>VXBI01007324.1:95298-209732 GCA_013397375.1 Toxostoma redivivum
GGCTTCGGGACTCGCTCTTTCTCTGGGTGGGCGGCGCGCCCGCCCTGGGCAGCCTGGCCGGCACCATGTGCAGCCCCCGTGTGAGTGTCGCTGCCGGGTGCCCCCGCCCCCGCCGCCCCTAACCCGCGCTGCCGGGACTAAGCCGTGCCCTGTGCTGTGCTCCGCTTGCAGGACAGCATCCCGGTGGCCGCCTCGCTCCTGGGGGACCCGTCGGACACCGCCTCCTCCTGCCTGGCGCAGCGCTTGGGTAGGTGCGGGCGCGGCGCTGCACGCTGCGGGGAGCGGGAGCTGGGAGCCGGCTCCCGCTGGGAACGCGCGGGTCGGGACCGGGCCGTGTCTCTCTGGTGGCCCTGAGCCACCAGCCCGGGCTGGGTGGGTGCAGGAGGATGCGGTGCGCGCTGCCCCTGCCGCACTGTTGCTGCAGATTGCGGCAGCTTCCATCCAATCCACCGATTCACTTTTTTTCCCCATCCGTATACGAGTCTGCCGTACCTGAGTCAGCGGCCTTGGGCACGCTTTGCACTATCAGAAGTGAATTATTTGACAGCCTTATCCTGGCTTTGGGTGCGAGGCAGTGGCAGCACATGCTGCACCTGTCGAGTGGGGTTTCAAGTGACCTCCTTTCTGTAAACCTGTGACCTGCTGTGCTGTGGTGGGCGAGGTGGCCGTCATGCCAGGCACATGCATTTTACCTGGAGATGGAGCCAACCCTCATCGCATCTCACACCTTTTAGCCCCCATATTCCAAGAAGTTCTGGCCTGGGAAGTCCGGAGCTGTCTCACAGCTGCCTGGGCTTGATCTGACTGGCCCAAATGGATGAAGCTTGGGATGCTTCCTTTTCCATCACGTGCAGTGTGCTACAGCTACTGCAATAGCTGAAATCCTGAATCTTTATGACAGCTTGCAAACTCCCATGTCTACACTAAAAAGATTGAAAATACACAGCCTAATGCATCCTAGGACTTTCGCAGCTCTGACAACTGTATCATGCTGGTTACTCATCATCACCCACCAGTGGCTGATGCAGCTCCAACTGGTGAACTGCTGATGTGCTTGTTACCAGGTTTTAAAAGCAACATGCTGAGCTGCTTGTTCTCACCTTACTTCCTCTGTTTCAGATGGAAAGGCCACAGAATTATTAATGATCTCTGTGCTGATCTCCATTTCAGATAGTCCTGAGTTTGCATTGTCAGGCACTTCCATGAATGTACACCTGCTTCTTCTCCATGGCCACATATAAAAACGCATTGCTCACAAGACTGATTTTTGAAAAGTAGTATTAGTATCTTTTCTTTTTCACAATAACTTCTCTTTTAATAGACACTGTTTTAGTTGACCCTGGTGGCACAATTTTCTCTACACACTAACTTCAATCCTTTCCACTTTAAGTAATAATTTTATGGGGTACTGTATAACATGACTTCTTTATGTGTAGTGCCTTATCTTTAGGAAGTCAGTAAAAATGTAGTCAGAGAGGATTTACTCTGGGTAAAGTGTAATAGTTTATTCCACTTTCCATTTGGTCTCCTTGTCACTCATTTCTTCTGAATCTTGCTCTAATATTCTGTGTAGTGTTGCAGCCCAGCTGTCAGCTCTAAGTTATCTTAGTGATTCCCGTACTCCTTTTGGGTTTTTTTTTGTACACATGCTTGTTATCTTCACTCTTAAAAGATTATTACATGTTTCATCGCTGAAGTTCATAATAACTTGCCATTTCTTCCATTAGTTCTTTCAGTGTTCTAGAGGCTGCCTGAGTCACCTGACTTTTTCTCCTAGTAAGTTATCTCAGTTTTGCGGCTTTTTTTTGTCTTTTTCTTTTTTCCTTAGAGCACTTATGTTATTTGCATTTCTAATTTCCCATACTTTGTTACTGAGAACTGATAGTGTTGCTTGGTACTGGTCTATAGTATCCTTGGAGTATAATGGACCTTCTTATTTTCTTTTTCTTTATGTGCTTTAGGTGTCTTTTGTTATTTCATCTTAAACTTTTGAGCCAGCTGTGGCCCAGCTAGGCTTTTGGTCCGTGTTCCTCTGTATCCATGACATGTCTCCACTGAGTTGCAGGTTTCCTTGCCAGTCAGCTCCTCTCATATTATTTTTATATTCTATTTTTGCTTGTGTGATCCTGGTTAAGGTATATTATTTTGAGGAAGGCCTATAAACCTTTTTCACCTTTGGTTCAAAGGGGAAAGTCAATAATACACTTATGGCTTTGAATAATTATGTGCTTGCTCTTTACCTGAGCTTCTGGGAAAAGAAATACATCTTTTTGAAATCTCACACCATAGTCTTTAGGCTGGCTTTTGACAGTCCAGTAATTTAGGTGAACTCATGGTCACTTAGTCCAAATTAATTAATTTATCTATTTTTAAATTTATTTATCCTGAGACCAGTGGATCTGGAAGATCATCAACAAGCATCCCTGTATCTTTGTTTCACAAAGGGCTTTTTAAGGAAATCTGTGCTTGACCTCAGCTAGAAATACCCAGCTGTGCTATTATTGGTGTTTAGTTTTTCTCTGGGAATTTAAATCCTTGTTACTCCCACAAAATCTGTAATAGCAGAGATGCTATTCACAGCCAAGTCTGACTTGTAGTTGTGCTTCCAAGGTAGCCTTTTTAGCCATCCTGACATGGGGTAACCTTCTGGCAGGCAGTTTTTCTCCCCTCTCCTCCCCCCACCATGCTTGTCACTATTTTTTCCCGTGCAGTTTCTTGTGTCCATAGGCACCAGCAGGAGTAGCATGCAATGCCATTTGCACATAACTATTTCCATTTCTTACACTTGCCAGTCACATTCCATCATCTGCCACGTGTTCCTGCAGTGTTCAGTTTATTGAATGCAGTGTTTCCTGCCCTGGAGCAGGAGTTTCAGTGCTGCTGTGCAACACTGTGCACACAGTCTCCTTTTGTTTTCTTTATAGTTTGGTAGGGGTCCTAGCCACAACAGCTGCTCTATCTCCTTCTGTATTTCTGATTTTTTTTCTGTTGCTGAAGACACGTGTGCTTCATTCTTTTTTCCCCTCTACATATATCGATATCTGCTTGTATGAGGTGAAGGGACTGTTTCCCACCACCCTGCCTGATTTCTTTGGCACAAGATGTGTCTCACTAGTCAATAAACCCAAATTCTAAGAATGTTTCCTGTAGGATACTGGAGGCCAATTCTTGAGTAAGTTGTTGTCCATTAATGCCTCCCTCATGTGCATATCCTGAAATTACAGTGTTTTGGGCTGCACTACTGATTACTGCCATGTCTTCAATCTTCCTTCTGTAGGGACTGGCACATTCTTGGTGGAGATCACGTCAACCTTTCCTTTAAGAATTTCTCAGCTGGGCACTTTCATCACTTTCATCACCTCTTTTCCAGCAGAAATAGTCTACAAACTTATGCCTAACATTTGTCCTGCTGCTTCTGCTCCAGCTAGGCTCCTCTTTAAGCTTTGGTTTGGGCCTTTGCTCTGTACATGGAGTTGTAGGAGCAGATCTGTGCTGCTGTAGTTTCTCCTGGTACGCAGCACATCCTGGACGATGGCTGTCAAGAATGTTTTTCCTCCACTTTGAAGAGACAGTGGAATAGGGCTTGTTAACCAGGCTGCATGGGAAGCAGACCTGCTGGAGGGCTTTTTAGGTAAGCCTTGTCCTTTGCAGTTTTCTGCTTTAGTCTGAAGCTGCAGATGGTCTTCCACGGAGGCATAAGATCTGCCCTCTTTTGTCCTTTCCACAGGAGTGCACATGTCCAACTGAATCCTTGGGAAGCAGGGACTGTAAAGGTCCCCCTGCCCCTCAGTGCTGGGGCAGAGCCCTGGGAGCAGAGGTCCTCGGCACAGGAAGCCCAGAGGGACTCACAGATTGACACTGTTCCTGGGAACTGGAACAGCATTCCAGGCAAACATAATTAAGAAATTCAGTTTTGACACTGCAGTGCACTATATAGTTTTAGCTAGGATAATGGTAATAATTAGTTCAGAATTAGCATTGCATTTATTTAGGGCATGATGATGAAGCACTAGTGCTTACAAACCGTGCTGCTTTATACCACAAAAATCTAGTGCCAGGTGCTAATTTTTGCAGTCAGAGCACCATGCTGCATTATATCAGCATTTTGTACTGCCAAATCTTAAAAGGCAAATGAGTCCTTGCATTTCAGAAGCAGCTCTACTTACTGAGTCAGGAAGCTGGTAACCTGTTAGAATAAAAAAGAATAAAAAATTCATTTGCATAATGAAAATGCCTTAAAGGAGTTCTTTAACATTTTATATGTACATATAGATGGGTTTTCTGTATTTAACTGTTTAGAGTCCTATTTGGAAAGGATTGAGATCTTAGAAGTCCTAGTGTCTCTATTTTGAAGTTTTAAAAATTCAGATGACATTTCTGAATATTCAGCAGAAGTCTGATTTGTGTCTGGGATCATTAGCTTCCAGCACATTCCCAGACAAAAATATCTCGTAACCCAAACACTATTTTTGTCTTCTATTTTACACAGCTTAATTTAAATTTGGTGCCTATTTTTCCTATATGGTGCTTACATTTTTTATGAAGTTTAGCTTCAGTAATATATGAAGAGAGGCACAGATTTGCTATATTACCATGATAAAATCTAAGTAAGATGGCATTTTATTTATAAAGCACTTCTTGGTGTTCTCTCCTACTCTGATAATTAAGTCTTCTTGTCCCACTGGACAGGTTTTTTTTTATCAGTGTTAATTAGCTCTGTCATGGAAGGCAGCTCTTAATTTTGTAGCACCTCTCTCTAGGTACTTGTCATTACAGTAGCCTGGAACTTGTGCTTGGCTTCATCATGTTCAGCAATGGCTCTCCAGCCTCTTGAAGCATTCATAGACACTGTATGGTAAAAGGTTAAGGGAAACAAAATTGACAGCAAGCTTAGACAGAACTGGTGCATGGCTTTTTGGGGCCTTTTAAGGCTTATTAATCTTTTAAGGGTTTAATAAAAAACCAGAACTTAGTTAATTTGGGCCCAATCATTTTCTTGTCCGCTTTCCCTCTAATGTTTTACACAGCACAGATTTACAACTCTGAATTTCAGTGCTAAGAGTCCAGTACAGTCTGTGGTTTCACTTACAATGTAAGATATTTAAGAAATGTCCAAAAATCCACTAACAGCACTGCAAGGATTTCCAGTTACTAATGGAAGGCGTCTTGTGTCAGGTCAAAAACTAGTTGACAGTCACCAGTCTTATATTGTTCACTTCTGTGCTGTGCAAAATCTTGCCCAACTCCCCAGTGGTCAGAGACTTGTTCTGCTGTTCCTTTATAACTGCACCCAGCACAGCAGGACTGGAGAACATCTTAGAAATCTGCATGATGTGGTTTTTTAAGAGGCTTGCTCAAATACCATCATCACTTCTATATAAGAATAAACTCTGGCTGATTACTCTGTTTTGTGTTTTAGCCAGCAAGACCAAAAAACAGATATTTGTCAGCTACAATCTTCAAAACACAGACAGCAATTTCACCTTACTCATAGAAAACAGGATCAAAGAAGAAATGACAGCTTTTCCAGACAAGTTCTGATTGTGCATCACTGTAAAAGATGAAGGTTTTGTTTCAGAAAAACTGATTTCAATTTTCACACTGACATAAAGTTAGTATATTTCTTTTGTATTATTTTGATTGAATTTGTGGTTGTTATTAAATACAGATACACTTGACTTTGATTTTCTTTTTTTCAAATAGAATTTGAGTTTTCAAAACAAAATTTTTTTTGCTACCCTGCCAAGTAGGATAGCAAATGGATGCTGCAATGGATGAACATCATTATAAAAGTGCATGTGGTCTCTGGCCTCCACGTAATACTGAGATCTGATGGCAAATCAGTTCCAAATGCTATCTGTACAATTACTCTACTGTGTACTAGCACTGAACATAGTATAGCAGCTTTTAGTGTTCAAATAAAGAAACCCCACATTTTTGTATGGTAAAGCTGTGACACGAGTGTTACTTTTTGTCCTTTTAGCCCTTCTTGGTTATAGCACTGGTGCTAAACAATGGATTTCCTTCCATCCCTTGGGCACTAAGAACACTAGAAGGATTTCACAATGGGTTATTTTTATGCATCCCTGAGGATTATATAGAAGGAAAAAGCACAAGCTGAGTTCTGGAGCAATAGATAAATCTGTCAGGCTGCTAGAAGAGCATCACGTGTAAATTGAGCATACACATAAAATCAGAGAGGTTTGATACCATGACCACCAGTGAAAAGCATCCTGCTGCTACATCTCTGGACTTGCTTTTAGGTAGGATGGGTATCCTTTCAAAGGCAGGTCCAGGGGCTGTTTTGTTTAATGAGATGGCAGCTAGGAGTTAATTATCCAGGTTTTGGTGGTTTTTTTGTGGGGTTTGTTTTTTTTTTCATTCAGAGTTGAAGCCTGACTTGAGCTCAAGCATCAGCTTCCGATACAAACCAAAACTAAACTACTGGTGCTGCTTCTAGGCAACTGTTTTAAGCACATACAAAAAAAGTGATGAATTTACCTTGCTGTGGTGCCACAATCAGCAATTGAAAACTGTTTGTGAGGCTGCTGCAGTAGAAGGCACAACTGCTGAGGCTCTTGTCCAAGAGGGTTTGAACACCTGTGGCTTCAATGTCTCAGATTTGGTGTGGGTGCAGAGGGACTCTGCTTACCTGGTGGGAACAGCTATACCTGTCCTTGGCTGCAGTTCAAGATCAGAATAGCAAAATGCAACAGTTGAAGGGTATTTTCTTTTTAATTTATACCACTGAGGAAACAGAGTCAACTATGCTTCTGTAATTGACCATAAAGGATAATTAGTTGTAAATCAATGTGCTGTTTTAATTAGCCTGATTTACAAACAGCTCATTCTGTTTGTAGAGCAGGGTAAGGCTATTTGCTGAGGCATCAGCTGCTACTGGATGTTTGAGAAGTCACTGCAAGGGAGCCAGACCAGGGAGAGCAAACTGATGGGACAACGTCATTTTATTCTGTACATTTACATACAAAGTTCTTCTCAGTAGGTACAACAGATGTAACATCATGCAGACATTTAGCTTGTAAGACTGTTTTCAGTACTTGATTTAAGCTTGTGCTATGAGGAAGCACCACCAGACTATTCATGATCAAAACATACAGTAACACGATTCTTTAAAACTTCATCAAAAACTGAAATGGGGAGGGAGATCTCACCCACTAGACAAAACACACCGTACTCCTTTCCCGAAACATTTTACACAATACATTTAAAATGAGGTTTGTAATTTCATTTTATTTCTTAAAAAACAAAATAAAAAAAAGGTATAGTGAGGGATATCATCCCCCCACTCAATAGTGTTGTCTTATGTGCCAGCTACAGGCGCAACTTGACTTGACATTCACAGAGTTCAGTTAATGGCACTTCTGCTTCCAATTTGGTGACCAATAAAGTGTTTGGCTCCAGGAAGTGGCAACAGTTAAGTAAAATACTTCCACTAAAAAGAACAATAAGAAAAAAACCCTGCTCAGTGAAATCCAAAAGTAAATCACACAACCTCCTTTCAGAGTGGCCACAAAACACTTGCAAACAGGTGTTATCTGTTTGCAGTGTGTCTGGCAACAAAAGCAGTACTGAAACCTTAAAAGGGGGACAAAACCCCCAAGATCAAGCATAATGTCACTTCACATTTTTGTTTGAACTTACAAAGATGGAGAAAGCCCTTAAATGGTAAACCCAAAGAAAAATCTACTGATGGGCTTAGAGGTTACTGAAGGTTCACAGAAAAAGGCCAAAAATGGACAAGACAGCTTGGACTGCTTCCCCTGTTGTGGTGGCCAGAAAGAGCCGCCTGAGAAAAGCCTTTCCTGGTGATGGCTGCAGAGGAGACATGGCTGACGAGCCAATGGTGCAGCAGGCTGGGACCCCAGCAGGGAGCCCTGTCCTGCTGCAGGACTAGACAAGGCAGGGCAAGCATCCCTACACTTCCTTTCTGCCCTGCTGCATCACCTGGTGCCTGGCTCCTCCACACAAGATAGGTTTAGTGAAAGCTTTCCAACTCCGTGAGCATGTGTGGAAGAACATAATCATCACAGAAGTGTTCATGTTTTCAGGAAAAGGAGCAAAACTGGAACTACCAAGGCAAGAAATTAGTTTTTGCTTTATTGTCGTGACAGTGGCAGAGGGCCAGACTGACTAGAGAAGCTGGGGCTCCCTTCATTGCAGACCAGTACCGACTACCTGGTTTCAAGCAAAAAACCAAAAAAGCAGCAAATCAAATCAACTTCATAAGATATTTTTTCTTAAAAAAAAGTTGCTGCATGTTCCTGTCACCTAGTGTATTTACTGTCTAAATGTTGATATGTTTAAACAAGTATTCTTTTCCCTGTGCCTATCTGTCATCAGAGAGCAACCACCAGAATAGGAAACGATAAAGCGCTGTGGACAGCAGTGGTGAGCTCACCACAGTGCTGGAAGCAGCCGGGTTTGTAGGCTTCTGGAAGGTCTACAAGAGCTGTACCGCAGCTTGAGCACACGGGCCACGAAGAAGACCACGAGGGAAGGAGCCATCGGCTCCACAGCACGATGGATGGCAGGACGCTGCTTTCAGCCTCTGCGCTCACACCTTCTCCTCTCTCAGGCCCTTTTTCTCTTCCCTGAAGCCTTGTTTTGCTTCTTCAGCTTTTTGTTGTGAACCCATTTCTTTCGTCCCCGAATGAGCGTGGCTTGCCACAAGCATCTCGCATCAAAGGCAAAAGGTATTGCACAAATTTGGCGCGTGAATACTGCATGAGTGGGGAAGGGCTGGGTTCTTTCCTCGGGTGAACACAGAACAAGAAGAAGCAGCCGCACTCAAGCCTGACAATAAAACTTGAGTGTAAGGAAGATCGGGCTCTTGCTGTCACAGCAACTCTAGCAAAGGTGAAAAAAAAACAGTAGTGTAACTCTGGGCAAAACTACCATCAACTGGTCCAGTGTTTCTTACCAGGCTCAAGAAGAACCCAAATGTCCACATCATCCTCTGTAAAAATTAGCAGCTTTAGGACAACATTGTTACTCTGAACACAACCACCTCTGTTGCTTCTGCAGGTCTACCTGTCCCCTTTCATCTGTCAGCATCTGAGGCTACTTTACTGCATGGCCTGCCAGGTCTCTGATTTATTGGGGCCTGTAAGAGGACATTGGCAGCCTAAAGAGGATGGAAATTGTTAGGTACAGTAGTTAATCAACAATATATACAGCAAGGGAGGAAGGGGGAGGGAAGGTAGAGCAGGAAAGTGCAAATGAGCACTTTCCCTGCATGTGAACACAAGATGTACATCAAACAAAGTGGCAATCATACGGACACTCAGAACAACATTGACATCCTGCTGCTCTGTTTGAACGTCTGCACTACCGAGCAATCACAAATGGATGGCCTGAGTGAGAAAGGAGAAGAGGGAGGGACAGAGGGGAGGGTTAACTACAATGCAATAAAGCTGTTTACAAAGTCCTTGCATTGAATTAGATCCTCACGATATTCTCTTGAGTAAGAGCCAATGGCCAAAGGAAATAGTTGGTTTGGGGGCTGGAAGATAGAAGTCAAGTGGCCACTATCAAAGTGCCATCTGCACAGCAGGAGGTATACCAGGTGCTCACTTTGTATAGAGCTAATCCAATTTAAGTAAACTTTTCTTTTGAACTTAAATCTTACAAGAGCAGTCGGCAAAGTGGGGAAATAAGGGTGAGTTCATTGTATATTCTCGGTTCAGAACCAGAACACATCTCTAAGAGCCCAAGACAGCTCAGTAAGTCATTACTCACAGGCTATCAATGAATTCCTTTCCAACAGTCATTTAAGTAGTTTTTCCACTTAAATTGAAAACCCAAACCCTGGTTCTAAAAACACATAAAATAATACCAGGACACTCATTTCCCAGGAGCAGAAATCCCAGCTATGCAGCCTTTTGGAATAAAGGAATAGATCATTGCCCATGCTCCATATTGTTTATCACTGCTGGTCTCTTTTTTCCTGGAGCAGTCAGAGATCCTGGACCTCCTGATAATTATAGCCATTCTAAGCAAAACTCATTTTTGCATCATTAGTCAAATAATTTGCATCATCTACATTACTATTAAGGACCAGTGGCAACCACCTAAAATAGATTAATATACTCTTAAAATGCAGAAAGCTGATTCTCATTGAAAAAATCAGCTTGTTTGGGTAGGATTTTCTCAATGCATTCAGTGAAAACAAAAAAGACTAATTTAGAAAGTAACTTTTAAGTGCACATGGGCTATAAAGACAAATATAAGCTGCCTAAAATGCAGTCAGAGTTTGAGTCACAATAGGTTTTGCTTTGCTTTTTCTTCCTTTTTTTTAGTGTATACAAACACAGCAGGCAACTTGGGCACTTGGACTTTCTAGACAGGCAGAAGAATGTTGCACAAGTCTAAGTCAATTCAACTTTGCAGTGAATCCCTCTTTCCTTTAAAGAAACACAAAAACAAAACAGAAAACAACACTCCCCCTCCCCCCATGGTTTCTTTCTTGGAATGGCTGCACCTCGTATAAGATGGCTTCATTTTTGTGATCTATGAAAGGAAAAGGAAATAAAGTGCTTCTTGAGAATAAATCAAAATAAATATACATATTTAATGGCAGGAAAAAAAAAGAGTTCTGAAGGGCTACCACCAGCCAGGTCTTTTCTCAAATGAGTCTTTTCCCCCAAAACTTTTCAAGAGTAATCTGCACAACTGTTGAAGATGCCAAAATTTGCTTTAGTAGCAGAGTTGAATTCCTCTAAGTTTATGTCTGCTCCACCACTGGTTTGTAAAATCTGTGCAAAACACCTTTGCCCAAAGTGCTACTCCTCCCGCACAACAGCATCAAATAAAATACAAAAGGAAGAGAAGAAGTATAAGAAGGGGAAATAAAATAATTAAAAAAAAGAAGGAAAAAATCCACCCAGTTACATTGACTTCATGCCGTTGGCAGTGGTGTTCTCCGAGATGCCATCACTCACAGCTGCTGAGTCATGGAGGCCAGAGTAATCCTTGAGTTCAGAGTTTGTCAGGAGCAGGGGCTGCTCCCCCTTCTTGTGCGGCAGCAGGGGCTGCCGCGTGTAATGTTCCCCATCCGGGATGTTCTCAGGCAGGTTCTGGTTCTTGCTCTCGGGCAGCAGCAGGATGCAGATGATGCAGATGAGAGTGCAGCAGGCGAAGATGACATGGTGGAGGAAGTAACCTTTCTGGTTGTGGAGCTCCATGATGGGGGCGGTCAGGCGGCCAAAGCCCGCGCTGGCCAGGACCAGCCCCAGCCCGCCTCCCCTGCAAGCACAAGCAGAGAGGGAAATAATTACACTCAGCTAGCATTTCACACCCATTTAACTGCCCCCACATAAGAAGAAGAGAAGCTTTACCATGTGAGTGTGTAGACAGCACTTTAAAGTACTCCCAGTTCCAAGTATTCCCACATTAAGTGAGGGAAAACCAGAATTTGCTCGGCATGCCACCCTTCTCCACTTAGACAAGACACACCAAGGAGCAGTAAGTGCAGAAGTCAATTTTGGCTGCCTCTAAAGTATCTGGCACCATTCAGCAGTGGAGGCGGGAGATTAGACTTTACAAGCCACTGCCTTGATCCATTATGATTGTTGGAATATTTTCTGCATAAAATCATGTTATGGCTGGAACTTCTCAACACATTGGAGATATAATAAAATGCATAATTTTCAGGGGAAAAAAAAGTGTGAAAATAGACTCATCTTCCTCCAGCTAGAGGCACAGAAACTGCTTGTGAAAGGCCAGTTCAGTGCTCTCTCCTGATGCTTGGCTATGCAAGCAAACTCTCTTGCAATTCCTTGTCTTGCTCATCAGCATCTCTCCAGGCCCTGGTGCAGAGGGCCTGACACACCTCACAATCCTGGTTCTGTCTCTGCTGGGTGCCCCACACAGAAGTGCCACGGCAGGTGTTTCTTTGGCACAGACCATTCCCTCCTGCTATGACATGACTGAGGTCTCCTGAGAGCAGTGTCATCCTTAAATGGCTCATTTTAACAAAATCTCTGACAGTGGCAGCTCGTCCTTCATTTTCCAAAGACCCTGCTGCCTGCAGAGGGAGACTTCTCTGTGAGTTTAATCACTGGCACCCTGCTTCCCTACCAAATCAGTGAGGGCAACGCACTTTCTACACTTCCTCTGGGAGATGCCATCTATTCCCAAACCCTCTGAAGATCAGAGGGGCTCAGGTGTTCAGTTCCTGACCTAATGCAGAACTGTTACTGTCAACAAAAACTTACAGAAGAGGACTTGCAGAAGGCAAATGGACTGCTTTATGTCAAATACTTGGGAAGAAACAGTTTCCCTGACTATTAAGCATCCTAGAAATCACTGTACAAATAAACCTACAAATGCCAAATTCACTCAGCCAACCACATGTTAAAGCTAATCTTCACTAAATCCTTTCCAAAATCCACTGCTGCTTAGTTGACAGATGAAGGACAGCAAACACAGGTTTCAAAAGATGCTCTTGGGGTACTGACTGGATCAAAAATTCACATATGTATGTGCCAGTTGTTCAGACTCAGCAGAGCATCTTTCACAGACAACAGTGACTTCCCCAAATGCTGTAAAAGCCCTTACTAAAAACTTGCCAGCTTTCCAATGGCAATTTAGAAACCCAGCTGAATGCAACTATTGTGCAACTGGCCTCCCTGCAACTTCATTAATACACTCACAGGAGTAATTGACACAACCAGTCCCAAATGCATGGCAAATCTCTCTCCAAGCTGGCTCTGAAGCAACAAAAGCCTGGCTCATTTACATCAGTGATTGCAATGGCTAAATTGTATCTCAACCCCCCTGAGGAGGACCTGAGGTGAGTTTTAAATGCTCCTGTAGAAGGACATCAAGCAAACTGAAAGAAAACAGGAAAAGGCAACAACAAAGACGGCTCTGTCATTTATGGGTCAAGTGGCTTCAGATTTGCAGGGGGGAAAAAGTTTTTCCATATGACGTCAGTAATTAGAGTAGGCATTACTTTTTCCAGTGCCATCAAAACCTGGCAGAAGAAGGCTTGAAAGTACATTTTGGTGTTTGTGATACAAGGGGTTTCTTTAAGGTTGAACTGCACTGCAGATGTGAGAATGTGAAAGGAAAAAAAAGAGAAAACTGAAAATACTGTCAGGAATTTTTTGTTGTTTCTGTGCACATCAGGAGAACAGTTACAAGGTGAGACAGACAGCACCCTTATGATTCCTACTGTCTTTGCAGGTGACAAGGGGCACCAGGTAGAAAAGAAAAATATTCTGAGTACTCTGGGGCATTGTTCCTCCTCAGCATGAGGAATTCCATGGCAGGGCCTGTGTCTGTACTTCAGACACTCTCCAGATGCAGAGTGGAGCCTGGAGAGGGAGTGCAAGGGCTGCTGGCACCCACAGAGAGTCCCAGCTTTCCCCCTCGAAGCTCTGCCTGCCAGTGGCTGCTGTAGGGGGCTTTCCTATGGCATGGCCACATGGATAATCGAGCAGGGCCACTTTCCCAAGCCCCACTCACCCACTGACAATGGAGAGGGATGGTTTGCATGAGGTTTATGGTCCTAACGTGGGCAAATAGCAAAGGGACCTTAGTTCCAAATTTCGTCCTCAGAAAGGTCCTGCTTATTCACGGGGTAGAATTTCCTTGCTTGCTGCCAGTGTTTTGCCAGAGAGCAGCAAGACATCCTCACTGACATCCTAAGGGAAGGGTCCTTGCCCTTCTCAGCACTCCTCAGGAGAGCAGAGAATTGTTAATCCTGTCTTCAGACAGCCGTGTCTGCATGAGCAAATGGGTCAGCAGATGATGGCTCAGAGTAAAAGTGAGCCAGAGAGATGCCCAGGCTAAAAGAGGCTCTGGGAGAGCACCTGGTCCAGCCTCCTGCACAAAACACTGAAACAGACCAGGTTTTGTGGAAATTTGGCTTGAGGCAGCTATTGATGGGAAAAGAGCCTATATCAGCCATTGCTGCCCACTCTTTGGCTATGTGGGCACAAAAGCAGGACACTGAGAGCAAAAGCCAGAACCATCTTCCACTTGATAGTAACTGAGTATGTGGAGGATGAGGAGAGGACATGCTGTGTTTTGTACAGCCTATTTCTGTTTAGTAGACATGCAGACTAGTGGTGTGAAGATTATTCCATATGGATTATCAGTGACACTTAGTGCTTTAATTCAGCATTTGGATGGAGGTCTGCACAGGTACAAAGAAGGGTAGTTCCTGATGAAGCCCCCCTGCCTGCTGCCAGGAGACTGGGGTGCAGTGGACAGATCTGAAGGAACCCTCTGTGACACATGACAGAGTGGAATGTTCATGTTGCTGCAGCAGGTGTCACCTCTTGGTGATGAAGATCTGGCTGTTCTCCTCCTGGAACTGCTCATCTCAACACCACAGCAGCAGAGATGGATGGGTGCTGTGGGTTTGCTACCATGCCACTGCCACCCCAGGTAATGGCAGTGCTGTTTTCTGCTCTCAGGAATTTGCAAATAATGGATTTGATCAGGGAAACCCCAGAGACAACCCCAGTGCTCTCTTTGATTTCCTTTTCCTTAAGGTTCCTTGATATCCAACCAAAAGCATATTAGTATCATACAATGGTTTGGTTTGGAAGGGACCTTAAAGATCATCTAGTTCCAACCCCGAAAGGGCATCCAGGGTGACATTTTGGAGAGCAGGTTATGAGGATCCCACCAAAAGGCAAGACAGAAGGCCGCTCAAGCACAGCTCTGCATGAGACAGATTTATTGTCCTGAGCTACACCTCCTAATTACAATCCTGAGTGGATCTTATCATGGTGGTAGGATTGCAAAGCAGTGCAGAGTGTCATCATTTCTATAAATAAACAGAGACCCTAAGGCATATCTAGCTGTTGTCACTCGCCTGGTGTCACCCAGCAGAGTCAGGGGAAGCAGAATTTCGGCTCCCAGCCAGGATTTTGTCCCCCTCCCTGTAGCAATGTAAGTGATTTAAGGGAAAAAAAGCTTGCTAAGTTCAGACTGCACATCTGATCCTCTGATCCTACTTGGCAGATTCTCTTCTGGCTGACATGGTCAATTCCTTATCTGTGTGTCTTTCAAACAGAGACAAGGAGAAAATTAAAAAGGCATAAAAACACCAAACTGATTGACACACACATAAATAAAAAGCTGTTAGTGTTTCAGGCTGCTGTATAATCTCACTGCTCACACTGCCTTTTCCTATGGAAATAATGTAATCCCTAAAATACATTCACAAATTTAGATAGCCTGAAAAAAAATGGAGCAAGGAAACTGGCTACTCCGATGACAGTTTTGCAATAATGCTTTTGCAAAGTTATTGAAAATATATAATTTGAAGGGGACAAAAAAAAAGTATCCTCTTTCCTTCACTCTCTCTCACTCCCACCCATATGACCTACATTCCTGAGAAATTCAGTGAAGTCAGGGCAAACTCCAGAACACAGAAGCATAACCTCTGTGCTGTGAAAGATAACAGTGCATGTCTAAAATGATACAAACCCCTGACCATTCAAAAATTTGTTATGGGAAACTCTCCAACAAAGATCTTTTGTCTGATTTCTCCTATTTCCCAGGATAAAAATGCTCCTCCTTAGAAACACTTTGAGCCTCTGCTAAGATAGATCTTATGTGAAGAGAAAGACAGCTTTATCTGCAATAAAGGCAGAGAGGCAGGCTTGCAGAGGACCCCTATGCACCAAAAGCATTTACACCACATGTTTCAACACTTCCCTTCCACTGAAGCAACACTGCAGCTGTCCTGCTTAACCTGTCCTGTGGAGGGGCATTTCTGCCACCTATGTCCTCCTCTGCACAGTCATGAAATTTCTCCTTTAATATCAAGATGCAGACTCACCTGATTGCTGCTTGAACAAATCTTGCAGTTAGTGAAGAAACTACAATGTTCAACCACACAAAGTGGTTCAGTTGAGTATTTAAGACCCTACCAAGCTGCAATTCATGTGCTGCCAGGCCTGCTGATCATCACCACGATGGGACACAAGGTGGAGCTATGGGAAACAAAGCCTCTCTATACACACACATGCATTCACTTGTGCAGAATGACTGCAGCTACTGTAAAAAGTGGCCCCCAAGTTGCTGTGAGGTCTCCAATTACGTGGGGCTTTTCCTCCCATACAAGATGTTAAGTTACACAGCCCATTATCATTAAATGAGGATAATTTTGTCCCCATCTCTTGAGAAGGGCTCCAAAGTCTCACCTGATTACTGTGGGTGTGATTTCAGCACAGAAGAACACGCTGAGGCTTCCAACAGCATGCGAGGAAAACATACCCACGATGGAAAATGCAACAGAGAATTTGTCTTTGACGCTGTCACTCATACCTGGCAAGACAAGTGCGTTCATAAAAAGTAAGAATGAGGTGAAACTTCTAAGATTACTCTTCTCCCTCAACAAGAATTTAAGTAATTCTGTAATACTAATTTAAAGCTGGTATTTATAGAATCCATTCCCCAAGCACCTGAGATACAAACACATTTGAAAAAAACCATAATGTCATGCCAAAAAATGGCAGTGGTCTCTGATTTTTTTTATGCTCAGCCACCACAGAAAAGGTAAAACGCATGAAAAAACCAAATCTTTGGGCAGTCTTTTAGGGACCAGCCTCTTCCTTCTCATGTTTGACAGACAAGTGGAGGCAGGCAGCATTCCTCAAGCTGCCAAACATCTTGCAAAGTAGGGCTTGGACACTGAGGAATCTTCCAGGACAAGAGGGGAAGGAACAAGAAGTGCTCCCTCCTCTGTGCTAAGGCTCTGCATGTGATCAGTCTGCAAACTCTGTTGTAACTCCCAGCTTGACAACTCAGGGCGAGAGCAGCCAATGCCAAGGACGGTGAAGCACTCCCTTAAGTCAGGGCTGTTTGCTCAATCATTTCATGGCTGGACGGCAGCAAGATTTCCAGGAGCAAACAGTGTCTATTGAGCACTTGCAGAAACCCCAGGAAATCTAAACAAAGCTCAAGGAAACTGTCTCTGGCCACAATGACAGTACATCTCTCACTTGATCCTTGCCCACCACCTTCCCTGGGCAGGGGTGGGATCTCTGACCAGGGCTGTACAAGCTCATGTGGCCTGTCCTGGCCAGCAAGGAGGCCACATCACTCACAGACACTACTGCACCATACAAGGGGAGCACATCATGCCTGACAGGAGCACTGGTGAAAGGACTGGAGCTTTGCAGCCAGTGCTCACTCACCTTTCTACACACAAAACCCAAACCTACCTGAAGAAAGAACTGCTGTGTGCAGTCCCAAGCAGGCATCTTGTCTGGGTTGGGTCCAATGAAAATTAACACCTGCTTTTTGTTCTTGCTGAATATATCAGCTGTCAGGAGAGCTAAAGGTATTTGGGAGCTCTTTGGTTACATCTTCTGAAATG
This sequence comes from Toxostoma redivivum, assembly GCA_013397375.1. Taxonomy (NCBI): domain Eukaryota; kingdom Metazoa; phylum Chordata; class Aves; order Passeriformes; family Mimidae; genus Toxostoma; species Toxostoma redivivum. The sequence continues at coordinate 112,664 of VXBI01007324.1, forward strand.
TGCCACAGCCTGCTCAGGGCTAAGCCCTTTCTGCAATGCACCCCAAATCTGGGGAAGAGAGCAAATTCTGCCAGCTGATGAGAACGTGGGCACAGGACCTTGCAAACCATGGGTCTCTGGACACTTACATAGTGGGTGAGGCTACACCATTGACCCTCTCACGGAGTCATGACTGCTCAGCAGAACAGACCTTGGAAAAGCTGGGCAAGGACACGTCCAGCAAATCTTGTTTTGGTCACTGCATTGCTCTTACAGTACTTCAGCTTGGGAAAGTATTTTTTAAGGTGTTTAAGTCACCTGATTAAAAACATCCTTAAGGTGATAAAGTCACCTTTTCTTTTCTGGAAAAAAAGTAAATCTGAGATTCCTGAACATGGAATGCTGCTTCTCAGAAGGAATTTCTAGGAAAGCTTTACCCTGTATGTCAAAACTTGGGGGACCTCTGCACCCTCTCTTGACATGCAGAGGTGAGCTTGTGTGGAGGGGATGCTACACAAAGAGGCTGCACATAAATGAGCAGGCCTGCCTGTGAGGGGGGTCCCAAGGCACTGCACAAAAGTGGACTTTCCCTCTGCACCCCTTTGTGGCAGCAGCTCTGTTCTGGGTGCTTTGGACCAGGCCTTTTGGATCTACCCATTCCTGGATGAGTGCTTCCCAAATGATGCAGATTTGTCTGTAAACCATACCTGAGTCTGGAAGTTGACTGTATTTTCCAATCACTGGATCCAAGACCATGGAAATCAGAGAAAGATAAAAAAGAGAAAGGGAGAGAAAACAAGAACATATGATTTTTATGTTTGTTTATCTGAAAGAGAAGAAATAAAGGGTAAATCCCGCATGCCACCATAACCCCATCCTCTGACTCCCAATTCTTTCCCATGCCAAACCATCACATCTTTCCCTGGCCACCAGATAGGACATGCTGTTTCCAGGCACATCACAGCTGGAGGACAGCATGCTAATGAGACAGTGATAACAGACCAGCAGTAAAGCGTATTTAAAAGCCCCAGAATTACCACTGGGATTAACACAAAGGCCTCTTTGTTGTTAATGAAGGGGAAGAAGAAAAAATACCCTCCTGCTGCACCCCTGAGGGAGTGGCCAACAGAAGTTTGTGTTAGAGAGCAAAATCTGGACATCAGTGCTGTCAGACTGGTGGGAGACATATTCCTCTCTAAACCATGAGCTGATGGTCCATGTGTCACACTAGCCACCAATCCTAACCACACAGGAGCACACAGTAGCACTGGGCAGCAAGGGGAAGGGCATCAGCTCAAGCTGGGCACAGCTCTGCTGGTCATCTCCCACCAGGATACTGTGACTTCCCAGGTGACACTCCAGAGTTCAGAGGAGGGGTCGAACAAGGAGAACTTTAAGGTCTGTGGCTGGTGGAGAATACCCCTCTCTCTCAAACCATTCTCAAATTTGGATTTCATTTCCCAGTTACACAAATTTTGCAAAATTAAAACATGCAAGATGCTGTGACAGATTTCATAATAAACAAGGTCACTGCTTCACTGCTTCTCTCCAAACAATGTCTAGTTCTTCTGAGGAAGAGGTGGCCATGGTCAAGAGTGGGGAGAGCTGGTCTGAAGTTCAAGGCTTCCTTTCCCTCCTCTTCTCACAAAGAAAAGAGTGGAGTCAGAAAGACTGACTGGGGCACTGCACTGAGAGTGCCAATTTAGCACAAAGCACCTAAAGCCATGCCTGATCTTAGTTTTGACAACTTGGCTCACAAAACCACTTGAACCTGTTATGGAAAAGGTTGCAATGAGTCCTAAACAGGGTGTTGCCTCCCACCTCCCTCATCAATTTTTTTTTTAAATGCAACCAGATTTTTGTGGCTCTGGAGCAGACTAAAGGCTCTGACACACCGTCTCTCAACTAAGCAAGTGTGTGTTTATTGCCTCAACAGCCTCAACAAATCTCCCATCCTTAAAACAAAAACTAAAATGGGCAAATTCAGTGTGGAGAGACCCTGATGGACACCCCCAGAAGAGCATGGAGTTTTGGGAGGTTGCACACACGCACAGTATGAATCTGAGTCTGTGAATGGTCTCAGTCCATCAACAGACATGATGAGGTGCAGCCATGGGACTTCTCCCACTCTCAGCTGGGATTACTGGACATGGTAAATATGTGCTCAAAGGGAATGTAAACACCTCTGCCAAACTGGGAGCAAACACACACAATGCTGGAGTTTCCTCCATGTCATGAAAGAGGTTCCCTGTTTCCCTCCTACACTCCCACAAACAGCTTGTTTGCTAAAAGTTAACTTGGTAAATGCCTCTGGGAAACACAGTCTGTAAACATGAACAATTCCTGTTGTCTTGGAGCTCCCTTCAGTATGGAAGAACGTGAAAACTTTCCATCCTCAATGGCAAAAGCTCTTTCTAATTAAGGCCCTCAATTATTTCTAAACTTAGAAATTACAACCAGCAATAACCAGTGTTCTGGTGTTCGTCTCTCATCCAGTTGTCCAAAGTATGTCTCAATCCTCTTCCCTCTTCCTTGGGGTGGGGTTTTATGGGACAGGGGTCTAATGATTGGCAGCTGAGAGTGGCAAAACACATCCCACATTCCCTCTGCTTCAACAACTCTCTGATTCATCAAGTTCAACTTCCTCAATCAACAAAAAAATGAAGAGAATGAAATCAAAAAAGGAAAGGGGATATTTCTATAGCAGTTTTAATAGCTGAAACAGCTCAAAAGGGTCAGACAAAAGTTACTGCAAAGGAAGAGGTGGGACACTCAGTTTTCTCAGGATAAGCATGCTGTGTCACTTCCCAAAATCATGTGTATACATTCACATAGACTATACAAACACAGTGTGCTAAAAGCAGGGTCTGTCAGCTGCATGATTTCCATGCTACCTGCAGATTACTTGCTCACAGCAAGATGCTAAGAGAAGGCAGAGGACAAACACCTACTGCTCTAAATTCTGCATGGTTTAGAGGCCACTTGAGAAGTAGGCTTGAGTGGGAAAGTTTCCCCTTCCCAGTCTCTATACAACTCCTTCCCTGGGGGCTATCTCACTAAAATAAAATTGAAAGCGTTTCTTGTTTCCTTGTTTGTTTTCTTGGTGACTACCCCGGGTACAGCACCAATGCTCAATAAGCTTCACCATGGGAATCATCCAGAATACAAAGTCTTTTGTTAATGAGCCTGAGAAAAAAGTGTTTGGGGAAACCTTCAAACAAACTCAGATGCTAAAACTATGCAGGTGTATCACATGACAAATGTGGGAAAGGCAAAGGAAATGCTAGTATTTCCTGATCCTTATTTGCACGTCAAACTTGTGTGATCCTGAAAAGCTCTCATCTCCAACTTACAGTTGAGAAGGCCCAGCTGCAGAAGCGATGCCAGAGCTGTGAGTATCATGAAGAGCAGGAGTCCTCCTCTCCTCCCCAGAAACCCGACCACAGGGCACATGGCCAGGCAGGATGCCAGGGCAATCCCAGCCATGGTGTAGTAGTCCGCATAGAAGTTGTGGGTAATCGCCATCTTCGCTTCGTGCCCCATCATACTTTTTGCAAAACAGTGGTGTATGCCATAGCCAGTCAGCCTGAGGGAAACAGGAGAGGGCAAGAGATACCATTGCTGAGGGGGCAGAACACACACTGCAATGTAATTCAGCGTGGGGAGGCATAAATGTGGGAATACAACACCTTAAGTTAAGCAACTTATCTCTAGCTGCTACTGTGAAAATAAGCATTGATAAAAAGATGCAATAGAAAAAATCTCCATTCAACCTATTTGCTGACTTTATTCATATAGCTGCTGCTCATGGTATGATCAAGGCATGAGGAACTTTAGAATAGCTCCTAGTGTGTGTTAGGTTTTCCCATTGTATTTGAGAAATCCCATTCCCAGAGGAGCACATCTCTCTGTTCCCAGTGCACCTGCTGACAGCTGCAGAGCCAGCACTGCTGACACAAAGTAGCCTCTATGCTTGGACAGCAAAACACCAGGAACACCCGCCTGCTTGTGGCATTTGGTCATATTAAATACAAGCATTACACCTCACTTCCCAAACTACTCTGTTAAAATTGAAAGACCCTGAGAAAGGAGTATTTGAAGTTCTATGTGCTGCAATGATTATTACAATCATGAAACAATAAGCTCTAATTCAGTCTATACATTTACACCACCAATGTGTCTCCTCCTCTTTAAAAAGTTTCTTTGAGATGCCACTGATCAACATCTTACCATCACATTTCACATCTCTTTCTCTTGTCTCATCCTGTGCCCCCCAAAAAATAGAAAAGGAAAAAGAAAAAAAAAAAGAGGAAGAAAGAGCAGGGGACTGGAGGCACAAAGGTCAGATGAGAAGCCTCAGCCTCACCCTTGATGTGGTACAAAATAGCATCAAGGGTGCAACAGGAGAGGTCAGTGCTTTCAACTGCACCCATCACAGCTCAAGTACCTCTGCCAGGAAGAACCTCCTGTCCCTGGCACTTACACAAGACAAATTTCATGGCACAAACTTTAACAGTGCCTGAGACAGTGAGAGGCACAGATCCAGGTCTCAAAAAAAAATTAAGAATGGCAGGTACATTATATGGATATGCTTCTATCCTCCTGAAGGTCACAAATTTGAAGCTCTATCAGTGTAAACTGGAAAATAATCATAGAAACAGCTGGGGGGATATGCAGTCACTGAGTCCATGACAGCCCAGGGCCTGAGGAGCTTCTCTTGCAAACTTGTGAATCAATGCTCTAATTCAAAACCCCACCCTCAATACCAAGCACCTTGCCTCTGATAACAAACTAATACAAGTTCTTGCTGTTACACAAAAATAACATTTGCTTTGAATAACTAGATTATGGCTGACTCCTCCCATAAGAGAAATATTAATCAGCAAAACAGTAGTAATAAAAGGGCAGAGTTAACCAGCTTTTCCTCTGTCTTTCTCTTCTATGCATGTGAACACAGTTGCAGAAGTTGCTATTGAGGCCATGACCTATAAAGTAAACTATTGTATCATTTGTTCCCTAAGAATTACTCTATTCTCTTAACTTGGTGAGCAGCTCAGAATAGTTACATTTAAAACGAAATCCTTGCCTCCCTTAATTTCTTTTTGTTCCCTGCAAAAGGCTCCTTCCTCACATACTAAAAATTCAGCAAAGCCCTGTCTAACAGGAATAACAGAAGTAAAATTAAATATTTTTTTTTCACCCCTTAAAAACAAACATGAAATCTATTTCCTCAGACATACATCTGCTTCGTGCTCTGCTTGGATAGCAAACAGCCTCCATGTGCTAATGCCAGAACTTGTTCTTTGGGCTACCTAGCTCCAATTGAGAGAATTTCCAAATATGCAAATTAATGTGGGTGAGGGAGAAGGGGAGAATTCCCTATGTAAAGTGTTTTCACAAATACATTTAACACTGTCTATTAAAGGTATTTGGTGAGCCTAAGGAGAAAACACTCTTTCAGATCAGAGGGAGTCCCCCACTGCTGGGTGGAAGAGAGACACAAAATCCGTAAAACCAGATTTGGTTCTGCAACCAGTAACACTGGAGACTGACTCCTGAAACCTGTGTGCTTCTGGGTGACTATTTGCCCAGCAGAGGGGCTGTCCCCTCTGGATGATGGCTGATCCATAAGCCTGATAACAGAAGTGAGGGTTGCAGAGTAATGCCTTGAAAAGAGGAAGAAAAAGCCACAAGAGAGCTACATACTTTGAAACCTAGCAGAGAAGGTGATTCCTAGCCTTCTTCATCCCTACCTCCCATTAAAAAAAAAAAAAAAACAAACATGAAAAATTCAAATGGACATTTTACAAGATGGAAAAATTAGAAAATGCATTGCTGTTGCCCTTCCAGAATTTGCAAGCCAATGTATTTCCTCTTTACAAGGTGTTTGGTTCTGGGCAGAAGGTCTCAGAGCCTGTAACCTGCAAAACTCTCAGGCTGATGCTTGTTTCTGCCCACATAAGCATGCCCAAACTGAAGCCTTAGGAGGCAAGCATCACTCTATTTTGTTGGAGACTGCATATTCTCGCTGTGACCCCCTGCACATAATTTGGGAGTGCTGAGGCACTTTGTAAGCTGCCTTTGAAGACCCACCAAGCACAACTGTTATATGAGGGAGCAACTTGCATTTACCAGCAAGCAACATCTCCCTCTGCACCACAGCCCTATCAGATGTAAACAACTTGAACCTGCACTCCTGGGGCATAAATGGTTTCAAAACTCCCAGCTGGGATGTCAAGCAGATGTCTGCTTGCATGAGCACCTCTCAGCACGTGGCCACACGAGACCACTGGTGACAGCAATGGAGATGCAGCATGGCACCTGAGAAGATGCAGTTCTGCTGCCTGAAACAGCCAATGAGCTCTGCCACATTTGCCACAAAAAATACAGCTCCCTGCAACAGCTGGTGTTTTTCCAGGATCGTTTATCAGACATATTAGTGAAGGGTCCCACAGTAGGAAAGAGTGCAGCTCCCTCATGATTTCCCATTGCTGCTCCAGTTCACTGACCACACAGCTATTTAAACAAAGAAATTGGACTTACGAGTTCACACACAACACTACGATGTTTTTCCACAGGTTTCTTGTTCCCACAACTTTAACAATGCAGACTTTCTTCGGTCTCCTGGTGATTTCCTTTTCCAGCTCTGAAACAAACCAAATCAGAATTATCATTTCACTGAGGAGAATGAGAAGGAGAACACTTACTTGTGAACTAAAATATTCTGAGGGATGTTCTGGAGAGCAGAACACTATTGTTTACATTAACAGGAACTATAAAATTACTGAACTGCCTGCCTGAAGTCCAGCATAGGTTCCTCCTTTTCTTCCAGGTTTCCCTTCATCTTCTTGGGGCAAAAGAACTAAGAACTCCTTCATACTCCAAACCTTCTTCCAGTTAAAAATGTGTATGTAAAGTGGGAACAGCTTGACCCCAACAAGCATGATAGAAAATTTCTTGAAGAACTTTAGGATTCTAATTTTTAAACTCCTCCACAGGGAGGACTGCTCTTGTGCAGCTACAGGCTCTGCTCCCTTTGTGCAATGCATACCTAAAAAGCCATGAAAAGGACTGTAGCTCAAACTCATTTTTCATGGTAATCTTCTGAAGTTTGTTCAAATGCAAGTTTCAGAAGGAAGTGGCTAGGACATTATGTCAGCTCATCCATCTTCTACTCAATTTCCTTTTCAAATATTTAAATTTTTTCTGATGGATGTCCTAAATGTTAAGACATTTCCTTAAAGAAAAATCATTGGGCATCAGCAGCTGTGGTGTCTTTGCATTTCAGAACTAAAGCCCCACCATATCCTTCTAGTGCTGGGCAGCTTCAAGTGAACTTTTCTTTGCAATGCTGAAATAACAGCTTTACAAAAGCCTTACAAATGTTGCATCTGATACCCTTGTTGGCATTGGGCAATAATGAAGGGCACTGCATATTTCCCAATTAGCATTAGGTTAGAGCCTGAAACCTACCTAAGCATGCCAAAGCAGCCACTGTTTCCAAGCTACCGGATCAGTGAGCAACAAGTCCAATAAAAACAGGAGAAGCTGTAGCTGTGAAGAAGCATCACAGAAATAATGCCCTCCAAGAGCACAGACTAGGTCTGTTTTTTGGGGTAAAGGCTTTCACTGCTGCTTTCTATCCTGACTGGGTTTAAAGGCAGCAGCGTGGCCCTGCTGTGAAGGGTGCACGTGTTCCCTTTGTGCATATGCAATGAGCTGGGGTGTCCTCAGTTCCCCACACTGGCCTGCCCTGACCTCTGCCTTACTCTGCTGAATGGCAACTTCCTAAAGAGATGCAAGACAGGAGAAAATAAAAGCAACCTGTAGGGGAGGGGGACTTAAAAAACCAAAAAAAGTCACCTTAACTTACAAACTAAACAAAAAACACATCTGCCAGCTATTATTTGAAGAGTGCGTCATAAAAATAATAAATCAAACAAACCGTATTTACGTGCAAATACTTGAGCTATTAACTGCTCATAGGTCACTCCTGGTCTTCTCTCTAGAGTAACTACTGGGAAGGCTTCTGACAAAAGCAGCAAAGGGTATTTTAGTTTAGTGATTGTACTTAATCACTAAAATAAATAGAATATTGCTATTCCTAATAACCTGATAATGGCCATTTCTCCCCAGAAACTATGCAGCATGAATCTCACAAAGCAGAAAAACTAAGGTGGAGCAAAAGAAGAAATTGGTTAAATTATTATTTGTATTACAGAAGATCTCTTCAGGGTCAGCAAAGGATTGGGGACATATTAAAATATAAGCGATTTGAAAAAGTGGAACCTAATCTCAAAAAACAAGGTCAAAATAATTTTTATAGCAAGATCCTAGGAGGAAATAAGTGAGAACAAAATCATTCAGAACAATGGAAGCAGTTAGATAAAACATAATTGTAAAGCCCATGATTGAGCCCAGGCCAAAACTTTGACAGCAAAAAAAGTTGAAGCAAGCACTAAAAGAAACACAAGGGTTTTGAAAGGCTGTTGGTGGCTGTTTACTATTTCAGCTGAAGGGCAACAATGAAAATCACTACCCAAACAACACATATTGCACAGATTTCATGTGGACAAAAGGGTTCACTCTCAAAGAATGACCAGATCCGGCATATAAAGTAAAACATCTCATCCTCTGTCAGCAGAAGGTACATATGCCGTATTCTTCAGATTTTCTTAATCTGATAGAGTTATTTGTTTGTTTCTCAGATGAATTTTTACTTTTTTCTTTCACGACAGAGAGTTACTCGTAAATGCATGCTGTATAGAGCCACAACTCAATAAAATTAAGAGAAGCAACACTCAACTTGGCTACACTTGTCTTTGGAACCAAACATTATTTTGCCCTCCACTCCTGCTCTGTTCATACACCAGGGGTTCCTATAATCCATATGTTCTTTGTTTATTGCCTTGCATCCCTCTCACGTGCACTCAGACCCCCCCTTTTAACATTTCTCATAAATCAGTGCTTCTGAACTAGTTGCCATCAGGTGTTTTTCACTGAACTGCTGTTCTGTCCTCAGGTAAAGGCTCACAAGGTCATGTGAGTGACAAACACCACCTGTGTCTCTGCAGTGATGATCACACACGACAGAGGAGCTCATCCCTTCTCTACCCTACTCATGCAGCAGTCTTTCTGCAGTGGACCCTTGCTTCTGCTCTCATGGGGGTTATACTCCATGGATACATCGCAGCATTATACAAAAATGTCTCGATTCCAGATATAACAGCATCACAAGCATTAAAAAGAAAGGAGGAAAAAAGGGAGGGGAGGAAAAAATAAAGAAAAAAAGAGGGGCAAAAAGAAAAAAGAGGGGAAAAAAGAATCTGGCCTCAAACCTTGCACCAAAGAATGCAAACAGAACCTGGCTTTTTATTGAGAGCCTTGTGACTCTACCAGCTATTTAGACCTCCATCCCTCTACAATGTTGTTAAAAGTCCAAATCTAAGTCACCTGCTTCAGATGAGTGATTTGTCTCCAAGTCTCCAGCACAATCCATCTTTCTGATGGCTTTCTCCCTCCTTTGTTTCTATGAATACTAGTGAGATATTCACCAAAAATCTCTGCTGCACTGCAAAATTAGTGACTTGCAATAACAAAAATATCATTCTAATTGGAACAAATAAGCTATGTGACTTGCAAAAAAAGTCATCAGCTGCAAAACTGGCTCTCATTTAAGTGATCTGCTGTCTTTGGAGGTAGCCTGCCTGCATGAAAGGACCTGCTCTGACTGACTTTGATGAGCATCAGGAGAGTGACAGCTCCCAGGCTGACTGACTTCAGAGGTCAAAGTTAAGACATTAAAAGGCAAGCCAAAGCCTATCAAAACCTCATGGAAGCAAACTATTGTTCTCTCAGGACTAACACCAGAAAAATTCCCCGTACCTCCCACTTATTCTTTGATTTTACACTGAAGTCACCAGTACAGAAGGAATTTGCATTAAATATTTCAGTTTTGATTTATCAAAAGGGAGAGTGTGGAACAGAAAAATATTTCTATCCATTTATTCAGAGGCCCCTAATAAGTTTTCACATACTCAAGAGCCCACACACACTTTAGGCTTCCTATTCAGGGACTCAGTAGGAAAACTGTCAACAAGCTAAATTTCTGTATCTCCGTGGAAATTAGAACTATTCACTGGCAGAATTTAAAAGTCTCATGGGAAGGGAAACCCTACCAGCTTCCAACTTGCAACATTGCTGAATTCTCATGGGACCCTCTCCATTTCAGGAACAAGCCTTTCAAAATTAGAAAGTATCTTTAAAGCCTTCAGATGAGGCCACCTATCTCTGCATCACTTGGCATAGACAAAACAGACAAAAGCCCAAATCAAGCTGCTGAAAAATGTCTAAAATGACAAGTGTCCTGTGGTGATAGACTTCTGTTGGATTTTTCTGGCTACTAAATGATACTGTCAGCAGCTCTTTGAACATGAAAAGATCTATAGAAGCCTAGCACAGAGACACAATCAATCCCTGGAGCATGACAGCTCTGTAGCAGGAGGTAGACCAGTCTGAAACACAGAGGTGAAGCAATCTATTCTCAGGCAGGTAGAGTTACTGGTACACAGGTTTATTTATACCCTCCAGGACTTCTGTCCAACTCTCAAGCCACACACAGAAATTATGAGGTAGGTAAAATACTGACTGATGGGCAGATAGCAATAAGGGATAGAAAAATAGAAATCAGGAGTGGATGGCAGGACATAAGTAGTGGGATGACTCATCTGATTAAAAAAAAAAATCTTGTTTAAGAACCTGAGTAGGGAACTTGGCAAAAACCTCAGAAATGTACCAGTAAGGTCTGCTGGTGACAAAGTGAGGCACTACCTTTTTATCAAAGGTAAGTACAATGCAAATGGCCATCAGAAGGAACTGGGTGAGCTTGAGATCCAGTGTGTGGCAAAAGCAAGTGAAAATGTGAAATAAAAGGAAAAATTCTCAGTGATTAAGGAGAAATGTTTCTGGTGGAGGATAAGCAAAACCTGTGTTGGACATGGTTATATACTACTTGAACAAAAGTGATTATATGGCACCAGTTTAATGCAGCCATGAGGTATTTGCAATTCAAACAATGAAATACTGTAATTGTTTTACATTTCTGGTCATCACTATTTGGCAAAATAAAGCTCCAGAAAGCCCATTTATAAAAGGAGAGGAGATAGAGGAGAACTTCATTTCAGTACAGGAATAGGACTGCTCTGCTCTCTTCTCATATAGTGTGAGGAAAAAGTGATATGAGATAGGCACAGACAGGAGCAAACAGGAAAGAGAATAAAGAGCAAACCCAGACCGCTATAGTGTATTTGAATTGAATGCTAAAATGAACCTGCAGTACGAGAAGAATATGGAGACTGGAATGGCCTTCTAACAAAAGTACTGGACATAAATACTAACAGGATTTAAAATGAACCTCCTTTCATGAAAGCAACTCTGTAACTCTAGGACTATAACAGCTAAGGACTGATGGCAATGATTTATTTCAATCCTGTATTTCTAGTTACATTCAAAAAAGATGGAAAAGTCACACGTAAGGTTGCTGTTGCAATCTTATTGCTCATGTGCATTATGATACAGCATTTAGATGATCACACATTAGTTTTTCCACCAGAATATTCGCTGCAGTCGTCCTAGAGGCAGGTATTAAAGACATCTCTGCCTTTCCCATTCAACATATAGCCTCATTACCCAAACTTCCCAGTGAGTACAAAAAAATAATAGATTTCCTTAGAGACATTCCTACAGTGCTGTCAGAATACACATGTATTTCATAAATGCAAAAGAAATCATCTCTACCACCTTCTTGCAAGAATAAGGGCAAAGATTACTTCTGTTTTGCAGACAGGTAGATAAAACAGAGAGGATTTGTGTCCAGAATGAGTAAAAAATCATGCAGCAATACCCCTTGTAGGTGTTGATGTAAATGCTCCCATCTTTCTGCAAGTCAAACCCCAGAATTACACACTGGAGATGGACACTGAAGAAATTGTGATTAGTGACAGCACTGAAAGGGCCTGATTCCAGGGAAATCTCCACCATTGTACAAGAATATCCCTGACAGACCCAGAGAACAAGTACAGCTCTTCAGAAGGTACTCAGCTTCATTTCCCCAACACTGTCCTCTTTCCTTCTGCAACCCTCTGCCTCATTCACTACACACCTTCCAAATTCTGCAACAAATGAGGAACAGACAACAGCTTCATTCCCACATCATCGTCCATCCTATGCACTGATTCGTCCATCCTATGCCCTGTGGAAAAAATAGGTCGTAATCATGTTATTAAAGGCTGTATCATCATGCCTTCGTGCCAGGAGGCCAAGCAGGGGTTGCCCAGGCAACCTGACTTCTTTCATTTCCCAGAGCATGACTTGTCAATACTTACATCCTTCTAACATCACCCATGTTAAAAGCCCCAACAATAGCACACGGAGCACCTCCAGTGTCCCTGTGTGGAGCTGTGGCCATCAGGAGGCTGCAGGTACCCACACATGCACTGCTGCTCTCTGCTGTGGGACCTGGGGAGGAAACCTCAGCAAGCTGAGCAAGCGAGTTGGGCAGCAGGGAGGGGCGAAGCAAACATTTTAGGAGTGGATTTTGCAAAACAGTTCTGAGATTGAATCCTTGGGCCTGACAGCTTGCTCTGGAAGGAAGTGGAAGCAAATGATTGCAGCCCCTTTGATCTCCATGCTCCAGCTCTCCTCTGTTCTTCCTCTACAGAATGTTCTTCCTCCATTACTTCCCCCCAGTTCTTTGTTACTTTTACCTCTCTAAGTCCCCTACAACTATCTCTATTCTTTGCTCCTACTACTTTTTAAAGTCTCTTATTTCTTCTCTTCTCTGCCCACTGGTCCCCTCTTACTGCTCTCCACTTCCATTTGGTTTCTCTTGGTCTCCCCTCCTACCCTTTACGTCCACATCCGAACTCACCAGTCCTGTCCCCTCTGGTGTCCATGGGCTGGGGAAATCCCAGCAGCACCAGGGCTTGCTGCCAGCCCTCTGCACATGGTCCCTGCCCTGCAAAGCTGGCTCCTCTGGGAGGTTAGGTAGCACTGTGCACAAAGAGCCAGTGTGCCAGAGGGGCACAAATCAACAGGCTGGAGTGCAGCCAGTGAGAGTCTGCAGAGGACTCAACTAGTGAGAAAGGGTCTTTCAAACTGACATAGAGACTGACAGCCTCCTCTTCTTTATTTTTTTCTGCTTTAGATTTTCTAGCATATTAGGCTTTTCCCAGTGGCATCAAAAGGCACATTCTCAGTAGAGTGCACCCTTTTCCCCCTGATCCCCCCAAAACCTGATACTGTCAGATATCACTGCTACCTTTGCTAAGGATACAGTCAGGGTATGTATGGGCTCTCCTCTTCCATTACTGTAGACCCAGCCAGGAGAAGAGGACCTAACTGACCCGTTTTATTCTTGTTAATCACACTCATGTACAGCACATCCTGAAAGAGTTGCACAAATTCCACCAGTTCCTGCTACTGGACAATGGGCCCAGTAGGAGAAACCCAGACACTCCTGAAACTGATTTAACACACAAGAATACAACAGAAATCACTGGCTGGGTGTTTGGGGTTTTTTTGTTTGTTTGCTTTTTGTTTTTGTTTTGTTTTTGTTTTTTTTTTTAAGATAGACATCTCTGTGGCTGACACACAGCCTTCAAGCAGCACCTTGAAGTACATTTCTCACATTTACCTGACCACCCTCTGGGTGCTGCATGGAACATTTATGTTTAGCACCATTAAACACCCAAGAAACAGGATCTGTCAAAGGAGGACATCTGGCAGGTGTGTACTTCACTATCATATGGAATCACCTGCATTATGGAACCAAGAAACTTGCTTTTCTTCTCCAGCTAATACACTCTTCATCTACCACAAGCTTTAAACAGATGTATAGTGATAGGTGTGATGGTCTAAGGATATGAGTAAAACTTTATAAAGAAAGAGACTGACTTTCAACCATAAGGCATTTTCACCCTTTCCTTTGCTATTTACCCAGTGGAAAAGGAAAATGCACATAATTACATGGATTCAAGCCTCATGCTTAGGAAAAAATATATATAGCAAAACAAAACAGAAAAATAGCTTATGTTTAAAGAAAAGTAATGGCAGCATGTTGTTCAGCAGCAAGAAAGATGAAAGGTACTCAATTTTTTTCTTCAGAGGGAACTTCCCTGAAAACCACAGCTTTCCTAACTGCCATCCACACACATCCACACACAGAGTACTTATCATCACTGTACCCCTTCACTTTCTCTGTGTTGTGTCCTGCATGCTAAAGTACTGCCATCTATTTTTGCTAAAGTACTGGCATCTTTATCTTTGCTGTCCACCTTTTGTGATTATATCAATACTATTTCTCTAAGCTTAGAAGGCAATTTTGAAAAGCAACAGCTATAACCTCTCTGCCCACAGAAGCACCTCTGGTTTGTGTTTCCATCCAGAGATGAGCAAAAAGGGAGCTTTGTTTTTCAGCCTGGCCAAGCAGTTATATTCATGTTAAGAAACACCTGAAACGTCTCCCCACACTGGGGAAGCCGAAGAGAACTGCACAGGGGTGGGTTTCCATGGAAGCATCACATGTGACACTTGGGTAGCTGCTGATACAGCAGTGTCTCGAGTGGAGCATTTCCAAGAGGAACGTTTCCCAGGACACCCAAACACAGCGGGGCTGGGTGCTGGTGCAGCCAAGGTCAGCTTGCAGCAGACAATCTGTTCCAGGCAACAAACAGACCCCTCAACCCCACACAAAGAAAAAGAATGCACTCTATAAAAAGAATGAAAGCCACCTAAAGTGTAAGACACCTTTAAAAGGTGTAAGGATGGTTGGTGCTTTAGGATTTCCAATTCCCCTGAACACTCTTTTTACCTGTTCGTTCAAAAATCTTCATACTTCCTTAGCATTTATGACATTAAGGTCAAAATGACTATCCCACAGCTGCACTGAAATGTATATTTGGTTCTCATTCTATATGGGAGCAAGGAAGAGATGGTGAAGTTTCTGGAGAAACTGGTGGGGAAAAGCCTGTACTGAATGAATATTGTCAAAATATTTAATTTACTCATGATTGAACCTGACTTTTTTGAGTAATGCTTTGAAACATTTGTCAACAAAATTCAGCAAGCCTGTTTTAAAAATGACATTTCAATACACAGTTGAATAAAAATAATTTCCTTGATGCAAAAACAGATTTAAACTTTTATTTCTAAAAGATGGCAAAATTTAAAGCCAACTGGTGAAATTTTGAGTCAAAACATACTAGGGGTAATTTAACCAGGTCTAATTAATTTATGTTTCTTAAGTACTAAAGAAGAAAATGCAACCACATAAACCCAAAAATCTCATTATGAAGGCAAATTGTTCCTGCCTAAAATCACAAGATACACCAAGCACTCAAAAATAAAGCCACTTAAAGCTGCTGAGGAAAAAGGTCCCTTTATGCAACCAGCATCAGCGCTGGGACAGGCTACTGAAGATAAGGGCAATGTAAATTTACAACTCTCTAGACTCCAATCAGCATCCCTTGTCTCACTTTAATTTGTTTGCCATGTCAGCACACTCCCACTCCATCTTGCTGGCTGGGCTTTGCCCATCAGCTGCCCTCGATCATTTTCTCCTGGCAGGTGTTGTTCCAGCAGCTGGTGGACCTTTCAGCTGTAGCTGGACCTCTGTCTGGATTTTTAGTTGTTGCCTTTAGAGACACCTCCCTGGACAGCACTGGCAACCACCCCAGCCCAAAGGACTGTCAAAAAACAGCAGATAAATTTTGCTTCCTTTTTTTCTTCCCCCCAACTCATACACAGGCCACCTCCCCATGAAGCAAAGAGGCCCTACAGAAGGTTAGTGGCTCTCTCCACTACAGGCAGTGTAGCCAAATGGACAAGCAAAAGCTTTCAGCAGGCAGTGGAAATGGTGTGATTCTTCAGAAAGGAAAATCAGCCTGCTCATTGCTTGAAGAGCAATTCAAAATTAAATTTTCTTGCATCCCAGAAATACTTTGTTCTCTTGAACGCTGCTTCTTTTTACTATGGAGCTCTCATCAAGTGCCAAAATAGGTAAATATGAACTGTAACTTCTCTAATGATGTGTTATATTGAATACACTAATTTGACTGGTATGTATGAGTAAAATTACAGTGGGATTTTCAGCTGGAAGGGACTGCAAGTGAGCAATTTATCATTTAAATGCATTGGGAATAATTCAGACACAGGAGGCTGTTGCAACAATGCAGCGAGGAATAATAAACAGCAACACAATGGCCCCTAACTAGAGCAAAACAGTTTCCAGCCCTTTCAGATGGAAAACAAAGAATAAAACAAATCACAAACAAAAATCCCTCCACACAGATAGGAAAGCTCAACAATGGAATCAAGGAAAAACAAGGGATATATGCATGAGGCTCCATGGCATTCTTTCTCCCAGACAACTACCAGTTTTTTACCCTTTCTGTGCTAGAGCAGCTATGGGCATGTTATTACAGCACACAAGAGCAGAAAAAGGGTTCCTCCTCCTCCTTCCTAATCCACTGCAAGATACAAGGCCTGCAGTTTGATCACATTCTTAATTCAAGAATCCTACTATTCTCCTGTTCTCACTCAGACCATCAACACCCCCATGCACCCAGAATGAGAGTGGCCTTTCTTCAGTAGTTTGTAGTTAATCTTATTTCATTCTTTTGTTACTGCTCCTCTCTTGTTCTTCCTACAGAAATGCAGCTTCCCTCCAGGGCTGCATCAGAAAAATCCCTAAGTGTGAGGCTGCAGAAAAAGTTTAAAGAGAAAAAGTGAGGGAAGAAATAATAAAAAACCCAACAAACTTGTCATCAACAAGGAGGCAGAAATGACCATGCTCTGAATAATTCATAAATTGCAAATGGTGTTGTACTGATAACTGATATCTAAATGTATTTGCAGTCAGAGGATCCATAGTATCAAGACGTGAAATAATGCTGTTTTTTCACATGAAAGGGAGTCCCCTCCTTAAACAGGAGTGTACTCCTACCATGAAACTGCTGAGAAAAGTAATCAGTCACAAATAATAGTCATAAAGCCATTTTGACATTTAGCATTTCTCCATGGGCAATATCATTATACATGGCTTAAATAAATCCGTAAAGCAAACAGTTTTGTCTTTAATATTTTTCTTAAAGCAAACTCAAGTAATTAGTTTTTTCTTTGTCCTAAAATACATTTTATTTCATCTGCAAATTCAAGAAGCTGACTGCCAAAAGCCAAATGTAGGAATTGATTGGGAAACTCCAAGGCCAATTGTTGGCTCAGGGACCCATCATTTCTCAAGATCCATCATTTATTCTGAGGAAGATCTGCAAAAATGAGGTAGGGGGTTGGGGGGGTGGGGAAGCAGGTCAGCAGGTTAATGATGGCTCACCCACCCCTAATGCTTTTCAGAACTTTACCAGAAGAATGGCATTTGCACTGCAAAGCCATGTTGTGTGATGCAGATCCAGGAACTGTAACCCCTGACACACAATTACATGTGAGCCAGCTAATTAACACCAGTGCACTGACTGCACCAAAAATCACACCAGTGACCTGGGTATGTTCACCAGAGATCCTGAACTGGGCTTTTCATTCCTCACTTATGGAGACTGCTTTATTCACTAGGCACTGATGTTAATGACGGCAGTTTTCTATCTTGGATTAAGCTTGTGCTTAATTCAGTGCTGACCAGCACCTTCAACCCTGACTGGCAGAAACTACAGTTACCTCAGAGACCTTTGACAAGGATCAGACAAGTGCAGAAGCATCACTTCTACCCCCTGGCAGAGCTACTGGCTGAGGTTCCCCTGCAGGCCCTGGGGTCAGAGCCCCAGGGTAGTATTGGAAAAGTGGGGGAAATGTTTCCACCATTTTCTGACAAGTGGGTAGTCTGATACAGATTGCAAATGACAGTGCAAAATGGGTGTTTATGGGCAGAATCAAGCCTGTGAGAAAGAAAAGGGGAGTCTGGACCAAATCTAACAGGTGCACTGGTGAGAGAAAGATCCAGAAGCTCTTTGCCTTTTTTGTAATTAAACAAACACACATACACACACGCACAGAGTCTTCTCTGCACAGCAACCTTCAAGACAGGATCTGGCTATTTCAGTGACCTCTCTGGTGATGAGAGGAGCCAGCTCTTTCTAAAAGCATCAGTAAACCAAGGAATTGATACTTTAGACTCTCAAGCAAAAACTGCACCCTACCACTGTCACTTGCAGCAACTTCCCATCCCTAAAGCAGCATCACTCAGACGATGCAGGAGAAGAAAGCAAAACCACTCTTGGAGCAAAGTTTTAAAGAGAAACTCTAATGTAGTTTAAGTTTCCCATGGGGCTAGCACTTCAGAATAAGGGGTTTGAGTGCTGCTGCTTCTCCAAACCAACAGAGAAAGTGTTGGGTGATGGGCAGGATCCCAGCAAGCAGCTTCCTTAAAACACAGTTTCCAGAGGCACACAGAGCTGAAGGCGCACTCTTGTAGCCATGGTAAAATTCTTCAAGAGATGTCTCTAAAGACACACGGCACTGCAAGACAAGACTATAATTACTAGGACTGTTCAACAGGCCATGTAGTTTTTAACACAGTACTGGAGTTTGGAATGGATTGTCAAGAAAACTAGAATGAATGAATGAATGAATGAATGAATAAATGAATGAATGAATGAATGAGATGATTTACAGGCAATAAACAATTTAATTCTGGGCAGTAATGCCACGTGCAGCCTTTAGAGAAGAGCTGGGGGATTTGCAGTTGTCTGTCCAACTCACCAGGCACCACTCCTTTGATGTCACTTTCTGTGTTCATCCTGTTCTTGTGCGTGAACTGAAGGATCAGTTCCTTGGATGCTTCAAACTGTTGTGTAGCCATCAACCACCGAAGAGACTCTGGGAAAATACTTTAAAGAGGGAAAACAGGTTAGGGCTGCTTCCAAGTTTCTGTCAGAGGATGAGCTGATAGAGTTTTAGCTGCTCATTTAACCATTCAGAAGCTATGTAATTATTTCAAAATACAGAAGAATAATTTATGAAACAAAAATAGGGAAAACAGATTCAGAATGTGCAAAATTATGACACTTTCTTTCATCCTGATTCACAAATCATAGAGGAAGTGTCCTATCACATGGAAATACGACACATTGGAATTTTATAACATTACAGGTGCTCTGTCCATTAATATAACCTGAAAGAAATGACAGGAAGAGGCAGTGCTGTCTGCAATAGACATTTGCTGCCAAGAAGGGAATGAATGAGATGTGCAGTTCACACATGGTAATTCAGACCAAAGAAAGAAAACAGCTGACAGAAGTAATTTGAGTTCTCTTTTAGAGACAGATGCAAGAGAAGAATTACTTCTTAGGATGATAAGCTTCCCCCACTAAAGATAGTTATTTTGTTAGCTGCCTTAAAAATATATACATGCATACAGTTAAAAAAGTCTGTTTTCCATCCAGGTGTTTCTTTCAAGTGCTGATATTAGCCAGATTAATGAGCTTAGCTGGTCACTCTCCCTTTTTTTCCAAATGAGTTTATTTTAATACAAAATCAAAAGAAATACATAGCTCTTAGAACAAATCCCTAAAACCTCCCATATTGCTATAGACATGAAAACTTTCAGATCTCGCTCTAAGGATATATATTTTTTTGTTTTTTTTTTTATATAGTTTACATGCTAAGACCTTGTTTTTACTACTCCTCCAGAAGACCTTACTAAAAACAAATTTAACAACTACTTTTAACTTCAAATACGTAATAAAACCTCAAATTTCCTTCACAAAGCACTGATCTTTGCTGTGGAAGCTGCCTAGTTCTTCTACTCCTAAGCAGTCAATTATACCATTATTGCACTATCTCTTAGGGCTGATACAATTTTGAAGACACCTTAGCAAAGCCTCCAACTGAGACAGAGAAAGTATTTTTGGAAGAAGAAATAAAAAGGAGAGAAATCAGGCAGGCTGAAATCTAAATTATATCAGCCAATAAAATTATATAACAATTATGATGACAGCCATTCAGATTGACAGCTTATTTACTATCCCTTGTGCTGCACAGATGATTTGGCACATCTTCCAGCAGAAAGTATTGTAAAGAAAAGGCACTTTATTGAAGTATTAAGAATTTTTTGAATGTAAAATCTCTGCAGGCTTGGCCCTGATGAGGGTACAGCCTCAGCCACCAGCCTATAAGTTTTAGATTTTCCAGTCTGCTTACAGGTTCCAAACAACATGATGACCACCCATACATAGGGAAAGAAAAGGAGCCACAAGGATGGGCATCACAGACTGGGGACAAACATGTCTCTTATCCTCCTCATGCTGCAGGTTTCTAAAACTGGAAGTGCCTAAGTCTATCAGCCTTCAGGTGCTCCATCACTTAGTGTGTGCAGTGAGAGGTTCCTTAAGGCCACTTCAAAATCAGTGTGCTGCCCTGAGTCCAGGTCATCAATCCTGTCACATTCAATAAGAGCTCCCATGGTCACAAATTCTCAAACAGTGTGACACACTAAGTCTGGTTGCACTGAATGGACTCTCATGGCCAGAGCAGAAGTTCGGTCACGTTCCATAAATCTCACGGCCAGATGCAAAAGTGTCACTTATTGAGCAACAGAAATGCAGGTTCTTGGGTTGCTGGTGATAAATACAGCCTGTGGAAGCACACACCAATAATACTTGAAGTATGAATAATACAGCCATTGACAAATGCATTAAATTGTGAGATGACTAAAAGTATGATCACAAACACAGGCTTGCTTTTTGAATTTCCTGAAGAAGCACTTGGTATTGCTGAGTGTTCAAGTCTTAGGCAGCAGGTGGTGAGAGAAGAGGTAGGTACAGCCCATCGACAGTCCCAGGATACAAAGGTGAAGTCTCCTCTGAACTCCTTCCTTAATTAAGCTACATTTATAATGTTTTCTTTGAGGGAAGGGAAAAGGTAAAGTTACAGGTGATGTCATTTCATGTTTAGGTTGGAATCTGGGTGACTTCAGTCATTAGCATATGTGGGAGTGTGAAAAGAAATTAATATTTTTGAACTAATGTTACAAAGTTCAGCTTTTGGTCACCTTTTAGGTCATTCCTTTGGCTTACAGTTCCCATTGGCTGCATTGTTTTAAACAGAGCTTGACCACAATCCCTCTGTGCCACTCCATCCTTTGTTTCCTGTCTCCCTTAGAGCAGTACACCAAGCTCCCTCAGTGTTCAGGTGTGCAAACACCTTGTCCCTGGTGAACCACAGCAAATGCATGCATTCCTTCCTGCTGAACTTTGTTTTTCAATATTTTCCTCACATAGCTGGTTGATAGTCTGCTACCTTCTCCATCAGCAAGGAAAGGGCCATGCTTTTACAGTCAAGGAAAAGAACAGGGGGTGGGGTAGGGTTAAAATTTCATCTCCTGTTCTGCACCTACTGCTGCCTGGGAGAGGAGAGAGGGATGACTGGAAGACACACCGGGGAAAAAAAATCTTAAGATTGAGAAATCCTGAGAGAAGAATCCTTGACAAAGACCAGGAAGGTACCACATGCAGCTGGAAGGAGGACTGTGATTCTGTGCAGACAGATGGAAAATGGATGCCCATGGAAAAGTTATAATGTGTTGTCAATTTGGGGTCTGCCTCAGGTAAACAAACCCAGTTATTACAACTTTGTGACTTGGTGCAAGTAAATCCTACCTAAAAGCACCAGAAAAGAACCAGCCACCTCTTCCCATTTCTTCAATTTTGGTTAGAGTGAAGCAGGAGTTTATTTCAAATTATTGATACCTTTACTAACATTCATGGCATCATCCTGTCTGGAGCTTCCTTTATTCAAGGGGGAAGAAATAAGTCTCTGTCCAGTGTAACGGGAGTTCCCCTTCCCTTATGACTCTAATACACATACACACACACACACACACACACACACACACACTCAAAAGGAGTCTAACTTCTATTAAATTCTCTTTATACACCTGTCACAGACCCCTGTGCCCATGTCTGGCTTACATGGGTGCCTTTCTGCCCTTCCAGAGCTACCTAAGAGCCCAGTAGGGCCATCTGCTCCATTCTTTCATATCCAAGCCCATCTGCCCATTCTTCCAAGACAAGTCTGCTGCCACTCTCTTTTCCCCCATCCACACCCAGTTTCCCAATCCACTCAGCCATGCACCTCCTGGGGACTGTATAGCCTGCCATGTGCATGCGGCCGACAGAAGAGCAAAATCAAAGTTGGGAAGATGGCTAAGCCCAGCCCTGAGGGGGCAAACAGCACTCTCACAGCAGGAGATGAAAGTGAAGAGAGTACAGAGGAAGGAGGAGGCAGTGCAGGGGCTATTTGAAGCATCTGTTATTAGACTCACTGCTTTGGGTACATGATGGGGAATTAACAAGCAGTACAGCTTTCCAGTTCTTTTATTACCAATCAGTTAGTTTTCTTCCTTTATCTGTAACACATGCTGCGAGTCCACATTCCATTTGAAAGGAAAGAAAGGGGTAATAAAACAGTAACACTTCCCAGAGAATGTGCAACAGATGGAAGTGAAAAGCCTAAGAGAAAAGTACATACTGTACTGACAGTAAGATTAAATTCCAACCAAGGTTCATTTCTGCAAATGCAAAAACCCTGGGCAACACAAATCCTGATCCTCTGGCTATTACCACTATTTATCAAGCTGCTATGTTCCACAATATATAAGGGGGACTTATTTGCTTGGTTTGCCTGCCCTGGCCAGCTAAAAAGCCACAGAGCTCTTTTGGATTACAGAATAATTTTTAGTATTTCCTGTCCCTTTCAATGTCACTCAAGAATGACCTCTCAACAGGAATGTGTGAGACCCTGCCAAAGCCATCTGGAAAATGTGTGGCCTCCAGAAGACTGCTGAGGGATGCCTGCTCTCCATGCCATCCCCCATGTTCATTAGGCATCTCCATACTACTGTACTATCCTTTTGGACACAAATGTCTGTAAGTATTCTGTTTGATATTGTGTTTTATCCAGTGGTGGACATCAGGTATTTCAGCTGGCAAGCATTACTACATGAAGCTTTGGAGCAGACAAGCATGTGTGTAACATACAGCAGGTAAGGGAGGGAAGAACAGCATCATAGATTAACAAAAACACTCTTCATTATTCATTAAGATTAACACTGTCAAGATGAGGCTATTTAAATGCTGTATGTTAGAATGCTAGAATCCAGGGGTAACCCCCTGCCTCTGCTGACATTATCTTGCAAGGGACGTGTAAGTCTCCTGAGCACACATTTTGCCCATGCTGATGCATATCTGCCTTGGGAATAAGCAGTGAAATCCCCACTGAGGGTTACCACCGTCAACACAGGAGGGCTCTGTAGGGAGATAATACAAAAATATAACTGTTACATACTGTAACAAGTTTTTACATGTTGTAACTTGTCAGGCATTACAACTAGCAGCCTAGCTCACCATGGCACATAACAAGCTTGGTCCTCCATAGAATAGTGGCCTTTTTCCTCATTTTTCTCATTGTACTATAATTAAATATTTTAGACTTACTAGTGTTCCTATTGTTATGGTTTTGTACAACACTGCTATCATAAGCCTCTGTTGTCTTATGCCACTACTGCGTGTCACTATTAAGACAGAACAACAAAAAAAGATTTTTTGGAATGTTTATAAAGTCAAGGTGGAGATGGACCTGGCACTATTCCCAAGATGAAAGCCATCCTACTTCTCTCAGGAGAGCCATACCAACACCACAGTGCCACAGACTGAGAGGAGTGGGACCAGCTGGGAGTGGGGAATTCCTTGTAGGAACAATGCTGAGCCGCTGCCTGGCACAGATCAGCCATCCAGACTTTGGCACAGCATGTGCTAATTTGGGCAAAATCAAGTCTTTTTTAGAGCTGACTACCTCACGCACACAAAACATCCAAGTGTGCTTGTTCCAGGACTGACAGATGTTATTTGTAACTTTTCTTGGATCAAAGAAACCAACAGTGTCAGTCCAGAACCACAACACAGGTATTAAGGGAAAATATAGCCATGCAGTCACAATCTGACAACAGCTAGGCTGGGATGCATCCTCTCAAGAAATAGTTTAGTCTTTAAAGGGGAAGTGACACCCAGGATAATAACAAAGTACAACTTCACCTCAGTGAAAGGGGACTGTCTCCCAAGTGCCCACCGTGTCACAGGGTGCAGAATATGTGCATGCTACAGCAGATTATAAAGCTATTCTTTCTTGTTTCAAAGCCAAGCCTCTGCACAAAGGTGAACGGAAGAACAAAGGGAAAGGCTCATATGTGTTGTGAAGCGCACACACTTCCCGGCAGTGGAGCATCTCCCAAGTCCAGCATCAGGAGCTCGTTGGCAGGGGGAAGAAATACTTACACCCAGTAAAACAGCATCAGCAGGAAGGGACAGATGATGACAGCCTGGAGGACCTGCCAGTCCCTGCAGAGGGCAGCCAGCCCTGGCATGAGGAACTGCCCCGCCATCTCGATGAAGCTCGCCACCATGGTGATCATGAACCGGTGCCCAGGAGGACAGAGCTCTATCCCTGAAACACAGAGTACACAGACAATCAGCCCCACCAGCAACAACATCCCCAGAGCATCGCTGGGAAACTTCAAGGGAGTTCATGTCCTTCTGGAGTTTTGGTCAAAGCTATGCAGAATCAAATAAATTTAGCTTCCTCCCAAATTTAGGTTCTAGAGAAGCCCATTAACAGCTGTCTGTGGTGCAAACATTGCAATTTCCATATACCTGCTGTATTCCCATTGCCAGATTTCTGCCAGTCTCTGCCTAGAGAAGCATTTTACCAAATAATAAGGTGTTTATTTTTAAAAGGGAATGTATAGTTAAACACCAGCCAAAGATCTTGGGTCATGACTTTTCACACTTCTCAGAGACACCACCTGCCTTTCCAAAGAGTTTGCTGGGAGGAGGAAGAGCACAGCTCTCAGCAGGATGCAGGCTCCCAGCTCAGATGGGAAGCCACCTGCCCACAGCTTAATATGCTCTGACTCAGCCAATTCCAAGCTGGATTTTGCTGAGCGTGTTGTTTCTGGGTTTGTGTTTCCCAATAGCTTATTTTGATCAACTTTCAAACAAGCCGACTTCCCATCTGTCTTATCCTGCCCTCCATTCTTCCTTTTGCTGTGGGGCAATTTACCACCATCACTGGCATCTTTGGTTGCCCCAGCTGTCTTGTCACAAGTGAGTAGATAAAACTCAGTTCACTAGATCAAATGTTTCCTTAAACCCTGAATTCTGGCTATCTTTATTCAGTCAGAAGATGAATTTATCAGAATCACAGCATAACAATAAAATTTTAAAAAGTCACAGAAGAAATAGCAAACACAAAAATGGGACTGGCTTGTGGAAATTTTTTTCATCAGTAAGGTTGCAATAGAAGCCTCTATTTCATATTTCCCATTTTCCCACTTCACTTGCACAAACTAATACTTTAGCTCAATAAAACTGCCACAAATGTTGTGTAGCACTTATTGGAATGCTGATACAGAAAGAAGCCTGTAAACATTCGTGATATGTTGCTGTCAGCATTGTCAGCTTTTCAATGGGGTGTTTCCTATGGTGGTTTTAAATTAGAATTTAATGGTTATTAAAATTTTAACTGAAAAGCTGTAAGAAAATAGGAAGAGATGACAGCTGCTCCTTCATTCACTCTCTAACCTGCAGTTTACATTTATCACTATAACACAGATTTAAACTAACTGACTAGGAACTAACTTGTAGAGCAAATGTAGGATTAAACACCACACATTTTGCTCACATTTTATTTTCAGCCAATACAAAAACTGTCAATGGATTTTTGCCAATACTAAAGGAAAACATATCTATTGTCAGGCAGCCCAAATTTTCATTAGCCTAACCACAAACACAGCAGCTTTGGAAATGAAAGGGGGAGAAAAAGTCCTCAAAGACTCTCACATGCTATAAAAGGCTTTTACATTTTAATTTGGTAAACAAGATTAAAACACAGAGCTCCTTATGACATTAATATGGTTTCATTCTTACTAATGAAGTATCCCAAGCCTAGAAAATTTTTTTTTTGTTCTATGCAAAGAGGTCACTTCCGTTTTATTTCTCTAATCTCCAAATATAAAGTGCTTCTGTTTGTTTTGCTAAACCTTAAAGTCACAGTTACTCACACTCCAATATTCCTTCATTAAGTACAAGGCTGAGTTTTGTTGCTATAGAAACGGGAAGTCTGCATGAGATACATAAGGCTCTGGCATTTCAATTGCATTGCTCAGGTTAGTATCAGGTAAAAATAAAAATAACTGAGATATCAACTTTTATATAAAGTCGGGGAGAGGCAATCAAATAATAAAAGTATATTTTATTAAGCCACTGGTGCACAGTAAAAAAACTCTACATGCAGCAGTCATCCATTGTATAGAAAGCAAATAGCTTCAGAGATTCTTTAGCATCTATTTTCTTCTCTGGATTATCACATGCATATGATCAGTTTCTGCCCTTTCCTCTAAAAAAGCTGGAGACAACAAGAAACTAATCCCTGCTCTAGCTGGGTGAGCGCGACTTTCAAGCAACACCAGCAGCATATGAAATACCACATCTCTGTTGAAATGTTTTACATATTAGGACAGCCTACTGACTTTCCAACATGCCTGGCTTCAATTTTATACGATAAAAGATTCAGCACTGCAGTTTTTAGCAAGCATCTCTCTCTCAGTCAACCCTTTATCACCTCTGCAGCAAAGCCACTCTCTGCAGCAGCCTTGCCCTAGCAGCAGGAAAAGCACCCAGCTGATGCTCACACTGGGGTCTTGATGCACCCAGGCACAAGGTCTCTGCAGCTGCAACAATTTCCACCCAGGTCACACGACAAAACTACCGACTCAAACAAATTCACTGCAAGACTCAGACCAGCTTTACCCACCCATGGCAAATTGAGCAAGCAACCTCCAGCTCCCCGAATCAATAAAAAAGTTTCCATCTCAATTACTTTGTGGAGCATGGAGCAAACCCTCGTCATACACACTCATTGTGGAAATTATCGACAATACCAAAAACTCCCAGATATATCCATTTGCTCTACTTGGAAAATTTTCCGTGGACACACGCACATAAAGGATTTTGTTTCCTTGCCCAGCATTTCTACTCTATGCAGCTCAGTCAGAGCAGCAGATTCAACTCAGAGACCTAATTTCCCTAAGTCCTAGGCAAGTGATCATATGGGCAAGTTGAAACCTGCATGCAAAGCAGTACTGGGGCAATGAAATCAGGCATGCTCAGGACACATGGGACAGACTCTCTCACAGTCAATAGGCACTCAGCAGCAGTGGACAAACAAGCCGGACCCAGACAACCCCTAAGGCAAAACTGCTCCACAGGCTGCAAGCACAACCCAGCCCGAGGGCAGTGGTCTCACTGCAGGTGCGATCCAGACCTGGGCCCCACAGGCACCCCAGGCACAAGGCACTGAATGCATGAGACTCCTTGCACAGCATATTGTACCTCACCTCTGGCTGGGAAATGTGGAAACCTGGTCCTGGGGCCAGATGAGTTATGCCCACGAGCACTCAGGCTGGCTGGGGTGTGAGTAGGGAGCTGCTGAAGAAGCTCTGCAGTGCCCTGGGGCTCAGCCCCACTGCCTTGTGCAGGAGGTGACTGCCCTGGGCATCAGCAGAGAGAGGCATGGTAAAACCACAGGTCAGACTACAGGTTATCCAATGCAAATACAGCAGGCACTGGTGACAAGAGATACAAGGACTTTACATCAGAAAGAGTAAAAGGTCTTTGCTAACAGCTTCTCTCCCTGGCACTGGGACAGACAAACTGGGCTGGTATCCTTTACAACAGTTTTTCAGGCAGTCTCTTCTGAAAAGAAGATGGGAAAATGAGATAAAATCGTGTAAGTATGCCACAGCCTGACATCTGAAATGCTGTCCTCTCCCCTTTCCAGCTGTTTTTTCTCTCCCATCCTCTCCACCTGCAGGTGTGGAAGGAACAGTCTATGAACATATAGATATGAGTCCGGGAAGAAGTGCAGTATTACTAGGTTAACATCAGCTCATCTACCACAGAGCGTGGCCCTGCATAGCCCACCTCCTCCAAATCCCACCAGGCAAGCTGTCACTGCCATAGAAGGACAAAGAGGCGCATCCTGTCCTTTCTCACTTGATCTTGCATTTGCACACTGGTAACGATCTGTTTCAGATTTCAGAAACCCCCTCATTTGTCTTAAAAAGCTGGCATTTATTCTCAAAATATTTGTACAAGGATGAAAGGCAAATATTTCTATTAGAAAAGAAAATGAAGAAGTCATTTGCAAATAGCATATCAAGAAGAAAAAGAGGCTACATTGAACCATTTGAACAGCTCTCTAGCATTCACTCGCCCATCTCCAGGCCCAAAACACAAAGCAATTCTTGTTCTTCAGCCCAAGTTTTAGCTCCATCTGAAACCACAAGGTAGCAGCTTTTTGTGCCTTTCCAGTATTCTCTCCCTGCCCAGTTTCCATCTGTGAGCCACCAAGACTGTAATTATATAGGAGTATCCCTTGGAGAAAATGGCCAAGACAAAGCACCTGCAGTCTGGCCAGCAGCTTTCACACTGAAACAAAATCCCCAAGGAGACAGTCTGATTCTAGATTCACACTCACAGTTGTACATTATACTAAAAAAAAAAACAAAACCCAAACAAAATTCCCCAGTTTCTCTCAGTTTACCCCATATTACTGCACACACAAGGCTCTTAATTCCTTCCATCTAAGCACCCCTCTGAGAGGCTGCTCTGCTTCAAAAGGGAGGAAAAAAATGAGAGTCAGGTGAAAAACATTCATAATTTGAGAAGAATTCTCTGGCAACATAGCTTTAGGTGTAAAATGTGGGACACCAGAAATTCCCAGTGGCAGTAACAGCCTACAGCACCAAGGCTGCGTTTGCCTCAGCCCCAGCAAAGTTGCTCTGCTCAGCCAAAAGTCAAGCGCAGGATGTGACCCTGAGAAAGAATTTTGTGTTTGGACTCTGCTTTTCATCAGAGCACAAAAGGAAAGAAAAAAACCTCTAAGAGTATTTAGTTTCCCAAGCTGTTCAGCACCTCCAGCACGTCCCACCACCTCTGTGCTCCCTGAGGTCACCCTTTTGGCACGATGAGCTCTGCCACCTCCGTCACAGTGATCCTGAAGTCTGCTGGGAGGTGACCCTGTCCCTGCTGCTGCTGTATTTCCTAATTCCCACCAAGCTTTCTCAAACCTCTGGGACCTTGTCTTCCTCCAACACTCTCTGTGGGATTTGCCCTCTGCTGTAAACAAATCATCTCACTGGATACTCCTAGAATAACATGGCCCCCAAGCTAGCTTTTGGCTAGCTGGCCAGATAAAATTGCAGTAAAAACTATGAAAAACTCCCAGACAAGTTTGCAGCTGGCTGCTAGCGAGAAAGGAAAATAAAATCCAGCATATCTGCTTATATACACAAATTTCCCCTTGGTTACTAGAAACAAACTTCTAAGAGCTGCAAGCCCTACCCATGGGCTACATACACTTCTTATCTCTCAATTAGCACACTTCTGATTCAGTCCTGGCTGAAATAGTCCAGGCTAAGCCAGCACTCACTCCTGCATGAATTTAGACAAGGAATACATCATCTTGATTGCCTTTGCTGTCACCAGAAGGAAAGAAGCATCATGTGTAAATACTTTATTTACTTTATTTAGTTTATTAGGGAGCAGAAAATGAAGTAACTTGTGGAAGTAAAGGTTATCACACACACACTACAGTGCACAGACAATCACCAATTGATGTAAGCACAAGACAGAGACAGAGTGAAGGGGAAGGAAAAATCTAATTTCCACTCTAGAGAAATCCAATCCACTGCCAAGAAAAGAGAACAGTAATAGACTGAATTTCCAATGGCCGAGTAATAGTATTATTTTCCCTCAACAGCACATCAGGGCAGAAGTTACTCTAAAGCACGCCTGTGAAGTGACAAGGGTGCTCCTTCAAAGGTACTTTTCTACACATCACCAATTTGGTGTGGGTTCTTTTAAACACATGTTAGCCCACCATTTAATTAACACATTTAAGAAGTGTCAAATCAGTCGCCTGAGCACTGACATAAGCTGAGCTGACAGAGCTGTCAGACTGGCACCAGGGCAGGCAGCCAGCACGACACCTCACCAGATGTGCAGCAGCACACTTAATTTCTGACCTCAATAGATAGCCTGGATGGAGCTATCTTGATAGGGAAATATCTAATCAGAACAGATTTCTTTCATATCAAAACTAAATCAGATGATCATTTGGTATACAAAGACCAGGATAGTGCCAAAACTGATGCCATTCAAAATACCCTTTAGATACACTATGGAGCATCACAGAGAGGCCTAGCATGAAAAAAATAAATATAGCTACACCTCTCATGTAAAATCCAACTAAAACACAAGGTATAGCCTTCCCTCTCTTTACTTTCCACATGCCTGATTTGCTCCTGTAAGGCACAAATGAGTAACACACCATCCCTGTTTCAGGCATGGTACTGCTCAACTGTGTCAGGGTATTTTAGGAGGAGCTCTCCTCTGAGTTGCAGACAGTCTGTAGCTACCCACAGGTGGAGGGTTTGGACCACAAGCATGGAGACAGGTTGGATTCAATTCAGGGTGTTTACTCAATCCTCATTAACTCTGTCGCAGGAGCTGTGTTGTTCCCAGGCACAATGGATATGCAGCAGAGCAGGGCAGGACAAGGCAAGGCTGACCTTGGCTCCTCCAGGGACAGGAGACCTTGAGCAGAGGCTGCCTGACCAGTGTGTGGGATGCAGAGATATCTGCAACCATGCCCTGGATGCAAGCTGTCTCCCAAGGAGCATCAGAGGCAGAGAAAGAAGCATGTGTCATTCCTCCCTCCGTTCATCCCATAGCATCTGTATTTGCCAAGTTTTACATTGCACAAGACAAACAACATCTTACAAAACAGACGGCTGACTGCATAAGCAACCTTTAACACACCACGCTGCCTGCCACTCACAAAGCAATAAACCCAAAGAAATGTTAAACCACATTTGAGTTGAGTTACTGCAGTTGCCATCTATCCTACTTCCAGAGGAAGGCAGCAGCAGCATCTCTGCACTCCCAGCCAACACTGACTTTTGGTGACAGTTCCAGTATGTGAATAACAGCATTATGAAACAACACAAGGAGAATGCCCCTGGAAACCTCAACAGCAGTGACAAAGAGCATGAGAAATGGGTAGATACAGAACACACTAATTTCAGTATAAAGATGACTTAATTGAAATGCAATTAAAAACTGATTAAAAAGCTTTATCATGACATACATTTTTACACATGTTAATTGCCATCTTTAAAAAAATTCTCACCCACCTCCAGTCTAAAATTTCCGACCCCCCTTAAGATACTCTCCAAACCCATATAAATATTTGTTTATTTTTTGCAAAAACTAAGACTGTGCAGAAATATATGGGACTCTTTCTTGTTCCAAAAAGGTGGCTCTCTCTAAAGGAAATGCACAATTGGTCACAGCAATGCTTTGCAAACCTAACACCTCTGCTGTTCACAACAGCTGGTGTGTTTTCTCTTAGCAGGATCTAAATCATTACTGACATCTTTTTGACAGTAGTGTATGAGAGGAGCTGAAACAAAAACTGATGTGAGATGTATCAGAGGAGCTAATTTTCTTTGATGCTTTAGTTGAAAGGGATCTGCATCTGTATTTTTAGCGAATTTTTAACAATATTGTGGCTACTTAAAATAAGAATAAAGAAGAAAATCAATAGCTGGAAATCTGCACGTCTCTTCATTTACTAACTGGCAAACAGTATTCCAACAGCAGCTGTTTCAAAAGCTCAGTTTGCAACCTTCAGATGGATGATGGTCCTCAAAGAAGCAGGAACAAAGAAATAACAGCCTAACACTTTGTTTCATGTCTATTAAATGCTTCCCAGCTCACTGAGACAGTAGGGCTGCCCCTCTCTCTGCAAGTACTGATCCCACATGAGGTGCTCCTCCAAGGAGAATTTTTTCACATTACCATCATGCTGTTGGATGAGTGAATAGATGCACTGAGCCCTGGATTTGAGCATATTGTCAGCAGAACTGCACACTGCTAACAAGAATTTGACATGGGAGACTTGAATGAGTTGCAGCCTAACTTATCAAACAGAAAAGACAAGCAAGGAAGAAAACTAGATGGAGGATAAAGAAACGTACTTGGTGCTTTTTAGGTCGTAATAAAGCTCTGCCTGCCCTGCACCCCCTCCCTCAGATCAAAGGGAGACAGCTTGTCTGAAGCGCATCACATCCATAACCTCCTGAAAGCACCTTGCTTCTCTCACTTGTGTCAACTTCTTAACAAGCCTTTCATGGTCTTACATACAGAGTCTAAGCAAACATTGGATGCTGTTTATTAAACTCTTGCAAATACAATTGTAACCCCATACACATGTGCATATATATAAGCATACACACATATTTATGGATATGTGTATACCTATAACTGTAAAGGCAAAAGCCTGTAGCTCCTTTTCCTCCCCTGATGCCCCTGTGATGTCAGAAGCAATCAGTGGGAATTAGGCCGATGCCCTGAATAACCCATCCCATCTCAGGGGACCTGAATTGCTCAGGTGGCATCACCCTGTCGGAGAGAGCCGGAACAGCGCAGCGCTGGCTGAAAGCGTGCACCCAGGGCCAGCAGAAGGGCAGGCGATTTAATCAAAAGCAATTAGTGAGCCTTTTTGTGAAAGGCTGTCACATATTTGGCCCCCAGGGCACCCTTGTTTTTAAAGATTTATGCCACACACTCTGGATGGATATTTAATGAACACTGTGAAAGGGGAACTGCAGGGATGCAGAGCCAATGAGCTGCTATGTTTTGGTGCTTTAAGCAACACATGCATTCACTGGAGAAGGAGGTGCCACTCAGACTAAGGGGTGACTTTTGCATTAATAATTCTCTGTCTCCAGGGTTCAGCATTAACACTGACACAGGTCTGGGGAAGGCAAAGGCAGGCAGACAGAATCGGGACATCCACCCAACAGGAAAGAACCATGCCAAACAGTGCACACAACCACTGTGCCTGAATAAGAATAGGCAGGACAACCTCTGGTCAAATGTCCTCTAAGCCCATGAGGATACAAAAAGAAAAATGAGGCTGTGGTAATGCAGAGATGGTGAGAAAATTTCCCCTGATATAAAAGCAGATGGTGCGCAGTTAGAAGTAGTACAGATACTGTTTTTCCTCTTCCATTTCCCAATGAGCTTTTATCTTCCAAGTAACATTCCCACAAGGAAAGAAAAAATTATATTCTAGGGGAAAAAGAGGAAAGACCAGTGAAGATTTCCTTTCAGTCAATTGGTTTTAAAGTGAAAAAGATATGACATCCAACCATGGGAAAAAGTCTGCTTCCTGAAGCAACGAAAATTCCGTTTTTCATTCAAAATCAAGTCTTAAGTATTTGGTTACAGGCTTTTATTCCTTATGTTAAAGGCATGATCTCTATGCTGCAGAGGACACTTTCCATGGCTCTGTGCACATGGAGCACTCTAGGGTGGGTTCTGCTTGTGGCTGGTTTGTGAGCAGTTCTGCAGCGAAGACTGTAATCCAATGGGCTCAGTGACAGTGCACAAAACTTGTCAGGGAAAGAGCACTCCCATTCCAGCCCTCTCCAAGCACATCTCTGTTTCAAGCCAAGGGCAACTCAGGTGCACACACACTGAGGTGAGCATAGTGGAACATCCCTCATATGCTGTTGTCACATACAACATAAAATGACCTCATAATTGCCAAAGCTCAAACATTCCTTAAATTTCTTCCTTGCTGTCTTTACAAATACCAGACAAAAGTTTTTGTGAAAGCTTTTTTCCTGTTAAGTGCCAGAATTCTTTGATTTGCTAAACCTGATTAGACAGTGAAGAAAAAAGGGATAAAAAGCGAATTGGCATTACAATGCCTCCAGCATCTCATATTTGCATGTAAATTGCTGTGCTAAAAATGTCTGTGCAGTACCAAACAAGACCACCCAGAAACATTCACTGGGATTGAAAGTTTATCCAGAATCAACCTTGAAAATGTATGACTTTGAGAGTTTCTCACAGCCAAGATTAGTATGATGCTCCATCAGTTTCAAATACTAATATATCCTGTTAAAACTGGAGTAAGAAATAAATGGTTTTGCTGAATGGATGCAAAGCCTCCTATTGCTTTGTAATAACTTTGGAAAAGAGAAAGACAATGTTTCTTCATGTCTTCCTACCACGGAAGCTGGCAAGTAGGCTGGGAATAGATGGATCTTCCTGAGCAGAAGCCATCCTCCCATGGGTTTGTTCACTTTTCTGCAGTGAAACACCTCTTTCAAGAAAACTCCTGCCACTTACACAAGAGTTCAAATATGGCAACACTTGCTGAGTTGTTCCAAATAAAACTAGAATAAATTGCTGAGCTAATTAATAGGCCAACATTAAAAGGAAACCAAGCTCCTTGGAAAGAATCCAGCTGCAATTCGTGAAAGCGGATTTCACTTGTTTTGATTACAACAGCAGTAGACTTTGTACACATCACAGCTACAGCTAAAATTGTGAAGATATATGTCCATACCCACACCTTGAGAAATGAATGACTGTTAACCTTCTCTTAGCAGAAGCTAACTATTTCTCGATGTCATTTTCTGTTTCAAATGCAAGCTCCTGTTAAATAGTGCTTCGCTGTACCTGTGATGGTACAAAGCCAAGGATAAGAGCTGTGGGTAGAGGTAATGCTGTCTAGGAGATCACCCAGCAGAGCCTGGTGTTCACCTTGCCTGGGTACAGTCAAGCTGTACTCTTAAATACTCAGAGGATCTTCAGGAGGTTCTCTCTGCAATAAGTTCTGCTACTAACTTTGAAGACAAATGCACACTGCAAGCAGTTTCACCAATATTTGTATTTGTGCATCAATGCTTGCATTGCTTATTATATGTAAATGGCAACATGAATCTTATGTGCTGTTTCCTATGCAAGGGTTGCATCGTGTGTGGTGTTAAATCATTCCTGCTCAGGGAACAGTTTCAAGTACTTCATAAAACCTCCTATATTTACCACCCTTTTGTAGCAAGAGAAAAATGTATAGAAAGTGGGAGAGTGAGAAAGAATGACAGAAAGAATATTGTGGTCATGGGAAGGGAGAGAGATAATTAACAGGAGGATTGCCCCTGGCTCATCATATCAGATTTCCTTCCCACACTCAGCTTTGAACAAATCATTCCATTGCTTGACACAATAGAAATAATTCAGTTACTGTTTCCAAATTTTCCTCTGTGTTTTCTTGCAGAGCCAGCAAGGGGATAAAAAAAGGGCTGAACTGGAAAAGTACAGGAATTGAGATACAATTTTCAACTCAAACACTGGTTTGCTAACCATATTCAACCACATAAAGGAACGTGGTAAACTACATGAGAATTCCTATCCACGAGAAAAATGATGAGAGATGGGAGGAAAAAAGTCTTTGTGGCTGATCCTACCTTTGCTGGTGTGACAGTGGATCCTCAGCATCCCCACACAGGGCTCAGACACCACCACCTCCCAGGGCAGGTCCCAGTGCCTGCAGGCACACAGCAAACCTGAGCACACTGTGGGCATGTGCTCCTCCTGGCATAAGCAACACAGGAATGTCTTAGCAGCTTGACTATTTCCCAGATCAGGTAACCACACATCCAACAGAACATGAAACATTCTCCAGACTCCAGAGCAGCACCAGGCACATGGCTCAAGGGGCAAGGCATCCCCAGGAAAAGAGGACAGAGCCCTTTGCCAGATCACTCACACCATAAACCTACTAAATACTTTCTCAAATATTCGTGGGAACAAGGAGGAACTGATTCCTGGCTACAAACTTATCTAACAAGTTGCACAGTCCAATTAGGAAAACCACCTTGTACCTTACATCCAGATTTTACCAAGTTACCAGCTAAAGAACTATATACAAAAGGTATTCTGGGTTACAGAGGAAGTAACCATAACTAAATCTGAAAAATCTGTTTTTGCTGTGGACACATAATTTGAAAAAATAAAATTAATGTTCACTTACATTTGTATATGTTTACAGAAGCCGAGAAGACAAAAACTGCTCCCCTGTCTTGCTGAGTGATGTTTCTAATCAAAAATAGAATTTGTCCAGACCCCTAGAGAAAGCTACTGCACAAGGCTGTCTGGCACTGGACAGTAAGCAGATCTCTTTACACATCCCTGTCCACTTGCATGACATTCCCAGACAGGTTTAATCACTGTTTTCTGATCTAAAAACAGGGCCAGAGCCAGAGGAACCGGAAAACTTGTAATTCAGGCTGGAACCACATAGCACTTGATCAGCTCCAGGTGGCTCCTGAGGGCTTTGCCTGGGGAAGCACCTTCCTTCAGCACTGTCTGCCTCAATGCAGAACACCAAATCTAGAGTCAGGTTTTTAAGAACGGGGCCTTCTATTATTAACACTCTTTGCTTATTTTAACAGCAATAGGAGGCTATATATGGCTATGCCACAATGAAATATAGAATTTAGAATTCAGAGGTACAAAATTAACAACTAAATAACAATTCTTAAGCCATTTCTTCAGCCACTTCCTCACATAATTTAGCCAGATGTTTCACACGGAAGCAGGAATATCTTTTCTACCAAGAGTATGAATAGACAGAAGTAAACAAAAAAAAAACCTTTTCTAAATAAACCGACTTCCTTTCCAGCTCTTGCCCAAAGGACAGGAAATGTCAGGCATTCACAAGGGCTGGGTGACATAACACCCTGACTTGCTCCAGATGAGTGAGGTGCCAGATATTTGCATTAGAAATCACAAACGTGGGAGCAGCCCAAGGCACACAGAACCTGCCCAGCTTTGTGTACGGTGTCAGCACAGTGCTGGGAGAGGGCACAGGTACCACCTTATCCCAGAGCAGCAAGTGGGGAGGGTCCTGTTATTTAGCTCGCTCTGCCTCTTCCACCCACTGTGCGGAACCGGTGCTATGGCGGTGAAATTAAAAATTACCTTCTTATGAAGAAAAAAATTGCAAAGCAGCTAATTAGCTTTTGCCCTCTGTTTCACTCTGCAGCAAGAGACTCTCAGCTCCCAGGGCACCAAGATGCAGTAAAGCTCACTGCCCTGCCCTCACCTCCCTGCTTGGATTTTCCAGCATTCACTGCCCAAGGATAAATTGCCAGTAAACACAGAGGATGGGTACTCCAACAATACACAGCTAGCCTCCAACAGTTTCACTACCAGTAATGAGCTTCCCTCACCCCAAAATCCTGACATCACACACCTGCACCTTTGTCTACATAAAGTCATTTGTATAACCTTCATCCTGAGGTGGTTTTTCTTTTAACCTGACCAGAAGCTGTTGCTCAGATTACTTTGCACCTGACTGCTGTAGGGCTATAAATAACACATCCACAACACAGCCTTGTGCTTACAGGCATTTGATTAAAATAAAGTCAACTAAAAGGCAGACCACCTTTGAAATGGAACCAAATGGATACAGAAGGGCTGAGGAGTTGAAAGACAGAATTTCTGAGCTAGTTACTGTCAGGCTGCCATCCCCATTGCTGTCCTGGTATCACCAGCCACATTTCTGCATAATTACATAAATAAAAATCAAAGCAGAAAGAAAATACTAATTTTTTTTTTGGGGGGGGGCATAGTAGTGAGAACAACGCATCAACACAATAACAACAATACCACCACCACCACCCAGGAACAACTTAACCACATTAATATGTTCACTGATGACTGGCAGAAAGTGATATGCAAGCTCCTAAGAGAAGACAAACACTGGTAAGCAAAAATGGAAAAAAGCAAATCATTAGCCCCTGCCTTGCCCCAGGCTGGCAGCACAGCCAGGCTGTCAGGCTGGAGATGGCTGAGCCTTTGTCACTTGTGACCTTCCTCCCTTTAAGGGAATTCAATTTATAGCCAATTTTGGAACTCCTGATATGAGAAATTGGAGATGTTGATATAGATAGAGTCTCCTGGTTTTAGGCATCCTGGCTTGGTTTTAATATTGACCCAGCTGACTGGCAAGGAATCACCTGCACACAGCAAGGAAGATTAAGATCTGAAGTGTGGCAGCAACTTCATTTCCAAATCCTTCTGCAATACAGGAAAACTCCCTGTGCAGTTCATCACACAGAGGAGAGTGGGGAGCAAAAAATATCCAAGCTGTGTTCAAAGAAGGAAAAGTGTAGGCGTGCAGGGCTTGCACTGATTTATTACTGGCTTATCAGTAGCTAACATATAAAACCAACTATAAAAGCAAGAGATGCAAAATATTTTCTATTTTAAAAATCATTGCACACTCCTCCTTCCTAGAAGGTATAAAGACTCAGAACTGAATTTTCAATTTGAGCAAATGCCTGCAGAAGCATAACAAAGAGGGGAAAAAATGTTAAGGAGAAAGTAAATAACCCCACAAACCCAGACTTGCTCTCCCTCACCTAATCACAAATAATGTAACAGGGTCCTTGCATTCAAGTGCAGGTCCTAAATACACAAACTCTAAGCTTCATTTTTTGGGAACTGAATTCATTGAGAGGTATGCAAAATATATAACGTTTGAAATTGTTGCTAATAAGGACATCTTCATGTCCAAATATTAAAAATATTTATATCCCATTTAAAGCTCTAAGCTTAACCATTAATTTTCATATATCACACCAGATTCAATTGCCTGTTAAAAGGATCTTCCCTTTTACTCTGTAGTCAATTATTCATTAAACTCCTATAAATATTCAAATAAGACGCAATTTATTTTAGAGACAGATAGGAATTTGTAATTATAAAGATATCTGAATTTAATTTCTTTTAATGACAGAAACAAAACATGAGGCAACAAGATACCTAACTGGCCAACATCAGGGTGAGCTCCAGAAAAATAACTTTGGGCATGATTTTTGGTATTGAAAGGCCCATATGATTACAGCATCTGCAAACATTTTCAGCTAATGAAAGTATGCCCAGCAGGAGTCCTACATTAATACCACTCCTGCAGCCTGTGAAACAAGTTAGCCAGGACCCAACACTTCAGTTATGCTTCCACTTAGTGACTGACCACACTATTTCTGCTTCAACAAAACATGTTGGATGTTAAAGGAGCCAAACAGACATTTGTACCACTGCAAGCATCACCAAGTGCAACAGACAAGGCTTAATTAAAACAAGAGTACAGTGTATATCCAACCACCCTAAGAACACATTACTCAATTATATCTCTCACCACCAGGTATTTCACATCAAGTAGGAGAAAGTGTCTCTGTCCAGTCTCTTCCTTCCATGGTTTCACACATAAACCACTTAATGACTATGTGCTTCAGCATATGCAGTCAGTTAATATTTATTCACACTTTCCCTGCCTACATTGTATCACCAAAGGTGCCTAAAAAAACCAACCACCCCCTCCCCCCAAAAAACCCCAAAAACCAAAATAAAACAAAGCAAAACAAATCCATGCTCTGAAACGAGTGAAATCCATGCTCTGAAATGGTGAATTTACCTATGTATGAATGCAGTTTCTAACATGCCTTCACTATGAAGTAGTCTGGCTTTCTCTTTCACATCTTGCCAGAAGGGTGGTGGGCTGAGGGAAGAGTATTTCATCTTCATGTCCCAGCTATTCTGACTCAAGTAGGGCAACTACAACTGGCCTTTGGATTTTGGAAACAATTTATGATGCTTCAGAAAAAGGGGAAACTACACATTCTTCAGTATCAGTAAGCATCAGAATGCAGCCAACTTATACTGAACTCTCCAAAAACCAGGTTAATTAAAAGTATCCTGTCTCCCAAAGATTCACAAGTTGAGCTCCACAACAGCTGAAGCAAGTTTTCTGAAGTTCAGATGGCTAGAAGTTGAGAGCAACAAGCAATATCTGAGACATGATTTCATTCTGAATTCAACAGAACTAAGATATTGCATTAATTAAAACATGTCTGAAAACAGCTAACTGCGAAATTCTCTGGGGTGCAATTACCACGGTGCTATTTGCTGCTGGGACACTTGGACTGTTTGATCCCCTTCTCTGGAAAATGGGCTACAGTTCTTCCACTGAAGTGAACTTCTCCCCTCTTTCAAATTTTTTTCAGTGAGAACAGAAAATTGTTTTGGCATTAAAGGGGGGTTTTTGTTTTTTGTTTGGTTAGTTTAGTGTCTGTCTTCTTTAAATAAAAACAAACACAAAACTACTGCATGCTTTAAGCAGTGACAAGTAAGAGCAGGAGTGAGCAGTCTCCAGCAAGGGGGTGGCAGATCTTCCTGCAGATGCATGTATCTGAGAACACCTTGTGCACACTAGATCTGGCCACAGGTTGCCTGGAAGAAGCCATGCAGAGCCGTGGTGCAGTGAGCAGCATCCCTCTAGCACAGCAGCTTTTGTGCATTTGCACAGATGCCCACTCAGGGCTCTCACCCCTGCCCCAGACCTTGGGGCTGCTTTGACACCGGGCTGATGAGGGAGGCCATGTGGGGAACAGAGCACATGGCAAGAGTGGGAGAAGGAGATGGAACATGGAGAGCATGGATGGCA
Organism: Toxostoma redivivum; assembly: GCA_013397375.1. Taxonomy (NCBI): domain Eukaryota; kingdom Metazoa; phylum Chordata; class Aves; order Passeriformes; family Mimidae; genus Toxostoma; species Toxostoma redivivum. The sequence goes on from VXBI01007324.1 coordinate 153,137, forward strand.
GAGGCATCCTTCTCTAAATATAAAAACAAAGACCAGAATTTGGGGCTAACACTGCCACACCACATGTCACTACTGTCTCAACAGCAAGCTGTTATGTCAGAAAGACTGCTGGTTGTGCAGTCCTGGGGAATGATGTTTATCATCAAAGCACCACAGGCATAGCAGAGGAGACACTTATGTTCATTAAATATGATCCTCACCACATTCCTTGTCAGGTGAGCAACCAAAGCACTGGAATCCCAAATACATGTGCAAATGTTAAAAAGATGAGATGGGGTAGGTAAGGTTGGATTTCCACAGTCCTTTAAGACAACTAGTGATGTCTGCAAGTGTTATAGATTTTTAGATGAAGCACTTCATAAAAGAAATCACGAAAGTCTAATATTATCAGCATTTCCCACATTTCCCACTCCTTGAACTAACTGATCCCTATAATAAGTTACACACTGAATGGTATGAAGACCCAAAGCCCAAGATCTAATGCACTTTATGTAGGATTAGAAAAAAGCAAAGCCACGGCTGAAAAAATTAAGTTCTCTGTGACTGCATTCCCCACAAGAAGCTCACTACAAAGTGCTGTACGAGCTCCAAATGCGAATGTCTGTTGAAGTGAATGTAACAGCCTGGGACACTAAGGGGCTTAACTTCTTTGGAATGAAATAAGGAGAGGCAACAGAAAAATAATTTTGTAGTACATTTACAATGCTGGCAACACAGCAGATTTCTGTATCTTATATTAGGAAACAAAGGCATACCAATCAGTGGTGTTACAGACTTGGTGTCGTGGGCCAAATCTGCTCCTAATCCAAAGGCACAGATCTGAGTCTTAATAAATAATCCCCCCAAAGCAGCCTGACCTGCCCTCTTTCCCTCTTCCTATTTGCTTCTGTGTTAGATGCTTGATGATGGTTTTTCCCAAATCTAGCCTTGCCATTGCATACATTTCAAGTGCTTCAGCAACCACCATCAGATGCCTCTTTGAGAGAGGTCAGAGCCTCCTCTGGGATAGCTCTTTGAAAGAGTAAAATCTTCCTCTCTTACATATCATAAGCATATAAATGCAAGTAACTAAAGAAGTGAGAATTTGGAAAAGAGCAATTTCTTTCCTCAGGAAAAAGTTGGAGGATGTATTCTGCATGGGAACTCAATGAACACAAGTGGTGATGTGAAGGGATTAAGACATTTCTCTTCCTTGAATATACTAGCAAAACACAGAATTTGCCTATTTCATTGGTGTAGTCCTGCTTATTTCCAAAACCAGGCAGCATATCAGGTCTCTACACTGAGTAGAGATATGGAGTGGGCAAAGGGAAGCATCCTCGTTCAGGGATCCTGGTTCTCTCTTCAAAAGGAACTGCATCCCAAGCAGCCTGGCACACAGCCCCTACTCACAGTCAAATACCATACACCCCAGACATTCCTTCATTCTGGTACAAACTTACCATCCTCTGTCCTGATTTTATAGCTATGGCTAAGTTGTTTCCAACACCTGAGTACACTTTCTATTCTATTGCATCTTCAAGGTAGACTTTGATAGAGATGCTTTTAAATCATGTCTAAAGATTGCTGAAATCCTAAAGTGCACTGAAGTAAGCTGGTGACCTTTGACTTGGCAATTTCATTCAGACATCTCAAAAGAGAAATTAAAACAAAAAAATGAAAATCAAGAATGGGAACAACACTTAAGACTGAGACCACTTGGGATTTTCCCCCGGAGAAGTTCAACACATAAAATAAAATATCCTTATAATTTCTTCTTAAACCACTGTATTCCTTTCCTCACTGGGCACAGACCCACCCACACAGATAAACACTGACCTTTCTCATTCCCAAACTCCTGAGAGAGGATTTGTGCCAATCTCCCTGCAAACACCACTCAAAGTCATCCCTAGTGCAAGAACTACCACACACCACAGGAGTCATATAAAGTACAAAGGTAAATTTAGAAAGTCAAATACATTGAATGACATTTTTGTTGCTGCTCTCACACACCCTGGGGTGACCCAGGCATTCCTGAGAAGGGGTGAGTGATGCTCCTTCTTACACAAGCAGCAGTTGATGACAGGCTTCAGTTTTAACCTGCTGACAAGTTAAGTGCTCTGCAGAGATACCATACAGCCCAGGAAAACCTCACCTTATTTTCAGACATACCCACCTGCCACTTACTTTTTATCTCCAATACTGCACTGCAATATGTAGGACCAGCCTTCCTTTCGAGAAAACTTGTTCAGGTTTCATGTAGAGATAGTTCAGGTACGACAGCTGGCTGACTTTTATTTTAAGAAAAAGTTAATAAGCAAAAGCAAGAACTGCTGGGGTGGGTGTGGGTTTAGGGAGTGAGAGGGAACCCTTTAAATACAAATTATACTTTTCTGTACTTTTAAAGCTGGAATTATATTATCACTATTTGAATCTAAATAAAATCCTTTTAATTCTACATTTGAAAAAAAGTACCTTTGCTATAAATTAAATTAATACTAAAAAAATTAAAATTATATTAATTCAAAACACTGTTCAAGGAAACAATGGATTGCTTCTCAAAGTTTCAAGTAAGGCAGACACTGAGCTTGCAAAAGCCATTGACCAATGCTCTGAAACAAGAATTTTGCACAAAGTCTAACTTGGTTCCTGACAGCTAAACTTTTCCCTAAATGGCCAAAACACAGCTTGTAAATATAAGTTTGTTTAAATTAACATATTTCTATGGGCTTTGAACTTGCCACTGAAAGCAAGCTATGGGAATTGGGAAGTTTCAGGATATGGAAAGCTTATGCTTCTCTTCCCTCCAGTATCCACTATGAAGGACATGATGACCAGAAACAAAATACCACAATTCTTCCTTTGTTTAATGACATGTTAACTTGAAAGAGCAAAACCATATTTTGGTAAACTTCTATTTTGCTCAAAGAGAAGATAATTTGAAAAAGCTTTTGTTTAACTAATAATTAGTCTTTAAATGAAGTGCTTTTTAATTCCATTTTCCATCCAAGCTTATCTTGGCAAAGGCCACAAGGGAAAAACAACCATTAATCAGGGATCTGAGCAAGAGTATGCTGAGCCCTACAACTACTTCAGTGAACACATGTAAACATCCAGTGTGCATCCACCCAGTTCTCTAGGAACAGTGCCAAACGAATGTAACAAACATATTTAATTACAAGTCAACACATTTGAATTACTACCAGTCAGTGACCACCTACTTCCCATTGAAAAGTATCTTAAATAATGAAATTCGGACTTTATCTTAAAGTTTCAGCCTTGCTGTCTGAAGGCAAGAATATAAAATCTGTAGGCAAATCCTTGACTTCCTGCATACCAAATACCATATCTACTTTAAGATCCAAAATTGGGATTTTTGAAGGAGCAGGAACCACCTCATGCACTGACTAGCAGACACTCTGCAGTTTTGGGTACTACATGAAGCACTCTGCCTACTTAATTTCCTCCCTTTCCCACCAGCTTCTTCTTGAATTCTGGCTGACACACAAAATATTCAAGACCTGGCATTTTAAAACTGCTCTGGCTATCCTTTCATTACAGACAAAATAAGGTTTTCTAGCTCAGATGTTGATAGCTGTCACCAGCCATGTTAAAAACCAATCAAGTGAAGCTTTAGACTTTGCTTCATATAGCCAGCAAAGCTTTAGTTTTAGCACAAAATTAAAAAAAAAAATTTGAAAGCATCAACATCACAGTCAGAAATGCAGAACCACTCATGGTTCTCCAACAACCAGCCAAGTTCAGTGCTGGACAGGCCTGAACAATATTATCCAAGGCAGGACAGCAATATCTGGCAGGTAGAGTCATAGTGGTAGATGGATGAGAAAGGATCAAAATAATCTTCTAAGAAGGAGGTGGGATATTAAAAAAATTAGAATAGACTTCATATGTTCTAATGCATGCAAAGGAGATTTGTCAGAGTGAAACTGTCCTGAATAAACCTATCAAGCCCACATGGTTGCAGGGTGTCTCTGATCCCACAAAAGCCATCTTAAATGCAATTTACTGGATCATAAATTAACAACGTTAATATTCTGGCCCACTATAACTCTATTTTACTGATGTGATTTTTGTTGAAACAAAGAGCTGTGCAGCTGTGGGGTAGCGAGAGGAGGCCTGACCACTGCTATAACTTCTTAATATTTTTTAAACTAGAAAAACTCTCCCTCAATTAGTTTGGAGAGTGGAGTGAGGGAGGCTGTTTATTTTACTGCTTTGACATTTAATGTTTGGAGATATAAGAAAGACAATGTTCAGAAACAACTCTGTATGAAGCTTTAAATGTGCATTAAAGGGAAAAAAAGAAACAGGCGCATATCTCAGTTGCAAAAATTGACAGTGCACATATAAAACCACACAAAACCAAGCAAACAAGTAAAATGCATTTATAGAGCAAATTATACTTTTGTCAGAGAGATTAGACAAATATATTTAAATACACTAAATAAAATTTAAATTCTCTTGGATGTGGGTTCACTGCAGTCTCCCTCTTTAAATATATCCCTCAGCAGATCCATTCCATTTTCCAACATAGAGTCTTACTGCCAGACACATAATTTCAGCTCACTTTGATGATCTTGACACATTCTTCATTCTTCTCATCTCTTGTTTAAGGAGAAGTCCAAAGATTACACATCCTCACAAACAGCCTGCTCAGGCAAGAAAAATGTGGAGTCCTGTCAGACAATGGTTTCTGCTTGGAGGATGGAGACACCTCACTGTGACTGCTGTGCTGCCCCTGGCACAACTCAGCTGCCAGGAGGCTTGGTTGTATTTTTTCAACAGGCATGAGCCACCTCTGACCAACAGATTACCTCCACCTGCACCACTCACCAAACCTCCAGAAGACTTCACATGAGCCAGGTACCTCAAGCCCTGCCCAGCATGGGTATCAGTCTCCTGTGAAACAAGTCAGAACAGCCACCAGTCTCAGAGCTCTGCACCTACCCATTTAACCTAAAAGGAGAGGCCACTTCCTCTCATCTCCAGGCTGTGCTACTTCTTTTATTCAGTTGCCTTTAGGAGACTCCTCTGCTCTAGGAACGGGAAATATTTCACATCGCAGCAGCTTGTCCAGGAAGCTCTGAGACACTCCAGCATTTTCCAGCCTTGCCAGCCATGTAACAAGGCTTACCACTAGAGTCTAATTCCCAGAGTCATTAGGTCAGTCACTGCCTTGGTTACACACAGGCGTGTACAGGGCTCTAAGGGAAACCTCAGTGACCACCTACACAAGGGGAGGGCGTGGGCTGAGATCTTGTTTACAGGAGCACTCAATGTTCTAAACATGTGGAAACTTGGCAATGGTGAGCAAAGCTTAAATGCCTTTTGAGCTTTTATCTATTTAGCTAGTTACTTTTAAAGCACATGCAAATGCCTCCTCCTGCCCTTCAGCTGACACTGAGAGCTCTCTGAAGGTGCTGAATCCCAAGAGTGTTGGAGTTGGTGGGATGGTATTTCCCTGAAACAAAACACAAAGCTGGGCCAATACACCTTGCTCTGTAGGTCTGCTGACATCTCTGATTCAAGATGAACTTCCTCTTAGATTTCTCCTTCTGACTTCCCCAATTGTCAAGCTTGCCTTCAGAAAGAAGGCCAAGGTAATGAGGAGGAGCTGCATGCCAAGTTTGTGGTGTGTTGCTTGCAGAGATCCTTGTAAATAAAGGAGGCTACACCAAATCCCCCAAAAGAATCCATGATTCACCATGGTATATATGGTACTTGGAGCAGCTCATGTTGTCTTGTCTATAAGCCCAGCTTCCACTACAAGTTAGGGCTTAGAAGAAGACAGGCATCCTCTTCCTAACTGTGCTGGTCCTCTAGTCCCATTCTTCTCTCTGGATGGCTTCTGCTGAGCAAAGAAGCTACCTGTAAGCAGAGCCACTAACAAAGCCTGAACTGTGCCAGGTCCTTCCTCCACCTTGAGGAAAAACCTTGAGGATTTTGGCTTGATTTTGTGTGACTGAATCTGGTCAACAGGCTCAAAAGTGATGCAGACACAGGGAAGAAGAGAAAGTAGTGGGGCAAGGAGGAGGATACACTATGACTTAATGGGCTACATGAGTTGATTTTTTTTTGGATAACAAGTTTTTAAAAAGTTAGGTTAAATGGACAACAAGCACCTTGGCCTAGAGACACAGAAAATTTAAAGCAAAGCTGGGAAATTTGGAGTACTGTTTCTGACTGTGGTCTGTGGTAGAAGCATGCAGCAAGACTTCATTCAGGATATTTACTTTACAAGGCAAGTCCCCACCTGATGTAGACACAGAAGACAAGTTACAAAGCTGCTTTTAAACTACAAAACCAGAGAAAGGGTACTGCTAGAGGAAATGCTCATCACTTTTGTGGGAGCTGTCACACCTTCAGGACTGGGTACTTTGCTCTTCTTGGCACATGGAGACCTGTCAGAGCATTTAAAATGTCTTGGTTCTGAGTAACACTGATTTACTCTGTCACCAACTTAAGTAAGTCAAAACTTGCCTGAAAGAACCACATGCAAAAAGTTCCGTTGAAAATCTGTGCTGCTAAAATTAGCTCCCCATTAAAAATATCCATAATTTAGCCTTGGTGCAGCAAGGGTGGATATTATGATGTCCACCTAGTCCTAGCAGTTACCATAAGCTGCTCATGACTCCTCCCTTACATTCTCGACTTACTTTCTACTGGCAGATTTCATCTTAAGAGTATAGAATCAGTTAATATAGGAAATGTATAGAAAGCTTCAATATAGCAAAAAGAAAATTGTTTTTCCTTCAGGTCAAGTTAGTTTGATATTTCAGAAAAACATCGGGAGTTATTAAGCACAATATGAGATCATATGTACTATGGAGAAGGGAGAATGTGTTGGCAGCACAGCACATGAAATGATATGGCCAATTTGGCTGACAGAAGGAAAGATTGTTTGGATTAAATAAAAGGAAGTGTTGAATGTTTGCCTGTGCCAAGAAAGCTTGACCCCCACTTTTAAGGGGGGTATATAAATTGGTTCAACAATTTAACAAAGTTTCAGTTATGCAGTACTTAATGCCTGGAAAAAAAAACCCCAACCCTTTATCCTTACTACTTGCAAACTGAATCATGAATACATCCTGAAACCCTGCAAGCATGTTTGCTCAACACTCTTAGTACTGCAAACACAACACCAGAAAGAACTCTTTTTTCCTTCCCACTTCTGCAGGGGTTCTCCACTTTCTGCGGAATTTGTTCAATAGTGTCACAGTCTATCAGCTCTGTCTGGCATAGGGCAAAACAGAAGTGAAATGAAGTAATTCTCCCCATTCTTTCCAAAGGCTTAGTGGCACAGATAAGCTAGCAAACTGGATTTCACTTCAGCACCTGAGAAGCAGCTTAAACACCTTGCAATAACACACTGGAGAAGCAGTGCTCTTTGCAGTAAGTTGGGTGTGACAATGCCCACGAGTATGGAGAACCTATAGCACAAGGCAAACCCAGTCTGATATCTGTATTTCTGCATCAATTCTGTCAGGCCCAGCCCTTCTACTGGTACAAGCAGCTATAAGCATTTACCCTGAAGGAATAGTAGTGCTGCCTTACATAAGTAATGAACATTTCAGGTGGAGACAGGGAATCAAAATCAAGAACAAATAAAACAAAAGAAAACTCCAGTGAACTAACGTGCTTTGTCAAGCTGGCAGCCAAGCAAGCTGTCTTCCCTGCACTCCTGCCTCACTGTCAATTATCTGATTTCACTTCAGTTACATTTACTTCACATATTCCAATGTGTCACCTCCCTGTTCACAGGTACGTGATGATTACTAATAAAAAAGACATGGGGAATTCTTTTAAACAACAGAGACTCAGTATGCAACATGCCAGTTTTTCACAAAGCAAACTGTATGGCAATCAACGCAGAGAGAAATATATATTGCAGCAACAAGGAAAAGCCCCGCAAACACACAGCCAACACATATGCAGTTGGAAGCTTTGTTTGGGAAGATTTTCTGTGTTTTTGTGGGGTTTGTGAGGGTTTTTTGAAGGTTTTCTTTTTGTTGGTTGGGTTGTTGTGGGGTTTTTTTTAAGAGTGTTTTTTTCTGAAAGAGGTGTGGAAAAACTCAAAAGAGCAGGTAAAAATTAAGCAAAACTACAACAATTTGATCAACATCCCACTGATTCTTGCTTTAAAAAAATCTGAGTGACAGTACAATCAGGAACATTGTCCTCCCACAAGAGGAAGAGGACATAAACAATTATGTGGAAAATACACCTCCTCAGTCACAGTGTCACAGCCCTAGATCCACAGAAATCTCTGGCCCTGCTGGATGCAGCCACTGAGGATTCAGACACTTCTCTTTCACCCCATTCCTTTGGGCCACATGAACAGTAATGGACTCCTTTGCATAAGAACTAAATGTGACAGAAAACCAGAGCATTTCCAAATGCACTGGAACACAAACTAAGAGCAAGGAGCTGAAACTACATTAGATAAGGAAGTGCCTGAACTCAGCAGATGGTGAACAGAGGTAAATGAAGCCTCCTGCTACTTGAAAGACACAAGAAATGGATCAGCCTAGAGCAACCAACTGGAGTATTGTCTCATGCCATAAGACAATATAAAAATGCAGAAGGACCAGAAAGATGTTTGAAGGACACAAACAGAAGGTCATCCACCAAAACCAGAGTACTTCAGAGCTGCAGCAACACAAGAAGACAAAATTAACTACTTAGTTATGGACAAAGACACATTTCTTGGAAGAGGAAGGTAGGGACAATCCTTTCGGGGAAAGAAATGTGCACTTGCTTTCCCAGTTCCACATGAAGTCTCTGCATTGTCTCCCAGGCTACATATAATATACAGAAAAAAACTGTGGCTTCCACTCCAGGCCCTGGATGATAGCTTTCCTCTTTGCAGAAAGCCATTCACACTTTATTTGTACATCTACCTACACCTCCCTGCTCTCCCTCCTCCACTGTTATTTTTCTGGTTGAGAATCAGACTCTCCTGGAGTGTGAAAATCAAGATACTTCCAAGAAGCATCACTGAATATAAATGAATTTATCAAAAACGAAGGAAGCCTAAAATACTATCACAACCTGAACGTTCCAAATAAGAATTTCTTATCCCTGAATCAGTATATTTTACAGCTCTCTGTATGGCTTTCTTTTCCTGTTATTGTTTCAGATGAGCTCTGCATCATGTGAGATATTTGTACCAAGTACACACAGAACAACTTATCAGGAAAAGACTTCTTTCACACTTCTTCCAACATTCCCAAGTATATCTAATACAAATCCTGTCCAAATTTTCAAGTTTTCATTTAAAACTGAAGTTGATTTTTATTCCTCAGAGAAAAGTTCCCTCTCATTTTTAAAAGTTTCTATTAAAGATTTCTTGAACATATTTTAAAACAGATCAAGCAAAATCCAAATTTAGAGTTTTATCTCTCCAAAAATATTCACATACACTTTTCTATTCATGTCTCTGTCAAAGTTACTTGGAAAATAATTAGCAGTATCTTCTTTGTTGTGGCTGTCTAGGAGCTATATATACATGCACAATGGCAGAAGTTTCCTGGGTCATTTCTAGTTCATTCCATTTCTGGTTCTACAAATCCCCACCCACAAAATGATTATTATTAATTAATATAAGAGACAAAGAGAGAGACAAGTGGGGTCATGGGGAGGGGAGAACAGAGAAGGGCACAGAAGAGCATTGTCACCCCAGCAAACATGTTCCCTTACAGCTTTGAGCATATTAACTACTTCCCTGAATGCAGACTGACTTCCACTCAAGCCCTAGCACTTCTCAGAATTAAATCACACTGCTGTAACACCTGAGCTTGTCATCAGTTAAGGCAAGACCTTCATGTTCATGAGGAAAAAGATACTGCCTGAAGCACTACTAGTGACAAACAGAGAAAACAGACTTAACAGGATTTAAAAAACCCTGCAAGACCTGGTTCTTGATCCCATCCTTTCCACAACAGCATTAAAAAAGTCCAAAATAAACAGGAGGAAAACCTTGTCACTCTGTCACTCTAAAGCTCTCAACACATTATTCACCTTTGCTCTGAAATGCACAAGATGCATGCCAATGATCACACTCCAGCAAGAGAGGCAAGGCGGTCACCTCCTTTAAAACAGAGTCACAAAATAGGCTGCTGAATAGAGATGATAAAAAAGAGAGAGGCTGTGAACTAAAAGAGGAAGCCATCAATTTTTAAAACACCGATGGAGACAGATTCAATCATATATGATTAACAGCTGGAAACAGAGTTGATGCAAGAAGGGGACACAAAGGAGGCTGACATCACAGGAAAGTCTAATATACACGTTTACAGGACAAACAGCGAGGAGAAAAACAAATGAGAAAACCTGGGAGAGTTATAAGACAACAGGTTCAAAGAGGTTCCAGATTTAAAGTACCTCTTAACTGGCAGTGCTGTTATCTATTGCTGATACATAATATTGCTGAGACTAAATCCTATTTTATTTAAGCTATTGAAAAACGAGTACAAAGTTGATGAATGCTTGGCATCATCCTTATGCAGAAGGTGCTGTACGCACTCAGGCAGCTGCCAGCACTGAGCTAATTGAGAGTGTGGTCTTTTCCCAAGACCACAACTATAATTTTAGATCATTACAGCCTGCATTGGGGTGTGCTCAGTTTACATCTTCGCACACTCTTCTTTTAATATTCTGATGAATAATTTAGTTCCAATGGCAAGCCCTTTCACATTCAGGCATTTTTTCCTCAAGCCTGTGGATGTGGTTCCAAAGTATTGAACTGGAAGACACCCAAAAGGGGCTGTATCTGTTCCTCCCTCCTCTCCCTGTATTTTCCCTGCTCTGTAAAAAGCAGAATACAGAACACAGGGCAGACTAGAACCTGCAGCAATATGCATTACCCTAAGGAAACTGGAAAAATTGCACCATTCTGGTTTAAGTCACAATGGAGCTTAAGAAGGAAGAAGAACAAAGGAAAGGCAATGTGCTTTTACCTCCCTGAAAAGCATGCTTGCATAATTCATCTTCCCAAGCACCCAGTATACATTTGAAGGTTTGCCTGAAACACGGTCAGGGTGTGCTCACAGGGGACTCAGCTGCACTAGGAGCCAAGTGACAGCTCAGTCAGGATCAGCTCTGAGACAGCCACAGGAGGCTTGGAGTTTCCTTTCGCTGCCACTTCACAGCAGCTTCCAGCTGTGCAGACAAGTCCTGTTATGGAGATCGAGCATCATTTCTGCTCGTGGGTGCTCCCCATGTGCCTGTCGCTGGCGGCTGGCACCCGGATCTTCCTCCTGCCTCTGGCACTCCCTTCCAGTAGGGAAATCTACCTTGCAGATACACATCAGCATTTGATTTAGTAGTGAACCAGCTGCTTTCTTGTACCACAGAAGCAAATCCTCTCCTGCAATGTACAGGAGAGATTCCACCCAAATTCATATGGCCATGACAGGAAAGGTGTTTCAAGGGCATTTTTTAATTTAAAAACCAAGAAGGTACTATTACAGCATATGCTTGGTATAATAAACACCCTTCTCCTAAAATCCTGAGGTAAACTCAAATTTCCCCCCTAACTGGGTGGAAAAGAATGTCACGAATATCCACTTTGCCATCTCTAGCATGCAAAAAAATTCCTTCTCTGCTTTATTTGTCAGCCTGACCACCAGGAAGTTCTGCACTGTGGCTGCTGAAGTCCTTCACACACAGCACACACATTCCCTGCAACATGAAAACTATACCACATTTCCAAATAGCATCACAGGTTGTTTACAGAGACAGGCTGACTAAAGATATTTTTATCCTCAGCTCCCAAGACCAATTTATAATTAGTACAGCTTTTGAACAAGATGCACTTGCAGCACAGCATCAACACGCTGACTCAAAATAGGGCTTCTTGTAGTGCCAGTGGCCTCCCCAAGACAGCTCTTCTCCATGGCTCTTGGTACAGAGTGTTGGGCCACAATAATGCAGACACGGGCTGGCTGCGGGGCATAGCATGGCCAAGGAGCTGGGCATGAAGGAAAACATCCTGCTGGTAGAGCTGGGAATTCCCCCAAGAACTGGTATTTCTTCTGCAAGTGGACAATGCAGCTGCCACCTGAGCTCTCTCTGGTCTTTGTACCACTGGTCAGGTGTCAAAGAAGTTTTTTCCATTTCACGGATATGCTTAGACTCGCTTTGCTGCAACATCAACACACAGAAGCTGCTCTGCAGAAACACTTCCACGGCACTGACAGCCAGTGTGCTTCCATGCAGTTCACATTACAGCATCCCTCCTGTACCCCTAGAGCTTCCCTACAGCTCTGCTGATCAGCTCAGGGGGTGCTGGCCACACAGATCCCCTCTGAGACATCCCCCAAGCACAGTCACAAACATAGGCAGCTGCCACAATGCTTTTCACAGCATTCAGATACAACAGTCCAGCTAAACAAAGGCTCTCTTGCGCTACTGCTGCATGGCCTGAAATGGGGTGAAAAGAGCATGCCATGGAATATGACTACCAGGCAGTTAGGGAGAGGCATGAGGGGGTAGGAAAGCAGAGGAGCACAGCCAGATGAGGGTGAACAACAGGCAATCTGGTTCGAGCTGCCTCCTCCTTCCCCCAGCTTGGTTTGAGTGAAATACCCACAAGGCAGAGCACTTTCCTCCACTCTCTGCATTCCCAAACAGGATTGCTGAAAAGCTGTAACACAGCAAGGAGGGCCTTCACAGTACCACAGGCTCTGTGGTGCTCCTAATAGAGCTCCCACTCCTCCGGGGACAGGGAACAAGCAGGCACCACCCGAAGGGCAGCATCTCTTCCTGCCTCTGTCCAGAAGGCAAGGGAAGCAAAGATAAGGCCAACCTTTCAAGTCTTATTTCTGGGATAATAAAATTATAACTCTTTGTTTGCCCAGAACCACTGATTGTCAAGGCAGATAGTTTCACCCAGCAATTCACCTTCTCAAATAAATCCATGCAGAAACACACAAAAAAAGAAAACAATGGGTAAAATCTATAGACTGCAGTGACATCCACCCTGAATTATTCTCTTCGTAAAAAAGAAAGTCTGTGGACCTAAATGCGATGAGAAATATTGATGACAATCTAACAATCCTCCCAGACATAATTAGCAGTCTCATTTTATTCAATTATGAGGTCACAGAGACTTCTTTCTATACTTTACCAGCTTTTGCTATGGGGAAAAAAAAATAAAAGCAGCAGAAACCTCATGGGTGAACCTTGTTAACTTGGCTTCTTGGACTCTTCTGGCTTCAAAGAAACAAAATCATTGCCTAGGGACAGAGTTTGACACCTGCACTCATGGCACTCTAGGATAGTTTCAATACAAGTGAGAAACTCGATTGAAACAACCACTGCAGTGACCTGAGAAACAAACATTGTCCAGGGATAGCTGCTTAATTAGGTCTGCCACACTCTGAGAAAATGTTGTGCCATGTCCATAAAGTAGGCATTTCCAGACCACTGAAGGTAATCCTTCAATGCTAGCTTTGCCCTTCCACAAGGTAAAAACTTGCTTTAGTCTGTTCTGCTGTAAATTGATCCCTGCAAGTAAAACCCTCATGTTTTCAAGGAAGACAAAAGATTAATTGCATGTGTGCAAGAGATAGCACTTACTATCTGCCAGGGATGGGGCAGTGCACACTTCTTGGCTGCAAACCAAGGTTTCTGAGACCTTAATTAGCCTTTGGTGCCCCAAAACCAACTGTTGCATTGTTTTGCCTAAACCATCCTGACTACAACAACTAGAACAAAGAGAAGTAATCCCATGGAAAACACTGTCCAGTTTCCAAGACAAATAAATAGCTGTAAGCTGAGAACAGCTCAGATAGTAATTACAGGCAATAGTAAGTTGTGTGATGCATGTGGACTAGATAGGGAAAATAGATAAAGGCTATAATGCAGAGGGAAGCAAGAGGGGACACCTTATTACCCCCAAAATGCAGATGGGCTAGAGCCAGGGCAGTATAAAAAAATAGTCTGCTGTTTCAAAACAAACCTCTTGAGAATCTGTGGCTGCTGTAAACAGAATTGGCTCCCTAAGAGAAGCTGTGTCTAATCCCAGCACAAAGTCATCCTCTTCAGATCCTGGAAGGAAGAGTACTTGAGGCTGTGCTAACCAGCTCACATCACCAACACAACTAAACTGTGAGCTATTAGGGCTTTGGTCACATTTTATACAAGTATTCCTTACAGCAATTTTGGAGAATAAAATTAGGAATCACTGTTTATAATGTAAAACCAATATGGTTTTACAACAAAAAAGCAGTATTTCTGATGGCTTGAAGTGTCACTGCTACAGCAACTGACCAAGCTACATTGTATAACATTGCAAATCTTGTGTGTTCAACCACAGTTAAAATAAAATTAAGAATACTCCATTTCTATGATTGCCATGGGAATGGCCATAACTTTGTTCTGATGGGGCACCCTTGCATTAGTGGCGGGTATTCTGTTGCAGACTGACAGAAAGGAGGAAAGAAGCACTTCAGATTGAAGAGCAGTACCAGTGTTTCTCTCAGCCATCAATTGCAGCCAGGGCTTCTCGTGTGTGCAGTTACAGCAGCTCCACAGGGAACAAAGCAGCCCAGGCCTGGTTTAACTGAAAAATTGCCCATGAGCGAGACTGGGCAGTACAACCATGCTGTTCTATTGCTTCAACCTGTACGATGTTCGTTTGGAGACTGAAGAATGCCCTAACTGAATTAAAAATAGTTCAATGAGGCAGAAAAACATAGCTTTTTGCCTCTGGAAACCTGGGTTAAAACCACGGCTTCAGCCATGAAGGTAAACATCATGTGCTCTTAACTGCATGGGCTGCTGCTACAAATAGGAAAAAAACCCACCACCCAGCAAGGAAGATTCAGCTCAGATGCAATTGGAGGTGCTGAAGAGACCTTCAGAATTCAAGCTCTGCATGTATGAAAAAAATCAGGTGCAAACACAACAGGGAAGCGATCTATTCAAAAAGGCTTATATTGGCCACTAACCCACTCCATGTACTAGCTGGAAAGCAATCTTGTTAGAAATCAGGATTCCACATTTTCATCTCTTTCCAGTCCTTGTGTTTTAGAAAAACATGATTGAATCAGAATCCTATTACTTGTTTCTATCCTAAGTTTCCTTGTCCCTTCCTCTCCCCAGTGCACAGATGCAGCTTCAGCAGCTCCTGTTTTCATTCCTTCTGCTTCATCCACTCTCCACAGAGGTATCCCTCCATTCATAATTAGGAGGGCTTGCATAACTGGCTGCCCCAAAGCGATTGCCTTCAACAAAGAACTTCCTTCTTAGAAGCACATATGCTACCATGAGACAAGTGTGTTGCCCCTGCAGCTCTCCACACTCCTGTTATCCCACATCCCAATCTCACTTCTTCCCCTTTATCACAGGGATCAGAAATACCTTAAAGGATTAAAGATGTTTTCCTTCATTCTATCTTGCCTAGCATGATGTTCAACACACAGATGGAGATTGTTCCTCTTGAATGACACATTGGAGATGTACAACATGCAATCCATAGAAGGCACCACTTACAATTTAAAGGGAATCAAAAGGGTGAACAGGGCAGAGCAGGGACACAGTATTGATTCTCCCATCTGATGAAAGCAAGAGTTCCTCATTTCAGAGAACACCATCAGAAAACCTAATGGGATGTTCACAAGCAACTGGGAGCAGGTGAGCATCCTGCTTCACCCCACTTTTATTGTGGCAGGCAGTATATACTAATTCAACACTGTTCTATACCAACAGGACAGGACAGGAAAAACCACAAAGCACACAGGCACCAAAAGACTGCAGTGCCTGCTGACAAGTCCAAGTAACACCTCACCAAGCAAGGTCTCTCCCAGGAAAGCATGGAAAGGCCCTGAAGTGACTTAGACATTGACATGGGGGAAGGAGTTTATCCCATAGGCAGCAAGATTTGTGTTTAAAGGCATGCATTTCCCACTCCTAGCTGGAGTCAGACATGCAACAGCCCTTTCAGTCACGCACACACCTTCTTTCACAGCCTAGTTCAGAGAAACCTGCCATCTACCATTGCTAGTTGCTAATGCACCAGCCCTCCAAACTGATGTAGAAGATTTGCAGAACAGCACTGGAGATTTTATGCCTGAACCTGGAGGCAGAGAGGGATTAAAAATGCTTTCTATGAAGACACACAAACACACAATTCAAAGATGTTACAAACCCCCTGCAGCAGATTCTTGTGGTACCACTTAGCTTTCAGGACAGGGTGGTAGACATGGGATGTTAAGAGTGCATTAATCCTAGGCAAAAAGCCTGCATCTTCCAAAGGGTAGATTAATTATTAAACCAGCAGCAATAAAAATATTCAGCAGCTCAGAGACAGATACCTATATTATGGACAGATAAGAGCTTCAATAACCTTGAACTTCAATTTATAGATTTACTCCCCCTTCCCGGTGGATAGCAAGTTATATTTTCTAATTTGTTCCTACAAAGGGACATTGATGAAAATGGTGGTTTAAATTGGCTAAGAGGCACAGTGTGTACATAGCAGAAGCATTTTCCTCCATCTTTCTATCTTCTCTTCTGTCAGCACCCATAAGAACAGAGTATGTTTGCTTCCCTGACCAACAAACCGAAAGGGGGATCATGACAATGATTAAGGGCTTTTAGGTACATCTATTTTTCCTTTAAAATTGGGATGGCAAATATTGGGACATAAAGGATTAGGCCTATTGGATTTTCAAGAGACACTCCCTAACATCCTTGCCTTTCAAAAGTCAGGTTAGTCACTAGAACACCCGAAACTCAGATATTCAGAATAGGGATGGGCACGTATGCCCTTAAGACATTGTAGTTTTGAGGTTGCTAATCTGCAAAGATGGCTCAGTTTTATGGGTGAAAGCAGAGCATATTCTGTGTTTAAATGAAGAATAGTTGTTATTAGCTGCCAGGAATTTTTATCTCAGTGTATTCAACACAATTGAACTCCAAACCACTCATTTATAGATAGGAAATGCAAAAAAAGCAAAAAATAAAGTGTTACAGTGTTTTGCTGTGAGTCATTGAGTTGAGCAACTCCAGCTAGCAGTATTTAACATGGTTAAATGAAAAAGTTGGTAGGGAGGCTGGAATCTCAACGATTTCTCAACAGATTAATTTACTGTATTGTCTCTCAAAGGGAGGAGTTTGAAGTCTCTGATGTGTGTATCACTACACACTGAGTATTAAACAGGAGAGGACAAACAATGTCCAAGCTGGCTGTCCTCCAGTTAATCATCCTGCTTTGACTCAAATTCATCTTTGAGCTGCTGTTGAAAACCAATTGCTTGTTTAATGGGGCAAAAAGATGAAATCAATTTCAAATATGCATCTCTAAAGTGTCCCTCTTATGTAAAAGTGCTGCCTGAGGGAGCAAGAGACACATACATTTCCTTCTGCTTGTGCCAGTTTCACTTCCAATTTGCCACCCCTACAGGTACCCAAGTCTAAAATGATGTGGAGAATGGAGCTGCAGCTGAATGCAAAGCATCTCTCTCTGGTTCGCAGCATTCTCAAGACACAGAGAGAACTTCTCCAGGGAGGTGACAGCCACACACCCAAGTGAGGTTAGTTAACACTGACTCATCAGGTGTTTCATTAAGGAGCTGTGTCAAGGAAGAAACACCAAGTGCGGTGAGCAATGTGAATGCCGGCAGCGCGGTGCCCTGGGGAGAAGTGCTGACTCCAGGGACAGAGGACACTGGAACGGCTGGGAAAGGCAGCCCAGGCCTGGCTCCAAACGAGCAAAAGCCATTAAGTGGCACTGCCCAGAAATTAGGATCAATAGTATCACTGACACACACACACACGTTCTGTGCTTTTGGTCAGGTGAGGAGCATGCAATCCAGATCAAATCTTTTTCCATACCAACACTTAAAGACAATAGCACCGTTTGGGACTTCACCTCTTTTTTTTCTTCTTTTTTAAACAAGAAAACTTCCCTAAGCTGAGAAATAATTAAATTTTACATTCTAACTAGGGAATTTGAAAACTGCATTAACAGAGAATCCAGGACTTTTGATTTTGTTGTTGCATTTTTTTATTATGATTTTATGACAGAACATCCACATATGCACAATCTGTGTGATCCTTTGCTAACATAATAAACCAGAAAACAAAAGTTTATGCTATTTTAGGAAAGCATAAGACAGTCCAGTCTGTACCAGTGGTCAAACACCACCTCCACAACCCACGCACATGGTCCCTGTGCTTTCCAGTCACATTCCATTAGTCTGTGGCTGTCACACAAGGAAACATTCCTGTGATACACATGCCCGTGTACCCACTGGCCAGGCACTGCACAGCACGCATCTTCACACACAGTTTTGGGGTGCCAGCCCAATTTTTGCAGTTATCTGGAAAGCAGGCATTCCCAGAAGCATGGCTAGCTCCCTCTGTGTCTCTCACCATTGCCTCAAGGATCTTGAGGCAATGCAAGTGACAGTGGACAGTTTGCCAAGGTGTTAATGTCAAAGGCTCCAGGTTCAAGCAAAGCTGCTTGGTGCCACCATAAAGGAATTTCCATCACTCCAGACAAGCCCAAGAGACCATGCACATACACAGAAGTCTCCTCTTATGTCGTGGGCAACACATGAACATTAAAAAAGGAACCAAGCACTCAAGCATTCCAGAATTAAAAAGCCTGTGTTTACTGCTTGTCAAATGACTGCCTGATCTCATATAAATTTTATCATCACTTGAGTAGCTAAGCTTGCACTGTGCTTTTTCACCACACTTTCTTGAGGGGATAAAGTGCAGAAAAAGACTAAATGCTTCCAACTCCCACACAAAGGATACAATAGAAATGAAGAAAACACAGATGCCAGCACTTGGGAATTCTTTTCCGTAAATTCCAGCAGTGTGCAGAACACCAGGAGTAATGTCTACAGATTTGGGGAGCAGCTGCCTCTCCCACCAAACACCCACACTGCACACAAGTATCACCAAACCACACAACATACTGAATAGAAGAGCCCAGCTCAGCCCTGTACAGGTCACCCCCAGAGTCAGACCATGTATGCCTGTTTCAGGCCATTCTGGATTGCAGTGTCTTCTGAAAACCAGTCTCTGGTCACGAAGAACTTGATGAGGAGGAGGAGGGATGAAGGAATTGCATGGGAGACTATGCCAACAATAGATTATACATGCTGTCTGTGTGGGATGGAGAGTTTCTATCCCATGAGAAATGTTAGTATTTTCACATCTGCTTTCACCTAATCTGTTCTTGTTGCTTAAGGATTCCGGTGATACAACAGACTAGTTTAGCAAGAAGAATCTGCAATGGAAAGGTGATCCAGGAATCCAGACATGAGGAATAAAACATACATAGCTTTTAAAAGTAACACAGTATCACATTTGAAAGTAACACATTATCTTCAGAGACCACAGATATTAAATGTGACCCAAAACAAAACACCCACGGTTTCTCCAGCACAGCCAGAGAAGCCAAATATTTTCTGTAGAAAGTTTCTATCACAATATAGTACAGTTTTCAAAGAAGCAGTGTGTGTATATGTGTATACATATACACACACGTGCATATATATTTATTTTTATTTACATATATTTATTTTTAGGCAATCTTCCCCTCCTCTAAGAGACACAGTCCTATATGCCATACTTTCCTTTTAGTGCTTTATCATGTCCCTTTGATCTGTTTGCTTCCATTCACTCGCTCATCTATCTTTGCTAGGTCTGCTGCTAGTATTCCAGAATTACAAATGAAGAAAGACCACAGTTTGTCACTAAAAACAGTTGAGTGAGAGTCTTCCTCTCCCTGACCTTCCTATGGGAGGGTGGCCAGCTCAGCTGCAATCCATGCATGCACCATTGCTCACCCATCATTTCTTTAACTTCCTTTAGTGGGGTCCAAAGACTGTGGATCCCACTAGCCATATTGGACAAAGTTGTGTGATGCCCATTAGAAAATTTTACACTTCAAGAAGTCAGTTTTCCACACAGAATGATGCCCTGATTTTTTCTCTTTTGATTTTGCTCCACTTGAAGTGTACTCTGCAGTACACAAGAAACTCATGTAAGTATAGTTCATCTGAACACAGAGACATTGTGGTATGAGAAGGAAAGAGCATGTTACTGGTTATGGTTCCCTTATCTGCAACAATTCCATTGCTGTTGCAAACACACAATAATCCTAGGGTGGATCTGTCAAAAAACAGAGCAGAGAAACTGACAGTGGTGGGAGTAACATTTCGAGAAGTATTTTTGATTTCTTTTGTTTAAGCCACATCGCCTTGCTCAGTTGATTTTGAGTGCAGCTAAAAAACCAGCCTAATTGGCAAAATTCAGGAGGTGCCAACATGTGGCAGAAAATTCTGACACTGGCAGCTGTAATATATGGCAATACCTTTGCTGGGTTTTCAGATTTAGCTTCAGGAGATAATGCTGGTCAGGAAGCAGTTTGTCACCCCATCACAAGAGTCCACCTTCCTGCATTCTCACCTTCCCTGACATTTATCTCCAACATTTGCATCTGTTTGCTCCCTAAAAGGACATTTAAACAAAAGAGCAGAAAATTGGCTCAGCAAATTGAATCTTTGTTACTTTTTTTGCTGGATTATGTGGCTGAACAAACCCAGCAGAGAGGAAGCAGCTGCAGAGAGGAATGCAGGTGAGCAGGGCTGCTCCTCCCTGCATCAGAAGGTCCCGGGATTTCCCCTGGTTGGGAGTTAAGGAGCAGTTACAGGAATGCAAACACATTTCTCCTGCATGGTGACCACATTAACAGGAACTCTATATCCAATAATTACTGAATATCAGTATCTTAATAGGATCACAGTTGCAGCACAGTTCCCATGGAGTAACATTTTTCCTTAAAGACCTTCAGGGGAGCGCCAGTACTCGGAGGAATGGGCAAATGACCACACAGGCAGCAGCTCTGCTGGCCCGCAGACCCACACCACACTGACAGCATCTCTCTCAGCAGGAACCTGCACTGGGGCAGGATTAGGCTGTTTCAGAGGTACCCGTGCTGCTGCCAAAATTTCCAGGTACAGACAACATGGAATGGCTTTGCCAACCACAGCTTATTCCTGTCCTGATTCACTAGTTTGCAGAACAAACAGAAAATGGAAGTTTCAACAAATTGTATGTTTAGGTTACTCAAACGTGTGATAATTTTACATTTAGTTAAGTGAAATAAACCTAATGAATTTTATACTGAATGCCTGTCTTGAAATTGCCTTAAGGTTTACATTTCCAAAGTACCATTTCATACCAATTACACATTGTACAAGTGTAACTGCCATGCAGTAAATTTAAAAAATCAGCTTAAATATTGTTTGCTTTGACATTTAGCCTTCTTCTTGCAGTAGTAGCTTTAATTTAAGTCACTCAAATTCTGTTTGAAATTAGAATTGTGCATAACATTTTGCAGACCAGTATTCCAATTCAGAATCATCAGGAAAATCTTGTTTTTACATAAATCTTAGTGAACACTCCTATTATATTATAACAAGTTTTAGTGTGCCTTTCTCATAGATGTCTTCTCCAAAGAACAAGCACTTTTTCATTCCACTGTTGAGAAAGTGAAACTCACGTTTCACTTCACATTTATTTTATAACAAAACAAACAGGAGACATAGCTGATGCCTAAACACATAAATCCAGAAACTTCCTTTTGTATTTCCTATTTTACACAGTGCATTTTAAAATAGAAATGGGCATGCTGTAGTCAGACATTCGCAAGTAGTCACCTAATCAGCAATCCAAAATAAATTCAGAAAGCAGAAATAATAAATTAAAAAACAAGGGAAAACAACAAAAATCCCAAACCACAAAATCTGAAACCAAGCCAACCAAAAAACAAAAACACTCACATACTTTGACAATCCCAAAGACTTTAAAAATGTTCTGATTAAAAGACCAAGGTAATAGGAGCTCGACAGACAATTCAGCACAGAGAACATCTTTCAGCATCTTTATCCTAGACAGAAACATCATCATCTCTGCACCCTGTTCAAGACATAATCTTTTCTTATCCCAAAGTAAAAAATAAAATTTAGTCTCATTGAAGGGTGAAATTTACTGAGTAAAACTGATGGGACAGTAATAAAATGACCTTTTCAAAGCAACTCTTTCCAGTACTGAAATATCAGATTGATGGTCTGCATTTCTGCTCTTCAAGGTTAGCACTGCCAAGTTCATGATCAAATTGTTTTGGTCTGAATCACAAATTTTTTTGTTGTCATGGGCAGACTGCAGGGTTTTATTTATTCACTAATTTGAATGTCATTAAGAAAAGCAAACCAGAGAAGTGGAAATCTCATAACTAGGACCTGATCATATTTGGTTGTCCAACTGAGCTTCAGAAGTTTTCAATAAATCCAAAGCCAGGCTTCTCACTCTGAAAGCTTAGATAAATAAAGTTAAAGCCATACAGATCTCTGTAAATTATTTTAAGAATTGCTTTTCTCTGCTGCTAGTTTATCTGTTCTTCTCAAGCTTAGTCAGTGCCTAGAAAAGGTGGAAGGACTTCCATCTGCTACTACTTCAAAGACAGCTATTCTGAAAAGAAGCATCAACCTGTCCAAGACATATGTTTCTCAATGTATTAGACCTGCTGTCTCTGCCAAGATGCAGAGACACTGTCTAATCTTTAAAAAGCCTGCAAGAAATAAGGCTTAAATCCCACATTTAAGAATGACCTACACTAGAATTAAGTCAAACTTTACCATGACTTGCAACAGACTAATCTGTTTACACCAAGGGAATTCCTTGACCAGAGGTTGCTGTAGTAAGCTTGCAAGAATTGATTCATTTGCACAACAAGCAAGCCACAAGGGCTCTTAAACTGCTTCTACAGCAGGGCATTATGGCAAGGCAAGTTTCGATCCTGGCCCTTGCAGTCATGTCACTCCTCTCTCCCTGACTTCCCAGGCACCTGCTCCTTCTCTCCACCTTTGTCTGCCTATGCTCCTTCCACCCTGCAGTGAGCTTTTGAGAGGAGAAAGATCAGGGGAAAACTGACTTAAAACCAAACAAAACAACAAAATTAACAGTTTTCTGCTTGTTTACTCTGCTGAATGAGTTTACTATAGGGCCAGCAGCAGGTGGGAGCACCAGCCAGGGCAGGATGGATGTACCCAGAACAGGCAGAGTCAGGTCACCTTAGACTGTCCCAGAGCTGCTGTCAGATTCTCCTGCAGGGCAAAAGCTCCAGCTAGTTCCTCCTGCACTGTCATTTTGAGATTTTTATCTACTGTCAGAATCAGGGCAGAAAGGATCAGACACACAAACAAAAGGCCTTGTCCTGCTTGGACAGGCAGATGGGTTATTTTTTCCAGAAGCCCGTTCCTGTGAGGTATTCCACCTGCACAGCCCTGCCATGGGCAGAGCCACA
The DNA here is from genome assembly GCA_013397375.1 of Toxostoma redivivum. Lineage (NCBI taxonomy): Eukaryota > Metazoa > Chordata > Aves > Passeriformes > Mimidae > Toxostoma > Toxostoma redivivum. The sequence goes on from VXBI01007324.1 coordinate 176,469, forward strand.
CTGCAGCTGTTGGCTGACAGCTGAGCAGCACTGGGCAAGCAGGACATGCTTCTGTGGCTTCAAGGAGAGATAGAAATTATAGGTAAATAAAAGTATCCCAGTCAGAAGTCAAATCCAAAGTTGTTCTAGCAGGAAAAAGCACTGGTACTAAAAACCTCCCAGCCAGGGTCCCAACAAAGAACGGCACTGAGGCAGCAGTGCTGCTCACATCCACACATGCTAACACTACATTCTGCCAGCTTTGTCTGGCCATTTTTTTGTTTCCAAAACAACTAGGACACAAAATCTTTAATTGATGCCATTATTCTTCATTGCATTGGAGCAGATTTCTTATTTTAGAAAAATATCTGTCACATTGTCTTTTATCACAGCATGAGAGAGGAGGCAGCTGTGGTACATACTGTATAGTCTTTTTTAAAATTTTCCCTCTTGGGGTCATGTATTAGCAATTCTTCTTCTCTGCTTTGGCACATGTTACTAAGCCTAGACCCACACAAAACATTTACCCTCAGGGAAAGACCACCGTTAAAGAAAAGGTCAGGAAGGGAGAAAAGGCACCTGCATGAATGCTTTTTTTTGAAATACAACACTCCATCAAAAAAGATGAAGTCTGTCTCCTGAAAAAGTAAAATTCATCAGGTTAAATGTTTGCAAGTTGCAGATTGGATTTTGCATATTTTTTCCAGACTTAGCACAGATATTAAAGAAAAAAAATAAGCAGAATGGGACAATTGATTGGACAGAATGAGACAACGGCTGATTCATTATTCTAAACTCACAAATGACATCTGAAAAGACTCATATGAGTACAGTCAAGGTTGATATAATCAAAGCTTCTCCTGCCCAAATTCCAAAGCATTGGAGTTCACTAATTGGGTTTCTCTGTTGTACAGATACAAGAGAAACATTTTTTTTTCAACAGATGACAAACACTGACAGTTTTATTTATTTATTTAACTTTCAAAGCAGAGTCATTTTTAATGGATCTATAATTCAAAAGCTCTTTAATAAATTTTCCTCAAGCTTCCTAGAAAGACAGATTTGGCTTTCTGCATGAAAAACAAGTCAGTCAAGTTCTAGCCAAAGAACACCAACCAAACATTTCAAAATCAGAGCTATAAATGAAAAATAAAAAAAAAAAGAGAGATGTTATTAGGAACTGGTTGCAATTTCACCACATAAGCTACTTCCAGCATTACACAGTCTTTAAGTTGCTCTTATTTTTCCTTCCTGCCTTCAATGCATTTTTGTTTGCTATAATAATAGTAAAAAACCCCACAGAAATTCTTCCCTCAAATTGCTTTCTGCCTCACCACATTATTGATTCTGCTTCCTGTGCTTTTTTTTGTTACTTTTCTTTCTTCCGACTCTCTTAATTTAGTGTTCCATATCCAGGAGACAGCTACAGTGCCTACAAGTACAGGACTGAAATCTGAGTGAAAGCAACAGTGGAACTGGAAAAAATCCCCAACAAGCTGATAGGCAGACACTCTGTTCCTTCTGGACAGCAGTTTCACATCAAGCAGAAAACTCTAGGGATCCATTTATTTATTTATTTATTTAGGACAAAAACTCTGGTTCTCAAATATCTGTTGAACTCAGCACTTCATAGAGAAAATGCCCTCCTCATTTCTCCAGGCAATTATCTCAAGTGTCAGGATAAAAGTGACATAAAGTAACCTACCTGTGTCTTAGTGCCAGGACAGACAGGTTCTCCAGTCTGCACTTTTAACAAAATCACAATTACAGTGCACACTGCTCCAGCAGAGCTTGCCCTCCTCCACTGCACCACGGCACTTCTCAGGTCCTAGTCAGGCCAGGGCATGTGCAAACACTGCTCTACCCTGCTGCTTCTGCCAGAGATTATTCTCCTCAGAGAATAAACAACAGCAAAATGAAATGTATGTCCTTAACCTAGTACATTGATTATGTGAGCTAAGCCACTGATGGAGATGTATTTGCACTTAAATGCCTGACTGCAAGGGAGAGGGCTGAGGCATTGCTGTACAAGAGGCTGGTCTCTGCCATGGGATGTGGGCAGAAAGCTGGAAGGAGAAGCCACGAGAATTGTTAGCCTGCCAAGAATTCCTCCAAGCACAAGCCGGTTAGAGAGAAGTGCTGGGACATCCAGGAGCTGGGGACTTCACCCAGGGAAGTGCAAGAACATGGATCCAGGGTTTGTTACGCAAGTACTGGACTGTGCTTTCTTCCACAGTTCACTTCCTCAAAGCACAGCTGTAATTCCAAGCCCCTGAACTTTCATCAAAAACAATATCCTTTTACTCTAGGATACTATCTGGATTTTTTTACCTAAATTCAAGAATTGTTGCAAGAAAATTTGAAAGATTCCATACTGAATGTACATGTTACTAAAGCAGACATACAGCTTATATATCCATAACTGGAGTAGTGCAAAGATTTGCACATCATTCATCAGACTTTAGTAAACTGATTTCTTCTCTCACAATTCATACCATAACCAGAATTCAAAGAATGTGAACAAACAAGTTTCCAAGATATTAGCAAGCACTTAGGTCTCAACTTATCTCTAAAAACTACATAAGTGTATGTACAAGTCATTTAAGAAGGGACCAGATGTTCTCAAGAGACAAAAACATAGCTCATACTTTTAGGTTCATCAGTAATTGCAGCATATAACTTATGAACAAATTCATTCACCATGCTACATCAAGGAGTTTTCTTTAAAAAAAAAAGAAAAAGGAGAAATATGAGCACTGATATAGTGTGTGAGATTAAATTCTGTGCACTGTCAACAAATAAAATGAAGAATTAAAACAAAAGTGGACTTTTTATTGTATCTGGCTAAATAATACACACTTGCAGAACTACTGCAATAAGAACTGCCTGCAAATTTCATGCTTTGAGTGAAATTTAATTAACTTGAACTAGGAAAAATCCCACAGGGTTATATTATTTGTAAGTGAGAAAATAGGAGTCATGTCTGCATGACTGGGGATGGGAATTTGGCTAGCCTTGTTTAATTATGGTTCCTCTTGAAAGGCACATAAATATTTATGTGAATTTGTGCACTGACATTTGTTGCTGGACTTGAACATTCAAAGTCACTACAGATAACTTCTAAATGCACCTTCTACATACACACGGCTTTTCCTCTATGCACATCCTGTTGCTATAACTTGGCTTGTTTTCCTGACAAGCTAACCTGTAGGGATAGGCAGGAAAGGGAAGCAAAGCACTATTCATTCCTAGGTGATTTATGAACCTATGCATCCTTCCTTCTGCAGCAGAAAGTTGGCACGCGCACACACACAAAAAATGTGTGTATGTCTGTTCCCTCACTGGAAGAAGCATCTAGGGGAAAAACAATTCCAACCCTGAATGCTGTCTGTCTTAAGTGCAGCTCCTGAGAATGTCACTGCTCATCTCATTTCCAACACTACCCCATCCTGTTTTCAAGTGCTGCCAAGTGCCGAGACACAGATAAGGAACAGGGCAGCTAAAACTCAGTATGCTGACAGTTTCAGCACAATGGGCTTTATATGTACAACCTCTCTTTGATACTCTCTGTAAAAAAATTATCTTGCTGCTGGGAAAAATCAAAAAGTTTTAAAAAATCAAAGTCACTTCGACATGGCCTGCACAGATGCATGCACATGTGTTATGGGAAGCTTTTACTGCCAGCCACCCTACACAACACAGAACACTAGCTTGGAGCTATGTAGCAAGAAAAAGCCATTTAGCAGCTGTCTTACAGCAAGAGGGAAAAATACCCAACAAACCAGCAGAGGGAACAGACACTTCACAATTTATTCTTACAGTGAGGCTATAACACCACCTCAGCTGAGTCAGAGTTGCAAGTGAAAGATAACTTTTTGGATTTAACTATCCATTTTAAACACTCCTTTACAGTCTAAAGTCATTAGTTGTACCAGAAGTTGAGACAATGCAAAGGAATTTGGAAGAGGATGAGAAAAGCTCTCATTTCCTTTCAGTGGCAGTAAGCTTTCAGCTGTGCAACAGACTTATGAATGTATTTGACATTGCTCAGAATTAAAAACCATCAATTAAAAAAAAACCTAAAAGTGTAATTACAGTTCTGAACAGTTACAAGTATTTGCGTGACAGAAGGTAAGATTTTGCAGACTGAGCATACCCAGAGTGTTGACGCTGGTCTGGAACAATTAAAAGACAGACACTTTAAATGGTAAAAATGTAAACTGTGTTCTGAGCTGGGGAAATTGCAAGTGTACTCTAATCTCATCTGATTGTCATCATCACAAGTGTAACAACTGCAGTGTTCCACCTTAATTGCATTCACAATTGACCAGTCATACAAAAAGTACCTCAAATAAAATTAATTCCTTAGGCTTTTTGTCACATTGACAACACACAAGACTTTCAGCAACTGAAATGGAAAAATTGATTAAAATTATATTCTGCTGCAATATCAGCATCAAGCAAACATCTTCTAACCTTCCAAGGAGCTTTAGAAAGAGACTATTTTTATTCTCCTTTGGCATACAAGAAGGTTTGGTATAAATTAATTTCAAATGGGTTGCCTTCAATGGTGCAGTTTTTCCAGGATTCAGGACAATATACTAGCAATGCTTCAAGGGCACTTCTGCTCCAGAAGACAGTGTAGGAGTTAAAATAAGGATGAGGGTCCATGCCCTCGAAGGGCCTATATCCACTCTGACCATCAGAAAAGTGAAAGTTTCAGTGGAGGTACTGAGCAAAAAGAGGCAAACAGATTATTATTAGTTGTGATTTGACTGTAGTGAGGGAAGCAACGTAGAACAAGGAAGATTTATACTTATAAGGAGAGTACTGTAATTCCAATAACCTTTTCCACTCTTGCATAAATTGAGCCCCCAGGCACTTGATAAAAGGCATGCACAGCACTTTTTTTGAGCAGCTGGAGAGCTCCTACTGCATACTATTTTTTTAAACAGTTCTCCCACAAAGCTATTGAAAATTACAGCAGTACTGTTTCCAGAAAATCACATCCTGTCTCAATGATAGAATAGCCTGTGGTGGCTCTATAAGCAAAGTGGTTCTGTATCATTTAACAATTAATGGTCACTTTAAGGTGAGCCAGTTAAGATTTTTCCTTCAGTGGATCCCTCTGTGATCGCTCCTACCAGATCTGCATCAAGTGACTCAGACAAAGGAAGGCTGGTTACATAAACAGAAGGTAGGTGGCTTAACAGCCTTGATCTTATCACAGACCTGTCAGGGGAGAGAACTGCATGTTACTGCAGAGCTAACTCACATGTCAATGCACTGGAAAAGAATCAGATGTTTTCCACATCCTCCAATATGGGAATGCTTTGCAGGGTTATTTATTGAGCCAGTTCAGGTTACACAGAATAGCTTCAGAGCCTCCTGTTTCCAGTGCTTCACCTGCCTTGCCAAGGCCATGCTTGCTACTGAAGAGTCACAAGAGAAAAAGGGAGAATGAAATCTATTATAAACTTGGAATCTTCAGGATTTCAGAACCTATACACTTTTGAAAAATAAAGGCGGAAAAGAGAAGAAAAATCTCACCCTATGAACACCTGACTGGAAGCAAAATTATTTTACAAATCTGACATTGTTACAGCCCAACACTCAGAGGTGCTCCATTTTGATACTTGCTCATTCTTCAGTCAGCAGGAAACTTTCTAGCACTCTGCTCTAGCTTTCCAGGACACACGTTTAAAAGAAAAAAAATCTTAAAAAGCCACATTTAGCCTCTCAGATCTCTGCCTGTGTAATTTACAGGAGTAACAGGTTAGACTGACCTAGCTATAAATGAGAAAGATACATCACAGCTGGACATCCTAACTCGTCTGAAAGCATTTGCCAAGCTTCCACAGGTTTCTGAAACACAACCTATGATTTTCAACAATGTTTCTACCTTTTTCCTCCCAACAGTGAAAGAGAAGAACCATGCCCACTCATTCTGCTACTGTGCATTGGAGGGACACTCCTGCTTCTTTGCTCCAACCAAAAGATGTCATCTTTTTTCCAGCAAAGCTGTTTCCAGAGCTTATTTACCAGTTCGTTCAAGTCTAGACTTTCTAATTTTGCAGCATAATCTGTAGCTCAGTCACCCATGAAACTGCTGAACAGCCTGCAATTGTGTGCAAATCCACACCATGGCTTGTGCTGCCTGAGCTCAGGTACAGTCATCAGCAACAGCATACAGCACTTTAATGGGAAGCTCTTTAAACCTGCCAGGAGCATTTACAAAAAAAAAAAAATATCTCTTCCCTTCCTGTCCTTCCCCTTAAATAGTTTAATTAATACCAAAGTCGTAGCTTTGGCTCCAGAAAAAGCAGGGAAACAGATACAGCATAGGACAAGAACAGCTGGAAGGGAAGGCTTTTTCCCCTTCATTCATTTAATGCCCTTGCCCAATGTGAGCCCCCACTCCCACTCTATCTCCCAGGCTCAGGCAGCTCAAGAGACATTGTGCTCAGTAGATCTCCCAAAGGAAGCAGGGGACAAGATCAGAGGGCACATCCCACTGACAACAGCACACTTGGTGGTCTCCAGAGGGAAGACGAATGCCTTGCCTGGCAGAGGGCTCAGGCAGATGCTGGCACCAGCCTGACTTGGGCAGCAGCATGTGAGAGGAGAGGGGGTGAAGGGGGAACTCCTGCCCTCAGCCATGAGGGCTCTGGTGTCAGCTGATGGCAATGAGCCCTAAGGAAGGGAGCTGTGCTTAGTCAGCCACAGCATCTGCCCTTCTCCAGAAGCACCCAGGAAAAAGCTGCTCTGTGGTCAGGGCCAAGGCAATGACCCAGTGAGACAAAAGTGACCCAGATGTAACACTGTCCCCACCCTCAAAGTAATCAGATTTGCTCTCTCCTATGACTTCCACATTTGCTGAGTGTACTTGGTCCCACGTGAGTTGCAAGAGCAAGCAGAGCTATCTGCAGTAAGACTGGCATGCCTCGCCTGCTGCTGCCAATCCACAGATACCAGCAGAGGCATTACTCAGGCACTCATGACCCTGCTAAGGGCTCCCACATCTCTTCCTCTCCCTCTCAGCCTGTCCAAAGGACAATTCCTCTCAGAGCCATCTTAGGGCTTTCCAACTCAATGGGTCAAGTCAAACCTCCTGTCCTTTGGCTGGGCAGCAGGCTGTGGCACCGTGCATCCATCCGTGCTGGGCTAACAGGGGCACAATGCCCATCCTTCTTCTCTGGATGTGCACACAGAAACAAATACCAAACAGAAGGCACCCTGAGAAAAAAACAAAACCAGCTTTCCCCCTGCCTTCTCTTAACCTGTCTTCCTCCAGTCCCTAGTCTACACTCTCTTCTACATTTAGCTGCTGGGCAGGCCATATGTGCCCTTCCAACCACCATGGCCAGAGAGCTCCTTTGCATCCCTTCACCATTTCTCTCTCCAGATTTCACCACTGGTCCCAGCACCCTCCTCCAATAAGAGATGACCCATTACTGCAGAAATCTGCTAAGCAAGGATAGTAGGGGACCCACCCAGCATATCACAATGGGCAGCTCCAGCTCTGTGCATCCATCACATTGCTGCTGAGTGTGGCTTATTGGGAGCCACTGTACCCTCCTGGGAAGAGCTTCTTGAGGATTCTTGGTCCTTGACCATACAAAACGTGTGTTAACTGCTGAGAAGCACAGGAACCCACTGATGATTGATAGGAAACCTTGTTTCCAGGTAGAAAAACACTTCTGGAGGACAATAAAAGCTCCGCCTGTTCCACATCAGCATGAAAGAAAAGCCTTTCAAAACTGCATGTGTTTGCTCAGTGGAATAGGATTTAACTGCCTTTCATTCTCCTGGATGATGCAAGGACCCACAGTAACCAGGAAGGGAAAGTCCTGGGCTCATTGCTCCTCTGCTTCCCTCCCTCACAGCAAGCACCATCACCTGCACAAAGCCTGTCTCTTCCTGCAGCCTCACTAAAAAATTTCACCTGAAACACCTCTTCCAACAAAACTACAGCAGCTGCAGCAAAAAATTTCAGTTTAACAAATCAACATCCCAAGGTGGTTCCTTCAGATAAGCCCTGAGCAGCTCCAGGCAGGAGGCTGTGCTTGGAGACCACAAGAAGTGAGCTTACCACAGCACTGAGGAAAACCCACAGGCAGCTCCCTGCTGTCCCTCCACAGAAGGCAGGGCTCATCCCTGGCACACTTTGCACCTTAGGGCAGACAGCTCTGAAAACAGCACTAGGCTATGAGGAAGATTGTGGTTTGGATGAAGGCAACTCAATCTTGGCAGCTCTGTGTTTTAAAGACAGAACTTTGGTGCTCTTCTTGCTCCCAAAGCATCCTGAACTGTTTACAATTTCCCTCAGGCAGGCCATAAATCCAAGCACAGCTAGCAAGCTCAAGACAGTGTAAAAGGATCCTCGAGGCAGACTAATTACCTTTGCAGGCTATGCAAACCTATGTAATTTTCTTCTGCACAGTAGCTTTGGAAATTTTGGCTAATGGCTGCCACTAACAGGTCAAACTTTCCACTTTCCATTGTTCTGTTCAGGGCAGCCAACTGGAAGTTCAAGGGCAACAAATCTCCAAGGGAAGAAATCAAGGCCATTAAGGGAAAGGGAAGACAGGCTGTGAATCATAAGAATACTCCATACACTTTTCTGATTCCAGTAGAAAAGATAGTACATAAAGACTGAGAGGAAGCCTAACAGATTATGAGGACTAAAATCAAAACCACCACCAAAGCAGAAAACCCTACAATTCCCATTCTCTTGAGACATTAGGGATTACTTGTCTCTGAGTACATTATACCAAATGTTCTTTTTTGTTTAAATTATTTAATAGAGTAAAAACCCACTTCCCTCATCTCTTGAGACAGAAGGCCAGAAGATTTCTCAGAGGCACAGGTGCTGCATCTTTCACATTTTCTCACCTCCATAGAAGTGTGCTGATGTTCAGCCTGCAGCTAATTTCACACGATCTCTCCTAACACCTACTAGCTCTGTTTAGGCATTGTCTATCCAGACAGCCATGGTTAGAGCAAACACCTGCATTTTAGAGCAGGTGGGGATAAAATATCAGACTCAATCACTGCTATGCACCAAGTAGTGCATGAAGCAATCAGAATATGCCATTTTTTGAATGAAAGCCTGGGCTGACAAGCTATTGGTCAAAGCTGGTCTAAAGCAACACATACACACTTTCACTCCAATCATTAAAATGTCCATAATCAAACTTCTACTTAGTTGGCATTTCCCCATGAAAATCATCAGTTGCATTCTCCTAAAAGTTAAAAAAAATTCCCTCATCAAGTAAGAAAAACTAAGGTGTTGCAACTGGGCTGTGAAAAATCCTGACAAGCCTGTTATCCAGCAGGACATCACACTGGTAATTGCTGAAGCCCCCTCTCATGGGAACCACACAGATTAAATTACTTCCCAATAAAAGAGTAATGTCTTCAGCGGTAATTTCAGTTTTTGGTGAAAGCTTCTCACTAGAGATTACATGAGCAAAGGCAAGAGAATTTAAAAATCATTTATCTTGGGTATCATACCAGGTATAACAACAAAGTGCAATACAGAACAAATTCTTGTCTTTTGCAGTCAGGCTTCTTTCCCCTTGGCACAGACCAAAAATAAAACAAAAACTGTCGAACTTCATACTACAAAGTACCCTGTGCAAAGTAAGGATACTGTACTAAATCTTGATGGGTTAGATACCATCCACAATAGGAAGTAAATAAAATTTTATGAAGATCTGTACAGCAACTTCCAGGATATAATTAGATAATACTTTTCCAGAGCCATAATAAAGAGGAGGAAATTTTGTGATTTCTTCGGTTGGTGTGGTGCTACCTGTTAATTACAAACAGCCAAGGAAGCAGAAGATGCTCTCTGGAACATATCCAAGGGACACTGATTAGGCTGGTGGCATTGTGGATGCACCTTCCAAAGGCAAGGCCTTCAGAGAGAGATTTCAAGTGTTCTGGCTCGAAGTTTACTAGCCACCCCAGATGGGAGCATGCAGGTACTTCTTGTAAGCTTTCCCTCGAGTTTCTCTCAGATATTTTTTCCCCCTCATGAAACATACAAAAACAACAACAACAACACCCAACCAAAACCCCAAAATTTTCCAACAAAAAAATAAAAAAACTTGATGAAAGGACTTCAGGGTCTTCTAACATATTTTTGCTGTAACTTTACGGTCCTGAGGCAGGGACACTGGATATTTCTACAAGTAATAGAGGAAGTTCTGAAAAAGTGCCAGAGTACAAACTGCTAGAGGCAGCCAAGTAAGTCTCCCACTGAGCTCAATATTGCAGGGTGAAATCTACTCCCGTTATACATTATGGCTACGACCCAGGTAATTTCTAGGTTTAAAAAACAGACAAACCCAAGCCACCTTATAACTTTTGAAATTAATTCTGAGACATCTTCACAGACTGCTTTGTAGTAGCCTAAAGAGACAGCTGCAAAATCCTCCTTACCAAAATTAAGGCTAAAGCTTTTGCAATCAATATGATCCTGGTTTGATCTGTTTGAACAAAAGCAGGAAGCCAGAGAACAGTAAACCACATACTCAATAAAAGCACATTTGTATGACGATGAAGGAATACTCACGCAGTGCATACAGGGAGAGGACTATTCCAGCCAGACAAAATCCCTCGAAAAACCTGAGTGTGCTGAACATGGTCACATTCACTGAGAGTGCCACAGTCAGTCCAAATATCAAAATGAATAAGACAGAGAAGAGCAGTACAGGCCGTCGACCAACCCTAAAAATAAGGAACATGGAGAAACAGTTTTAAAATCCAGGATGGGCATAATGCTGGATCATTAAAACTGGCAAAGAAGGGAACAAGTCAGGCAATCCCTTCCAAATATTGCCACCCATTTTTAATGTTTGTCCCATTCTTCTCTCCTTTTTTTCTTACAATATCCCAGATTTCTCTTGCAGCTTTGCATTGACAAGTCCATCACAGAAAGGATTAAGCAGAGACAGCACATTGTATTGGTGCTTGATTAAACCAGCATTTTCAAAACAACAAAGATAAACAAGGAAGCATCTAGGAACTACTGTAAGGCCATAAATAAGTCCCTTGGAAATGAAAATCAACTTCTCAGAGCTTTCTGTAGTAGCACAGAAGGCTATATGGTATTATATGCTGCACAGCATAATATATTTTTTGCTGCAGAGGTCTCCTCTTCCCAAGAGACATGTGCTTTTCAGTCTCATGTACAAGAGCAGCCAGCCCAGGAAACTACTTTTCTTGGTGTCATTTGTTGAGGAGCCTAACAAGCATGGACTGAGCACAAAACAGGGCTCAGGTCACTTTGCTGGGCCTTAGAAAGTTGAAAATAACACTGGCAGGAAAACTGTGAGCTCCTCCACCTGGTATCCCCATAGCAGTTGGAGAGACTCACAAAACCAGTCTGACTGGAGGGTAGGGTAAGGAATAAACCACTTCAAAAATCATCACAACAGGGGCAGAGGACTTGCAGCCCTCCTTTGCAGCCATAACCTGCAACTGCATGTATTGGTACAGTGCTGACAAGGAAGAAGAGTTATGCTACCAGTGGGGTCACCTGCTGCAGAGTTTGGCTCTTTCACATCCCAGGAGCATGAAATTTTTAACATCTCTTATTCATATGTTTAGTCTTTATAATTCTCCTTTCTCTCCCTTCTTTCTGTGCAAGAAGAATGATATGAAGCAACAGAGCACATGGCTATTTTTAAGCAAGAATTGGATCATTATATGGAGATTTCCAAAATTTTTCAACTTGTCAACTCCCACAAGTTTTCCAGAGGAACTGAGGATCCCTTTTAGTCAGCTCCATATGCCATTTTCGCAAAGAATACATGAACTTGCTTTTCGTAGGCAGCTTTCACAGACCCATTCAAAGCAGACTGTCAGCTGCAAGCCAGCCATCAGGTTGAATGTCAGCACAATAAAGAGCATTTAAATCTCACAACTTAGTCCGGTTTCACATGCTGTAGCATTTCTATTCAATTATTTCAGCAGATTGTCACCAGCAGTTATAAAATACATTATACATATGCACTCACAATTAGAACTTTGGATTTTGCAGAACTTAAAATAAAATAGAGAGTGAAGGGCTGAAAAAGAGACATCATTATAATTTTTTACATTTTTGGGAACTGGAAGAGTGCACCAGTAATCCTCCAGGCTTTTTCAAAGTCACACCTAAGAAAGTATTGTCATGGCTCCTTGCATGAAAACAGGTTAATTATTATTTTCAACTATAGTATCACCTGTGAGGCCCCTCAAAGATTGAACTTGTTAGCATTAGCCATTCAAAACTTTTAAAACAAAGCCAACATGCAAGCTGAAGAAAGCAAGGTCAAAGCAGGCTGCTCTCCATCAGGGTACAAGCACAGGCCACTGGAAGATGAGCTGCAGTAGGGCTGAGGGTGGGAACACAATATCACTGACTCTGTGATGCACAACACACTGGGGACAGTGACTGCTGTCTGTGCTTCAGATTTTGTATTTGTGGAACACAGCACTTGGGCAGGGAGGGGAAATACTTCATGTAAAACCTTGAATATAGAAAAAAAAAAGCCTATGAACTTTGTGTTATCAGCTATCTGCAAAGACTTTTTCAGCCCCATTTTTGTTATGCCAAGCTGTAATTCATACCAATTAGTATTTGTGGAAGTGTTTTGCAGATGAAAGGCATTATGCAAACACTCAGAATTAGGAACTTAATTCTCATCACAAGCCTGACCTGCCATTCCCTGATGTTGATTGAAAAAGACCTCATGTTTAGCATACTTCAGTTCCCTTCCTCCCCTCCTCCCACCCTCTCTACTCAAGGTTATCCATCATTAGGACTCAGAATTTCTTCTGCCATTATACAACTTACACAAATGAATGGTTGCTGCTAATGAAAAGGATCAGAAAATCCAAGAGCCTCCGAGCCTGTAAAAACTGAGACCAGATAAGCCCTCTGCTAAGAGGCATTCCCTCACAAACACAAAACTAGTCATCTTCTTCACCAAGGCATGCAGCATACTTCTCAAAAAAACAAAGCTCCAGGGCAGCTATCAGCCATATATTTGGTGATCCAGCAGTGTTTTGACAGGATGGTGTCTTAGAGCATTAAAAAAGTGCCTTTTATATGCAGACAGAATTATCTGTCTAACAGTACATGGAAATGCTTGTGAGAAATTAAACCATACACAATTTCCCTGGAAAAACAGCCCCGGGATGCTATCTGCTGCCATCCAAACTGTTCCAGAGAGAGATTACTGTATCACAGAAGTTTCAGCCTACACTGCATGCTATTATCTAGATCAAATGCTAAATGCTGCCTGCACAGGTAAATAACCAGGGATACAAGCAACCCTAGGCTTTTGAAGAATCTGCAGCCCCCACACGGTATGATAAGCAAATACATGGAAAAGATATTACTAATGTCAGAGTTGCACTGCAGGGGGACAGTGAACAGGCTAAGGACAGGACCTGCTCTTCCCATACTCCTACACCTGTACCTTGCCACCCTGAGATAACCAAGCTTTGCTCTCACAGCTGATCAAATTGCTCTTTCCATGCCCTTCTTCGCAGGCTCTCTCTTGCTTTTGGGACTGGAACTGATTCAAAGGCTCCAAAAAGCATCAGAGCAGGTGCAAAGCAGGGTCACTACAGGGCAATGAGAGGTCCAGACCTACTGTCTTGGTGCGACATGAACACCATGCCCACCTGCTCCAGAAGGAAACCTTCCACACAAATCTCAACAGGCTCTGTCCAGAGCAGGCAGAATAGCCAGCAGCACTCTCTGACTGTGGAACAAGTAACTTATTCAGGCATTGGACACAGCTGGTCTTCCCACAGCCAAACGTTTGCAGACCTTCCTCCCATAGATTTTCTACACAGAGCTGTCCCAGTGTGCACACCTACTGTGTTTTGAACATGGAGCACTCAGTTTACTTAGCAAATTGCCTTAATACACTCTATTCCTTTGCCTCATTCAGCTTTAAAAGATTCTTTCAAAGAGGAAAGGCAAAGCCCCTAATGGTACAAAAACCCCAAAGCATCTTCTAATTATCTGAACTGGAGAGTGGTATATAAGTGAAATGAAAACAGATTTTGAATTTTCATAACACTTTTTATTCATTACTCTGTTTAATCTCCCTGGCTCTTGCTTGGGATTGACACTCTTTTTCCTTCATTTTCTCTTTCTACCAGGTACAATCTTTCCAACCCCTTTGTATTCACCTCTTAACACAGCCCCACACCTTAGCCGAAATTCAAGCTATGATTAAATAGCAAAGTAAATTCTATTTAGGTCTTCTTTTACCAGCCCCAAATGCTACTGCTAAATGGCAAAAAAACCTATTGAGCACAGGAGTCCTGCTGTGCCAGGTGCATCAGCTGGCAATGTGGACCAAACAGGAGTAGGAGGACCAGCTTTAGCAGCAGCAAACCATATCCATTCTAGTCATCCACAAAAGGGTCACTGTTCCCTCCAGCCACCAAGTTATACTTTTTTTCCTTTGCACCACAGCTAGAAACCAATTCTCCTAAACTCACTAGACATTTCTAGATATTTGAAAATCAGGGTAATTTCATGCTGCATTAGCTTAGTTAAGCATCTTGCAGAGGGGTCCAACAAATTCATGTGGCAGCACAAAGTACACACTGGGGACAGAAATGGATGGAAGCTCAGGATGCTCCTTTTGGTGGCAGAGAGCTATTAAATCTGCCTACTGCAGCTCTCTCTCAAAGCCAGAGCCTTAGGCAACAAGTTGTTCACTTATTTGTGGCTTATTTGTCAATTATAGCAGCACTTTCCTAACTTGGTAATAAGTCTGCTTTCTCCACACTGATTCCATTTTAGGAAAGCCAAGCAAGATCCCTCATTCATTTCCCTTCTATACTTTCTACGTGTTCTTAGAGCCCTGTTTTCCTGTGGTATTTTAATCAAATTCAACTGTATTTCATGCATGTTCTCTACTTCACTGAAAAGTAATGATTTGTCTCTTGCCCAAAAAATTTCAGTGACTATTCAGGAATTAAGATGCAATTTTGCTAGGAATGCTTGATTCCTAATACTGCAGAGCTGCAGGGGGCCTTTTATCTCCCAAACTGACTGGTG
Organism: Toxostoma redivivum; assembly: GCA_013397375.1. Classification (NCBI taxonomy): domain Eukaryota; kingdom Metazoa; phylum Chordata; class Aves; order Passeriformes; family Mimidae; genus Toxostoma; species Toxostoma redivivum. The sequence goes on from VXBI01007324.1 coordinate 191,530, forward strand.
GGTTGCTGAGGTTTTATAAGACTTCCCTAATAGGCAACTCTTCTTTTCCTGTTTTAATGAATGGCAAAAGAGTTAACTTGAGGCCATTAAAAGTACCAACACTGGCAACTGCACTGGAAGGCACCGGGGTAACAGGGACAGCATTATAGAGCTATTGTTTCAGATACTTCAAGTTTTCACAGAAATCACTTGAGTCATCCATGTAACTTTTTCCCCCTCTTCTGCACTACAAGACCATCTTTTTAAATTAAGGTTGAACCCTCAGCATCATTGGGGTATCCAATAATGTTTTAACTGCCTCAATTCAAGGAATTGTGATATACTCTTTATAAGTCTAATGCCCCAATACTAGCAGCACCTAGGTCAGCAAATCCTTAACACTACATCACAATGCTTGCCTAAGAAAAAAGAACAAATGAAAGGTTTGAAAAAATCAGCCTTCAACTCATCAAAAGGTACTGAGTAAGCACAGGGTTGACATTACATTAGTCATGTATTCAGTGAAATCAATGTTGCCTCCCACTTCTTTTGGTCCTTTTGCTTGCTTAAGAAAACAAAACCCAACCCCAAACTAAAGGCTTCACTTGTATAATTAGAAAATACTTAATTCTATACTAGCTTTACAGCTGCAATAAATTGTGTCAATGGGAAACAAGTAAGCCAAATATCAAATCATTTGTGCTACTTAGCTTGATATAAATTACTCAGATCCAATTAATACAGTTTTACACTGTTTGTCCATAATGAATTCTTTCAGAACCTTAAAAATCATTCTGTAAAGGTTCCTAATGAACATAAAGTAGAAGACAATCAAAACAATATTTAATACTGTTATTTATTAATAGTTACATTACATTAAAAGATTTTTCACTTACCAGTCAGCTATACATCCTGTTATCAAGTGGCCAAAGATTAATCCTACAAGCAGGGAGAACTTAGCAATGTGGACTTTCCAGGCAGAATCACAAACAAGATCCCACTGGAAGGAAAAAAGAGACAGATAAATTGAAATAGATTAATATCTCAGACGTGTTTAAACAGACTAAGTGTAGAGTTTTTTCCAAATGTCAATCCTAGCACAAGTGCAAGGAAATGGCAGAGGAAAGCTTTCCTCCTCAAGTCAAACCCCAGACCCCAAGAAGCAAAGCAAAGACTCATTCACCTCAGTGAGTTTTGTCAGCTCCTTAATTATAAGATGACAATATCCAACACTTAAGGGTCCCCCTCTCCAGACCACAGGTTAGCCTAAGGGGAAATCTCCATCAGGCACTAGCAGTACCACTGCTACTGCTGGAGTATCTCACCATCCCAGCCCCAGACATCTATTACCAGAGCCCTGTGAAACTCACCAGCAGAAACCCAACAATTTATGAGCAAGTGCTCCAATTAAACTCCTCAGGGCTGCTTGGAAACATGGGGAAAAGCAGCTCCTTTGCCACGGACCCCTAATGGCCATTTGCTCCAGGCTCTCACAGTGTGAGTGTTTCTTTACCTTCAGAAAAGCATCTGGATTTCTCTAGGTGGTGGAAGGGAGATGAAGACTGAATAAAGGCACAGCTTATCAGGACAAGTCCTGGAATGGAGCTGCTTCCAGAGCAGCTGGAAGTCCCAGTGCAGCCATACAACTTCTTGGGACAGCAGTGCCCCAGTGACTTCACAGCTCAGAGACCAGACAGGATCTGAACTTCCACAATAAATCTATGCAAATACTGAAATTAACTTTTCTGTCCAAAAAAAGGGGAAATTTCAGGCAACCTGTCACTAGGGCAATGCCTCATTCCCAGGGGAAAGATAGGAACAACAAGGTTTCTAGTGAGGCTTCCTTAAACTACAAGCCATTTTCCTCTGAGGCACAGGAAATCAGAAGAACCAGACTACATTTTGGCTTTATACCAACATCCTCATTGCCCTCAGACACGTAATGTAATCTTCCTTATGTGTAAAGCGTGCATAGTTACTATTATACCCTTGAATAAGTGTAAGAGGATATGTTTGACTGTGGTTTGTGAAGTGTTCAAATATTGATGATAATGGTAGCCATACACTTCTCATGACAAATAAGTACAGCTAACTTTGGAGAGTCAGATACTCCAGAATTGAAACTTTGCAGAATAAATGGCTGTTTGTGTGTAATGTAACAGTAGCAGCCTTCTGACACCAGTAATTGAAGTTTCATAGCCAAAAACACAAAGTAAAAGTATGCAATTTATTTTTAAAAGTCAGATGCAACTTCAAAAAAAACTTCCCTCAAAAGAGTTCAATTAGGTGCACTGCTCTTTTAAGCACTTCCATGACTCACAGCCCTTCCACTAACAAGGAAAGACTCAGCTTTCTGGTCCAACACCACAGACTTGCTCACTACAATGTACCATCTCACCAAGAGGTATAGCAATTTTGTGGCTGAAAGAAATGTGCCAGCACTCAGGCTCAGGCTTTTTGTTTAAGTTAAATGTATTTTGAGTTCCCCCCTGCACTGATTTGTGGAAGTTGGGACACGTGCTTAATCTTCCACCCTGCAGACTGGAGGCACTAAAGAACCAAAAGCAAGTAGTATGAGCAAGGATTTTTTCCACCAAATAGCTATGAATAATTTGCAGCAAAGAACTCAGCAAGGAACTGTGGATTGCTCTCCAAAAATATTGATTTTTCAGAAGCAAGTAGAAGAAATACAATTACTAATACTAGCAATTCTAGAACCAATCTCCAGCTAGCAAACAAAAATATCTGCCCAGACAAGCTGCAAACAAAACAAAATTCAGAAGATACATCTGAGGCAGACACAGCCTTTAAAATTCTCCAGGGTCATTTTCACAATCCATAAGTTGTGTACACTGCTTAAATCTGAGAAATCATTTTTGTTTGTAGATGAAAAAATAAATTTATTAAAAACATTCATATTGATACAAGAGCAGACTTAAAAATTCAGTCATTCATTTTTATATCAATTGATGTCAGAGGAACAGTAGTGTCCTCCAAGTGCAAAAAAAAAAAAAAAAAAAAGGAGATATCCTGGTGCCTTTCCATTTTCACAGCTTGTTGTTGCTAGCCAATGATAGCCAGCCCTCACACAAGTCCCAGGCAGGGAACGTGCAGTACCAGATTACACTGAGGCAAAGGCTTGTGGATGGAAGAGCCAAAATTGCATGAAGGGCTGTTATGAAATTCCAGCCCAGGACAACAGATGTCAAACCCCCCTGGCACACTGGCACAGAGAGCAAGAGTTTAAAGCAGGAGAAAAGTCACTCTATCAGCTTGTCCTTCAGTGGTGCCCAAAACACACCCACTCCTGTCGATAACTTATCTGCAAGTCATCCTTTGTTTGTTTGGTTTTGAGGCTATTGTCCAACTCCCCAGCTGCTCTGAAAATAAAAACATGTATTTCCTTGCAAGCCTTGCATCTGGCCCTTTCCTGCCCTCTGTTAAGGGCTCACTGCAGGCCAGCAGAAATCAGAGCTGATCCCCCAAGCCCACACGGGCTGACTCTTGATAGACCAGGCAGGCCCTGACCTTCCCAAAATATCTCCCTCTGCAAAACCCTCCAAATTTGTAAACACACAGATAGTGAAATATATCAACAGTTGCTTCAACACACAATTCTGGAGAATTTGCCATGACCCCAGATTACTTGCTCAGTACTAAGAGCTGAATTATATCCTGGTTTTTCCTCTGGCAGCTGTCACAAACCAGAGAGTGGTCACCACGAAAAAGTTAACCAAATTAAATTTGGCAGGACAGTGGTAGGTGCCATCAGGGCATTCAGCTTGGAAAGGGGGATGAGAATAAAGAGAGAGAAGAAAAATGGATGCTGGAGTCAAAAGTAGCCTCAGGTAAAGATGACATTAATAGGACAAAATACAGATTAAATATTGAGCATATCATCCCCGCATACCTTAACATAGCAGTAGAGCAAGCCAGCAAAGCTTTGTCATGCTGAAAGCACAGAGATTTTGCCAGAGACCTGTGTTCCCTTTTGCCTTCCCCATGGAAAAGCCTCAGCTTTGAAGAGCTAGAAATGAAGCAGGAACCTTTATACAACATCAGTGCTGCCTCTGCCCTTACATACACCTGGGCTCAGCAGAGCAGAACAGAGCTGACACGTGCCCACGTGGCACAGCTGTGCCCAGAGCCATGGCAGGTCCTGCTCCAGGCACCAGTAGTTCCATCCTGCAAAGATGACGCTCAATTTGCTCCAAGGAGAAAGAAGTGACAACTTCCCATGGCCCTGCAGAACAAAACAGTCAGGTGGGCAGAGATAGCTGATAACAGTTCAAGTGGCACTCCAAGTAAATCTGCACTGGGAGATTGTTTTGGCTGGAGGCTGGACAGTAATCCCCTACCACCTCTTGCAAAGGGTAGATTAATCTGTTACAAGCAGGGAAACCATTAAATCCTAAAACTGCTCTGACTGAATCCTCTGGTATTCCACTTGGGAGTTGATAGTGCCGAGCCTGAAGAAAGAACACTTCTAAAGTTTCCCTGGGATTTCTATGTGTGGCCCTGGGTTTTGTATGTCTTCCTGTCCTCCGTCCATCCTCCCAATACAAGAAAGAGATCAGATAGAGTCACTTGCTAAACAAAAAGAACTGTATTGTTATGCCAAGCCAAAAATAACTACATTTAAAATATGCTGGTGGAAAAGGAACATTAAAGAGCAAAACTTCTTTTTTCATAGCAGTACGGCAACATAGAGAATTTGCCACCTATGCAGATGTGCAATATATTGGAAGCATTTTTTCATGTTGTGACAGCATATTTTGGTCAAAGCTGAAGGAATCACACCTTCAGGAGCCTAATGTTTAACTGGTATCAGTGAGTCACCACCCATGCTGTGACTCACTCTAATTCATGGTGAGATGGAGGACTATTTAAAACATGGGATGCTTGGGAAGACAGCTGGCAAAAAGTAACCCACCCAAATAGCAACCATCATCTAACTTCTTTACAAGGAGTGAAAACCTGGACAGGGCTCACGTGGTGCATCAGTATTTGCACTGCTATAAGTCACAAAAGAAAGTCTGCTGCATGTTTATAACAAACACAAGCTGCCTGAATTAAGGGCTCTTGTCTCAAAAGCCCTTGCACTCCAGTGGCTATAATGCTGTCTGTGATACCTAAGCACACTGACAGTGTAGTGCCACTGCTAAAAGGTAAGATGCCTGTTGAGGATTTGGCTAGTTCTCCCTTCACCACCATACCACTAGATATGCAAGGCAAACTCTTCTGTCCTAAAAAGGAGCAATGAGAAAGCAGTAGAGATTCTCTGGTACAAAAAGCCCACAAAAAGGGAACGGGACACATACCCCACATACCCCCTCTTCCCCACTGTGGGTTCACAGTCTGCTTCCAATGCTTGATGCCCAGATTGCTGCTGAAAGAAAGCACCCCCTTCCCCAAAGAGTCTGCAGGTGGATTGTAGCTCTGCTGTGACTGCTCTCTGCAGTGGTTTCAGCAATAAGAGAGGATCCAGAGGATCACCAGAGCTGCTGCCTTGGAAGACCCTAAGCCAGGCATGAAGCTGCAGCCTTGGTCCTTCCCCCCATGGCAACACCTGGCTGCTGTGTCAGCCTTCTCACTCTCTATCTTATTGCCTCACATGCCATCTATGACCTCCCAAATCCCTAGAGTGAAGGTTGCACTTGGGGAGCCCTGTCCTCTACGTATCATATATGCCACAGCAGCAGCAAAACCTGCCTGGGGAAAAGCCACCAGCTTGCCTGCTCATTAGGGAATGATTTTAGGACCAATAAATGAAAATAAGAATCGATTCTTCATCACTGTGGTATGTTGGGTCTCATCTTCTTTTGTTCCTCTCCTTCCTGTTTCATCTTTTTATAACCAAACCCTGTCAATTTACCCTGCACAGAACTAGAATCCATCTTCTATACAAACACATTATCTAGTGAGACTTCAAATTTATGAAGGCATCATATTATCAGAGTGGTTTTTTTTCTAAAAACCCCAACAAACTGAATCAAAGTTATTTTTAAAAAGAATAGAGTAATAAAAAAACCCCACAGTTCTGTTTTTCATACAATATACATTAAAAAAGGCAGAACAGTCTCCAGGTACTTATTCCTGGAGGAAAAGCTCCAGGTCAGCAGACCAAGCACTATTAAAAAAATCCCAAAACAAATAGGAAAGCAAAGCAGTCAGTAGTTCTAATACAATACACCTCACAGAACTGAATAATCTGAGTAATACTCATAATTAGAGCCACAGAGCACCACTGTACCAAGATTTCCCTCTAGACTGCTAAAGGACAAAATTTCTCTCCTCCCTTTCTCAGCCCCCAGCAAAAATGACACTGGCAGCATTTAATCTTAAAGAAAGTGCATGAGATCCAGAAAGTGGCATGATGCTCAACTCTACAGAAAATAAGTGTGCAGTAAAACCATACAAGGGAGAGTTGCAGAAGAAGCCTCCCAGAGGGATGCTCCAGCCCAACTGCAACACTTAAAGCTGGGGGGGTTTTAGTGCCACAGGCTTCTCTGTATCTCCTTCTCAGCCACAGCAACATGAGAGATTTATACTATTTAACCTTCAGGGTTCAGAGTAAGGGTGCCTCTCCTTTGAGACCACAGACTGGGCAAAGTACTCCCAGTCTGTATTTTAAGTGTCAATGAAGTGTTCTTGAGAACACGCGGCATTTTTGTGAACATCAGTACAATCAGCTGGGTGGAAATATCAAGATCACTTTTGAAAATAAGAACATTAAGTACAGTAAAAAACTAATAGAGTTAGTCCTGGAAGACTTGAGAAGAAGGTATAAAAATTAATACTTTTATCTTCTTTTTACCAGCCACATTCAGAACCAAACCTCTCCAAACGACAACTTTCCTTACATTTTTAATCAGACACGAGTGGACTGGAAACCAGAAGAGTCATTAAAAACACAACATGCAAGAAAAACAACAAACCAGCTATTAAGAGGTTTTGCTGTTTGTTTTCTTTGAACAGCCACTCAAATAAACCTACACCACACCTATGGTGGAATGCCTCAATCCAACACCCAGTCAATACCTGACTTTCAAGCTACTTCCTCTCTGTATCATGCTAGACCTCTAAAAGCCAAGTACATCTAACATTGTTCAGTTTTATCATAAGTGGATGCTTTTGCTGAAATCTTTGACCAGTGCCTAAGCGCTTAGAACCTCAATACTTCAAAATTTTTACTGAGCAAGTACACACTGGTATGTTGAAAGGTTTATATTCATCAAGATTTGCAGGAACTTTTACTCAGGTGTCAAGAGAAATATTGCTGGTACCACAGTATGACCTTTAGCTCAACATCTGCCTTCTTCCCACTCTTAGCAAACCTCAGGTCCCTATCCCCATACACTGGAGCGTGCTAACTCAACAGATGCCAGGGCTTGTTTGGTTCAGCTTCTTATCCAATTTGTTTTTCTTACAGTGGAAATAACATTTGCTGTGCTTTTCATTCCCAGAAACCAGCAAACCATTTCTGACCACAGCAGACACCTGGCAAGGAAAAACTGCAGCCCAGAAAAATGACTTGTGAAGAGTAAACACAAGGTCATTTACACAGAAATTGTCAGATTGTTTTGACCACGGACATAACTGACCACCTGGGCAATGGACCATTTGAAAAGTAAAGTGAAGGAACTACTTTTGATAAAGTCACAAAGACAAAGGTTTTGAGGACATGGGGAGGGAGAAGAGTGGGGAGAAAAAGAGGGGGCTGGCACATGAGCCAGGGGACATGTCCTTAGCTGTCTTCCAAGAAAGATATAATTAGATTGTGCAGCATAATATGAAAACAGCTTCCATCCCCACAAAATAGTAAAAGACTGCATAACCATGGACTTCAGAAGTTTCCTTAATGGTTTCTAAAGTTTAACATTATTTAAGTTGCTGAAATACATCTCCTTCAAAACCACAATTTTTCTGATATGCACGTCTTAACTGTGTAATTTCTGCATTAATTTTTTATGTGCATATTTTTTTAGTCTGGTATTACAGTCTTAAAAATAAAGCACAAAGGCTCGGAGCCACGCATTACTGTGTGAACACCGACACACAACACAGCACTTCCTCCTGGTATGAAAACTTGGACTCTGTCCTCATAATGGGAAACCTAAGGCACAGGTTTCCTCAAGCTGCTTGCAACTGATAGGCAGAGACATGGTACCTCTTATATTAATTACCTCAGAGTAAGCATGCTGTGTCCACTGTGCCCCACAGGGAGATGCTGCCCTGCTCACAAGCAGTATGTGTGTGGCTCCATTCCCCTCAGGCAGCTGAAAGGCCTTTCTAAAGCCTTTCAGTCATGGCTCACCTTTAAAGGACATATCCCCAGCATGAAGAGAAGGCTCAAGAAACACTGCAGTCACAAAACAAGCTCAGAATTTCAAATATGGGAAAGGACACATTTTGACTCAATTTCAATGCCAGTAAACTAACTAGGAAAATATTTTAAATTTAGTGTTCTGCACTAAATTGTTTCCTAGTCTATGCCATAAGCAAAAAAAACCCTCCAAGCTCTCCACTGGACACATCAAGAGAATCCCAAGATAATGCCCCCTAAGACATTGCAGAACTGAAAAATTTCAACTACCCTTCAACTTCACACTTTAGTCAGGAGCAATTAGCTCTTCTATTCCCAAACTTGCTCTCATCTGTTTCTTTTCCCCAATGGGAGAGGGAAGAAAGAAGTTTGCTAAGTAAATAATAACTGCTAATGTGCTAACAATTAAAATATGATTTGCTAATCATATGGCAATCTTCTGAATACTCAACATGATTAAATCAACTTTAGTAGCATCCATGTACCACCCACTTCTTCATCACTACTTTTATTTTCAGTAGGAGTTCCCTTTATTCTGAGACATTTGGATCTTTCTCAGCCTTTGCCATCCGCAGATTAGTCAACTAACTTGTTTCTCAGCTGATGTGATTTGCTTAGTTTTTCCCAATTCCATAATGCCATCTAACATCAAAGAGTTGAGAGATACAAAATCTTGCTTGAAGCTTTCCTGCACAGTATTCATAATACTATTATTAATAATTTTCACAAAGCAGCATCAGGATATTTCAATATCTCTTTTACATCTCTATGCTGCAACTTTTCTAGCAGTAGCTTTTCTACATGCATTCTGATATGATTAGAAGACTTTGCCACAAAAGTGACTTTCATTTTGATCTAGTCCTTGCTGTAAGACCTTGCAGCTGCTTGCCTCCCTCTGGCTGCATGAAAAGACCATGAGCAGCCACACCCATCCCTAGGACTGAGACACACACATACTGAAAAGTGGCATTTGAGTACCATTCCTCAGTTTTAAGCCAACAACCATTTATTCTGGATGAAGTGCGTGCTGCTGGGACTGACTTCACAACCAAACTAAAAGAGTTAAACTAGCTATCAAATTTGTATTTTGAGCTGGCCTAAGCACTGTAAATAGAAGCCACACGTAAAAAACCCTGCAACTGGGTAGTTAAATATTAACATTCACTATTATCTCATTATCAAAAATAAGTCAATGCTTTGTGGACTAGTATTTTTCAGGCTGACAAAACAGGCATGCACAAAATATGTTGCAGGTTTGATGGGATTGACATGGCAACACCTAGTTTACTATCTTGTTGGGCTTTTTTAAATCCAGGGGGGAAAAAAAACAAACTCAAGCATAGCATTAAACTCTGAAATGGAGAAGGGTGAAGCGGTAGATAAGAGGAGAAAGTCATTCCTCATAAGAAATACTTGCCACCTTGGATAAAAAGATCAGACACCTTAACTCTGACATGCAATTATTGCTGCCGTGACCTTGCCCTCTCATCATTTGCAAACTATGGCTATTGCAGGCAAGAAGAAAAGGAGAGGGGAAAAAAGCCCTGGGTCTGGTATTAATTCAGACCTAAATAAATATTAAGGATAGGGAAGAAGGGAGAAAAATATTCCACTTGTTCTACAAATCAAAAGCTGAAACTGGTCTGTCAAGCTTGTATTGTTCAATCAGAGAGCATTTTACACAGCCCTGGAAGACACAGTAGGGAAAAGGTCTTACAGTTTAATTTACAGTCCCTATCCTTAATAATATTCCTAGGGTGCACATTGCAACACTGTCTGCATGATCATGGACTTTGGTCTGAAGGCTAGGAGGAAAGCAGGCAGCTCCAGAGTGCTGCAGAGTAACAGGGAGATAGTACTTGGGCCAAAATGAATTCCTCCACCACTGTCTGGAGGCAAAGAACCTTTTTTAGGGAACCAGAACACCCTGCTCTGAAAACAATGCACAAGGGTAACTGTAAATCACTTGCTGCTGGAGAAGGCGAACATGGCAACATGGCGCTTCCCTTGACACCACGAGCAGCATTCCTGATTCTCATAGCTATGCTCCTGGGGGAACTAGATAGGCATCCCAGAAATGAGGATCAGGATGCAGCCACTTACCTAATCTTTTGTTCTTGTTTTTCAGTGTAACAACAGGCAATTGGGGCCCTCCAAGATTATAAGAGATAAAAAATGCTAACAAAGCCTTGTACTACACACTGAACTTTCCTACCTGGCCCATCATGTTAACAGCACATTTACCCTCTCCTCATCAGCTCACAGAACAGGCAGGAGGCTCCACCCCAAGCATGCCAGTCACACCAAGCTCAGCACTGATCCTTCTTTGTGGCAACAGCTACAAACCTATTGCTTCTTCCCAGCAGGTATGACATGGCATGGATCAGCAGGAACAACTCAACACACGCATGAATTCCTGTTGCCTGCCAGTTTTGTACAGGCTGGTGAGGGGGCAGGCTCCCCAGCACCAAGACTGGATGTGGACCACTGCAGCTTCAGTAGTGCTGAGCAGTTATCAGACACTGAAATGGGGTTTGCCTGGAAACCTCTGCAACACGCCCTGATGACATGGATTGAAAGGGTGTTGAAACTCCTTTCTCCTTCCTTCAGGTTCCTTCCTTCCTCTTTGACTTTAAAAGGGAATTCAGAATGTATACAAAGCCATCTCCTGTCAAACGTCGGCTGGTAAAAAAAATAAAAATAAACTACATTATGAGAGCTAAGCACACATTTGAGTTGAGGTGACCAAAACCTGAGAGAAGCTGTTTTGATGGAATTCAGTGCAAGAACTGAACAATCAGCACTGCTGCAAAGCTGCAGCATATTCCTACAACAGGCTACTCTGATCTTCTACACATTGTCTGCAGCAAACCCCAGTCCTTTGTTCTGTAGCAAGATCTCAGCCTAATTAATTCCACAGTTACTTGCGGGTAAGCCAGCGCCAGCCTGGCTGCGCTGAAGAGCGGGAAGAGGAAGGAATATGAAAGGGAGGGAAAGAGGGAGGGAGAGAGAGAGACTAGCTGTCCTGAGCAGGGATGCCAGGTAGGCAGGAACAAATAGAGAAAACAAAAGATCAGATACACAAAAGCACTGTATCACTTTCAGCATTTTCTAAATTTAGCAGCTCTCTAGAACTGATTTGATAAGATTTAATTTAAGACTTTTCACCATCAATATGGCCAAAGTTTTGAAGTGCAAGAAAATCATAAATCTTGTGCTATTCCAGAAGTTGTTTTGATAAGAAATGAACTCCTGAAGTTTGGCTGTCCTGTAAGCCTTGTCTCAATGCCTCCATCAGATCTGGCTCTAAATTACATGCCTTCCTGAGTGCCAGTTCCTTTCTTTGACAAATGCTTTAATAAAACAAGAGGTCACCTTTTATAACTGCAGTCTTGTAGCCAGGGTAAGAAGAGGTAAAACTGTTAGAAATTTGGGGTTAGACTGCCTGCACAGCTGGTAAACATTCACCACAGCCAGCAATTTCTGTCACAACATGGGCAGGGTCCGTATATTTAAATTACATGACAGAGATACAGGATGTATTAGGGAGTGGAAACAAAAACAAACAGAACCCCAAGCATTTCAAACATCACGTCCATCCAGAAGGTTAAAAAAAAAAAAAGGCAGTTGTTTGACATATACACAGAAAATTACTTATATGAAAGGCTCAATAGCAAGCCTTGAAAAGCTGAGAATGTCTTAAAGATATTTCAATATGGAATTACCTTCCTGAAGGATCATTGTTAGTTCTAGCAATGCTACAAACTATTTATGGTAAGTTGAAATCAGATTCCTGTAACTGAGACACTTTATCTTCAGGGTGATAATAAACATGAACTGCATGTACATTTCCTGTAGTGTAAAAGAATCCATGACAGACAAAAACTCAAAACTACCTGAGTTCTGATGTCAGTATTGGTCTTAATCCAGTCTCTATTTTCTAGACCAATTGCTTTAAAAGGCTTTGGCCAGTACATAACACCCCCAAATAAGTAAAACCAGTATCTAGGCTCACTAAACAAGAAGCCTTGTGATATCATACTTGGTTATTTCAAACATCAGATTATTTACTGTTTGCAGGCAGAGGACAGTTCTTTGCATGGGAAGTTGCAGGTGCTGTTCTCAAAGCAGCCATCCCCTTCCTTGATGCCACTCAGTCAGAAACTCACCCTGTTCTTTCAGGGTGTTGCTCACCTGTGCCCTGATAAACAGGAGACTCCGTCACCACTCTCAGTGTGTGCAAGTACCAGGGCAGCTTCAGCAGGACAAGTCAACAGCTCTCCTTTGTCTCCTCTTTAACAAAAACATTTTTCAAGTCTGTGAAGGCTCAGAGTAGTAACCACTCTTTATCAGCTAGCTTGCAGAGGGAAGAAGGAAAAAAAGTAGTTTGGGGTCTCTCGCATAGCTGAGGAAGCCATGAAATAAAAGAGTACTAGATGTTTGCTCTGGTCTGGCAGTATTTCAGGATACCTCTGACCACAGGGACTTGTTGACCCCTTCAGCACCCATTAGAAGCTGAGAGTCATTCCAAAGCCCTGGCTAAAAGAAATTTGGAACAGACTTTCTGCCCATTGCAAGTCTCTGCCTTGCAGGTCCCTACACCTTCTTCCATCTGTTCAGTGGAAACAAAGTGATGTAGTAGCTTCAATATTGCCACTTCTGACCCAACTACCGCAGTGGGTATGATAAGTCAAGGTTTTCATTGATTTGGGACTAGGTAGATGCCAGTTGGTCAGGCACTAACACTGACAAGACAAATCCTGTCAGTTGGAGGGGGAAAAAAAAAGAAGCATCAGCATTTCTAAAGTCTCTTTGCAGAGACCAGCCAACTGGAGAATATGCAGAAACAAATGAAAATACAGGCACAAATGGGAGGAGATATGGGTGGCACAGTTCTTATTTTGGGAAGGACCTTGTCAGAGTGATCCCTTCAAAGTAATTAATAACTATATTCTGAAAGTCCATTTAAAGTGTACACCTATCCTCTACCCCAAGAAATATTATTCTGCAAGCTGTGCCAGATCCATCATCACTATTATCACAAAAAAATTTGTTTGTTTTATCATTTCTGGCTACTCACAGGTACCAGCAATAATCCCATGGGACAACACCACAGACTAAAGCACATGTTACTGCACAGGACAATTTAACTTCAATTAACCCAGTAGAACATCCAAGAAAAGAAAAAAAAATTCTTTTAAGAGGAAGTTTTCTATCAGGCTAACAAGCTGAATCAGATGAAGGTGTGCCCTGACAAGTGCCAGAACTGCAATAAAAGCAAGGAGAAGGAAGACCGGTTAAGCACAGACATCTGCCCTTGCAGGAGCAAAGGGCACTAGTCACAGACCAAATCAACCCAAGTTCAGACATCCTTGCCCCTGGACCATTTGGCTCTTCTGACTTCAGCTCTGCTTGTTTTGGCAGGGACAAATTGCTAAAGGCTCAGCCAAATTGGCATGAGAATGTTTGAACCAGTGGCAAATAGGTAAAATGATTGCCATGTTACTTTGGAAAGAAGATGACTCAACCCAAATCAAGTGGGAAGTTGAGAGCCAAGAGAACAGCATTGCAGGAAAACAAGGCATCTGGAGCATAAAAGCAGTCACAACAGGAATTCCCTTGTGACTAGACATGAAATATTATCACATAATTGCTCCAAGTGATTAAAATGCAGCCTTCAACTAACCACTTCCCTCTTATGCCAACCCTAAGAGGTGGAATGATCTGGAACGTTGCAAGTACGCACAGAGGGATGATGTGCAATTTAATCAAGCCCAGTCCTTGTCCATCACCAGCTTTTGGTCTCCATTATATAAATTAGCATGCAGAACAGCAAACAACCCCACCACTTAATGCAATCAAACACAGAGGATGGGTCATCCTAGTAACGGAGTGAAAAAACCAACAACCATCAATCCTGTAACTAAGAGCTTCCATGAAAACGTTGTCCCAAGATAACAGCTGGCTTTGCAGATGGTCAGAAGATGCAGGCGCTGAAGAAGTTAGTGAGGGAGTTAGGAAAGTCCCTGCTGAGCACATACTCCAGCTTCCTGCTAAGCTTCGTGGCTACATATGTTTAGTTGTCACTATGTTGCTCATGGTATTAATGTTAATAATTTACCTGAAGTACCGCTTTGCAAATGGTTAAAATGAGGTCTCAGGTTTCCCCACAGAAAAAAAAAATTAAAAGAGTGTTTCTCAGCATCCTTCCTTTGGACACTGGTGAGATGATACATGGACCATTAAAAAGACTTTTTTTTAAACTAGCCTTTTGCCCAAGGGCTGGTTTAGGATGTACCTCTCAAGAAATACATGTGCACTCTGTTTATAACAGTATGGTGATGTTGATGTTGTGATAAAGCATAGATGAAAATCTACAAAGAATAATTTAGCAGTGAAAAAGCCTTGCAAGTGAAATGTGCTAAGGGAAGATATTTATGTACAAACCAAGCTAAAGACCAAGATTTATGTGCCAAGTCAGGACATTAGCTCAGAAGGGTGATTTAACATGGCCATTGGAATCCCTGTGGTTAAATTATGCATCTGACCTCTTCACTACATGTACTTCAGCAGTGGTAAATAATAAGCACTATGTCCTTTATTACCATTTCCAGTTCTAATGACTGGCAGCACTATAAAAAGCACCATTCCCAGTGACTCAGTCAAGCAGGTCAAGATAATGACAGTGTCTAACAGAGCAGTGCCAGTGCCAGTCTTCAAGGCCACCCCTGACTCTAGCAAACCCTCAGAGAAGTGGGGCTAAACAAAGCATCAAGCGAGGCTGGGAATAGCAAGACCTCCACTTCATCAATCCCAAGCATGACACAGGCTGGGAGAAATTGGGCACCTGGGAAGGGATTGCTGGGAAGGCCTGGACAGGGATACAGCATCTGATGAAGGGTATACCATTAGAAGAGAGCCCATGGAGACAGTGGAACTTAACACAATTTAAGGACAGCTGCCCTGCCCCTGAGGAATGGTGGGGAACAGTGATGTTTTGCATGCAAGTACATCAAATATGATTTCTGCTAAATAACCGGAATTGTTTCATTGTTTCTGAATACAAAGCAATGATGGAGCATCTAGCAGCTATTAGCTTAGACCACTGAAGTTAAGTACAAGAGGATTTACTTGCCAAACAAAAGTACATTTTTTATTAATATACTTTTGGCTCTCTTTATGATATTTCAATATAACTCCTGGCTACTACACAGACCAGCATATATTAGACTAAGATTTAATAAAACTCTATTTAGAAAGATGAGAACATTGCATAATACATTACAGAAATAAATGTATTTTTGAGGAGAGTTAAGGGTGATCTGAACGTCCAGTCTCTTTAACTCATCCAGAGCAGGTCTTTCTTATAAAGGACAGTGGGATGCATGTAAGAGGAGTCAGCAGTTACAAGAATTCCTCCCAGTTGTATCAGAGCTCCTGGGGACTGATAAGAAATTAAGTCCAAATCAAGATATGATGATCTTCTGCCTGGGTTTTTCCTCTCTTTCTTCATTAGAATGAAAACAGGCAGCACACTCACCCAGAAAACCCCCAAAACAAAACCAAAGTACAAGCTAAGGAGGAATCCTGACCCTGAGAAAACAATCTAATTATAATTACGTGGGATTACAAATCAAAGCAAAAAAGCTGCCAGGTTTTTGGAAGTGAGCATACAATAAAAATAAAAACTCCACACTGGAAAAACCCATAGTCTCAAAAGATGATTATTATTCTTTCTAATACAAAACAAGACAGCAGGGGCCACAGATGTTTGTTTATCCCTTAAAATTGATCTGCCCTTTACCGCAAGTTCTTCCAAAGAACACTTTTTTTATTATCTCTAAAGAAGCATGCAAGACAGCAAACTAACTCTCCCTTGACCTTTTGTGGCCAACTTGATGATGACCTTCAAAGGATTCAAACATTTCCAAAATTTTTTTAAAAGTTTAGACTAAGAAAATATTTCAAGATACTTTTTTCATCCTAAAGCTTCAGTGTTCAACCCCCAAAGATATTAATAGCTCAATCTCTGAATATAAAATAATAAAATCTGTCCTTCTTAAATGTCTAATTTTCTTATACACTTCTGTATCACAAACCATTTAGATCCAACATGCGCCTATGTTTCTCTCATGAAAGGAGTGTAGCTGGGTTACCTTCCTTTTTAATCCATTCTGGGTTCAAGGTATTGAAGAATTTGTTTTTTCCCTGTTGCACACCCTTTCAAGTGACACAAAGAGAAACTGAAATTATTTTCAATGATTCAATATAAGTGCGTGCTGGCTGACCAAAGCACAATTATGTTGTTCGTCTGATTGTTGCCTCGTTTCTTTATCCCAACTAGATAAACACAGTTAAGCCAAAACACTGCTCCCAGGCAGGAAGTAATTTTTGCTGATCTTAGGAGGGGGTCTTGAGATTAAGAGAACTACTTCCCTAGTGTAACCATTCCATTTTACATTTCCAGGAACTCCAGCTGCCTGTTAATATCAATAGGGCCCATCTGCAGCCAGCGGGGCTTTTGCAGGGCCGATACTAGAAACAAGCAAAAGCTGTCAGGTGGAAAGGGAAGGTGATTTTTTATATGTACTACTCAGCAAATATGAAGCAAGAGCAGAAAGCGGCAGTCTCTTCACTAGAAATTTTCCACTTTATCCATTGCATGGAGAAACACAAAACACAGCAGCATGCACTTTCTGTTTCTGGAGTAAAACAACTTGTGTGAGACATTTCTTTAATTGCTGTGCCAAAATAGTTTTCAAGAGAATAAGTACAAAACCGGAAGAATTCAGGAGAACTTTTGTCTTATTTTACTCACAACAGTCAGCGTTTCTTCACCTTCCCCAAAAATCAACCTGGTTTTTGATGTGTAGGGCTGCTTTGGTAAACTTGCACAAAGATCAGCTGGAGCCCTCTCTGCAACCCTTTCCCCTTACCGGCTGGGGCTTATGCCTGCAGCATCTTTCCCGCGGACACCCAGCGACAGCAGGACAGTACCAGGAACCCAAAGAGACACACAGGATCCCGTTTCAGGACATAACTTTGCAGCTTAGTGTTGCAACCAGTGTGCGGGTACAAGTCCACAGGCTGGACACCTGGTGTGGCACAGCGGGAGGGGAAGGTATGCGCGAATGTGGGATTGACTTTCTCCGGGTG
Source organism: Toxostoma redivivum (assembly GCA_013397375.1). Taxonomy (NCBI): domain Eukaryota; kingdom Metazoa; phylum Chordata; class Aves; order Passeriformes; family Mimidae; genus Toxostoma; species Toxostoma redivivum. The sequence goes on from VXBI01007324.1 coordinate 208,991, forward strand.
GGAGGCTAACCCACGGACACTTGACTGACCCCAGCTGCAGCACACAAGGACAGATCCGTATCGTGTCCAGCGGCTCCCCTTGCCTTGGAAAGAGCGGGTGCCGAGAGGGTCCGTGAGGGCTGGGCAGGGAGGGGGGCAGAGGGAAGTCGCCTTTCTCACCTTGCTCACGACGTTTTGGACGAGGCCGGCTCTAATGCGGTAGTGCCACTCGCGGCAGCCGCACTCGCTGGCGTTGCCCCCCTCGGGGGTGGGCAGCCCTGGCGGGGGGAAGATGCTCCCGTTGCCGCTGTGGTTGGCGTGGATCGGCGCTAAGGTCCCGCTCCAGTTGCCCTGCCCGTCCGCCTCCCGGCACCAGAAGTCGGGCTGGTCCAGGAGGAAGGAGTCCGAGAACTTGCTGAAGCCGATGACGAGCGCCGGGACCCAGGTGAGCAGCACCAGGGTCCGCTGGTACCGGCCGCCCAGCCCCCCAAGGAAGGGTAGCACCGAGCCGTCATAGTCGAGGAGCAGCGGGCTGCAGGCGGCGGCGGGCGGCGGCGGGGGACGCGCAGCTGCTGCTCATGGCACCCGCCGCCCTACCGGGAAAGAGAGCCCCGCAGGACGGGGAGGTGAGCCCGGGATCCCGGTACCGCGCCAGACCCTTTCCCGCCCCCCCGCCCACGGGAGATAGGACCCCGCTCCCGGCGGGCAGAGCTCCCGCCCTCTTCCCTCCCTCCCGGGGCAGGGGCGGCCCGGCGGACGCCAC
>VXBI01007324.1:210392-308404 GCA_013397375.1 Toxostoma redivivum
GCGAGCGGGGGCTCCGCGCCTCCCCGCGGCCGCGCTGCGCTCCGGCGGGCCGGGGCAGGTAGGGCGAGGGCTCGGCAAGAGGAGGAGGAAGAGGAGGAGGAGGAGGCGCTCCGGGTCCGCAGCGCGCTAGCTCTGTATCAATTATTTACAGGGTATGTGTGCCTTTAATAACGCAGCGCGGCTGCAGCGGGCTGGGCGGGAGCGCATCGCATCGCCGAGCCGCAGGAGCACCCTGTGTGGCTGTAGAAAGGACGAGACTCGGATGGAAGAACTGAAAGGTGAAGGGGGCATTTCTGAGACCTAGAGGGCGGCGAGGAGACGTGCCCGCGTCGCTTCAGTCAGCCTGTCACATTAGTGCACACTTTGAAGAAAATTATATCCTGTTAGCACCTGACGTTAATTGTAAAACAGGCATTTCAAATTTGTGAAGGTTATTTTTACGTTAAGCTAAATTTACTTCAGCGTTTAAGTGCCTCAGACTATTTTCATCGTGGAGCACAGCTTGTACATTACTGAACTGTGCGGTTATTTTTTCCTTTGTAAGAAGGGAAGGAGAGAAAACAGATCAATATACGCTTGTACACGTGAACACAGCTAGTGAGCAGAAAATGCTTGTGTGCATTAGAAGAGGATGGGTGTCATTGCCAAATATAAATGGAAGAGCAAGTTGTTGATGGAATTTCATGTACTTGATCTGGTCTCTGCTAGCAAATTATTGTACACCAGTAATGCCTTAGATCTTCCTCCCTTTAGCTCTTTGTCTCACAGAGGACATCAGAAAGGTTCCATGTCTACACCACTTCAGTGTGGTTCTGTGTTCCTTTTGTGGGGCTTCCTTGGGTTCTGCTCTGAGTAATACTCAGTACTGCAGAGGCCCCACAGCCTCTCCAGGTGACATTCTATCCTCTTCTCTGAATATTCCTTGCTGAAATATGAATGTGGTGGTCCCTGCCAAGGTAATTCTCCTCTCTCTGTGTTCTTTTACATCTGATGGCTGCTATCATGTCCCTGTCCCATGTTTTCTTTAAGATGACCAGCTGCAATTTGTCCACTTCTCCTGTAGTCTCTTTGGCCACTGTCTGCAGCTCTCTGGTCTCTCCTCAGCTGGTGACTGCAGCTTGTGCTGAGCAGCAATGCCCCAGCCTCTGTGTGTGTGCAGGGGGTAACCCTGCCTGCAAAAACAATTCCTCTCATTGCTTTTCAGTCATCTTCTTTGCTTTCCAAGCAGCTTCTTAGGGTTATTTTAAATTCTTATTTAATCCTCTGATGTGTTTGCAGTTGCTCCCCAGTTAACGTCAGCTCAGAAGGCAGCTAGTGAAACACCCCCTTTGGAACTGGATTTATAATCCACCCCCTTGCTTGTAAAACACTGACAACTGCTGTTTCCAAACTTCTGTTCCCCTTGCCCAAATTTTTCAAATAAACTGAACTCCCTCTTAAGCATGTGCATAGAGCCTAACCAAGGCACAGATGAGTGGAATCCACTCTCCGCTCTTCCATAATGGTCTGCTCTGCATTGCCAAGGGAAATTTGCCCAGATTGTCCCACTTTCTAGCTGACAAGTTCATATTAATAATTATTTATCCTATTGTTTTCTTCTACCTGTTTACAAATTGTGTGTCTATTTGTACTACATGCTTTCTGGGGTGAAAACCAGCCTCATTTATTTATTTTCAAATGCCACTTTTAAAGACAGGCGTCAGTTTGCTTATTTCTTGGCCATCTTTCCTAGATTCTCAGAGATAAACACTAGTGTTTCCAATGCTGTTTGAGCCACTTCCTTCGCTACCCTGGCATTCAGTACAGCCAGACTGTTGGATTGAACATCATGATGTTGCCCAAGTACTCTAGTAACTGGTTCTGCCCCAGTATGGGCTGAAGCCTTATTCCCTTGTCATTAATGTGTATTACATCAGTCACTTGATCACAAGTGACCTCTTTTAGCCAAGACTGGTGCAAAGAAGACCTGAGCCCTCTCTGGCATCAGTCAATAGCTTTCTCTCTCTGATGAGTAATCCACTTGCTTTTGACTTCCTCTTACGACTGATGTACGTACCAAACGATTTCTCATTACTTGGGATGCTCTTGCTAGTTAAGTTTTATTTGTTGAATTGGCTTTTTTGTGTTTTTCGTTACCCATTCTTTCCAAGGAACACTTCTGCACTCGTCCCATGGAAAGATCTGCTTCCTCTGTGCTTGCTTTTTGTGAGCTCATGATTAACTCAATTGCCTGCTTCCTAACATACCTAAATTTCTTCTGCAACGTGATCATTTGTGACAGGTCTTCTAGAGACTCCCAGCAACCACTCACTGTCTTTTCCCACAAGTGGGAAAAGGCCTCATCATAGCTTGGGACTGGCAAAGTGAAAAGTTATGGGAAAGAGAACTTTATGAATGGAGGTCTCAAGTTGAAATTCTGAGGAAAGAGAAATTTGACTGAAGAAAGCAAAGAATTGAAAACTGGGGGGAAATGCGAAGGAAAAGAAGAGCCCTTAGAGAAGCAAGTAGATGTTGTAGATCTGTAGAAAGAGAATTCATACAGCACAATGAAAAGCCTGTAAGGAGAGGTTACAACTCTTACTCAAACTGATCAAACATTTTCATTCAAAATACCTTTACTGGGCTCCTTCTACATCCTGAGTTTTTGTTTGGAACTGAAAGATTTCAAAGGTGACATATTCCTGAGGGTTACACATTTTTACATAGTAGGAGTTTTGCCCTTGAAACAGTGATCCTCAAGAGACTATTTCTGAGTAGAAGAAGGTTGCAGACAAAAGAGGAAAGAAGGTGCATTTCTAGCACCTAAGAAATAAATTTTTGATGAAATAAGTACTGAAGCAAAATGTTATGGGAAAAAAACTTTCAAAAAAGAGGAATGCCCTTACATGTTCCTGTGAAAACTGTTCTTGGTTTAAATGAGGAAATGAAAATAGTTTCAAATTAATATTCCAGATGGATGGTAGACACATGAACAAATGCTGAAGTCAAGTATCAAGACTCTCTCTGAGCAAGGCTTCATGAGGGGCTACATTTTGTGATCAAGCAAGTTTTTTCCAGCAGTGCCTCTTTGACCTGAGGGAGAAGATACAGGATAGTTGGGGTAATCCTTCACAAAAATACAAAAAGGTGCAGTTTAAAAGAGAAGTTGTATTCAAAAAGAAAACAAATCAATGTATTTTGGTTTATTTTATCCACCTTCGTTGAGTTATATTAGAAAAGTTGTGCACCATTATGACCTGGGTCATCACTTGTTTAGGGTGGAGGAACAGAAGGTGACTCTGACCTACTCTGACAGGGACAGTTTGATTGCCCTGTTGCAGAACAAGCCTCCTGTTGCAGAATAAACATCCTGTCGATTGGCATGCACCGCAGCTCAAGAGGGTTTCAAGCCAGGACCCAGAGAAGTATTATCATGTTTACACAAAGGAAGGAAAAAGAAATCAAGCTCCCTTAGTCTTGGCATTAACATTTTCACATTCTTGGGAGGCCAGACGCGATACTTTGAAGAACTCCTGGCATAAATTCCTGGTTTACGTGGAATTTGCAGCAACTTCATTCCATAGCAGCAACCATAGCTATATTTTATGTTTTATGGGATGCATGCTTCATTGACTTTTTTGTCTTAAGGAATCTTGTACTGTAAAGGTGAAATTATGACAGTGTAATAAACCAAAGCTACTTGGTACAAAGTTTGATAAATAAACTTACCTATTGGAATGACGACTATTTATATACTGGAGAAAAGTGTGCTGACTTCATAGGATCAGATGAAAATTTGAGTTGAAAAGGATCAGGAGGTCTCTAGTCTCCCCTCCTCTCGTAGCAGGATTGGCAGTGGAGTTAGATGTGGATGTGCAGTGCTTTATCAAAATCCTATAAGGGATTTTTCAGCTCAGGAGGGTCAATTGAGTACTGTTAAAGCTGGATGCAAGGTAAGATAAACCAAAAGAAGGAAGAATAATTTGAAAGTGGTAAAGGGCTAAGCCACCTTGGGAACAGGTAGAAAAGCATGTGCTTATTTCAATGGGCTCTCTTATGATCCTGATTGAACCAACAATGACTGACTTTCACCATTATTCTGATGTCAGCAAACGTTGGTGAAACTCACTGGAAAAATGTTCTGTCCCTCCTGATGCTGATTCAAAAAAGATGACAACCAAATATTTGCGTCATTTACTCTGCTGGCAGAAGTAAGTACCCCATATGGGGAGGGATGAAGCAGGAGAAGGGCTCCCATCCTGTCTCCTAAAGATGTGAGCACACTGCAGAATGTAGATGACTTCATGTATTATCCTAAAACCAGAGAAAATTATTTATATACTATTTATTGGAAAAAAATTGTATGTGTTACAAAGTCAAGCAATCTGACATTGGTAAATGCTGTAACTAAGATTGCTTGGGCAATGTCAATTTGTGCCTTAGATCTGCTGCACATGCATTCTTATGCGAACTTTAATGAGTAGTGTATTATGCTACAACCTATAATTATATAATTACTGACAAATTTTTTTGGAGATCCCCTGTTTTGTTCAGTTAAAAATAAAAATAAAAAAAAAAGCAATAGATGCTCACCTAAGAAGCTTGATTTTCAGCATTTAAAATACCTTTGGGAATCTGTGTCTTAATGAGAAGCATTTAAATACTTTGTTTCTCCTTGTTTGGTATGGAGCCCCATGACTTATTTAATGTACTATCTTCCACCCTGCTCTCAAAAACTAATGCTTAACGTCTTCATGGGACTTCTTATAATTCTCCCCTTTGAGGTATCCAAGTGTTTCACAAATACTAAGGCATTCATTTTCATAGTGTCTCTCTAAGGGGAAGGTTTATTACCTTCTTTTCATATTGGTAATCTCAGTGTCAGATAGGTTAAGGTAAAAACCTTGATGTTTTGGGTACTTGCAGCTCACAGCAGTTTAACATTCTAGAGCATGGTGCAGTGTTTTGCATTTTTGAAGCCCAGATCCAGGTGGCAACTGTGATTGTGTAGTGTTTTTGCAAATCAAATTACAGAGTCTCAAGGCATGCACTCACAAAATTAGAGAAATGCAACTGGAATAGCATCATACGGTGCTTTGAGGAAGAGAGAGAAGCCTGAGATCACTCCTGGGCAAAGTGATGGAGGAGATGATCTAGAACTGGATTAATAAAGAATTAAAACTAGGTAAGATAATTAGGGTCAGTTAACCCAAATTTAGGGAAAGCAAACTTTGTTATACTACCTTTTTTAAAAAAAAATTAATTTATGAATTTGGCAAATGAAGACAATGGTACTGATGTGGACTCTTATTGACTGTACAACAAGATAGAGATTCACAACCTGGACCCTGATGTTCTCACTGGTGCCACCAGAAGAATTTACCTCCACCACCTGCTCTGACCATTTCTTAGTTAGAAGTTAGCTCTCCTTCCAACCTGTCTTCAGGGCAGTTCCTACATGGACCCCCTGCTTTACAGTAGTGTAAATAAATGAGGTTCACTCAGAATAGCAACTTGAATAGCGTAACGTTATCTTGATAGTTTTCCCTGAGGGGAGCTTAGGAGCTCTCTCAGATACCTCTATACCTGTCAGCCAGTTGACTTTCTAAGTTATGAATTTAATTTTCTGGAGAAGCAGTGACTCTTCATCCAGTCTCTCGCCTCACTTGTGATTCACCTGCCTCTACAATTAACAAGGCAGTGCTGTACAGGGAACAGCTGCCTTCCCAGTAAGGTGACCCACATGTGAAACAGGTCTATCCTGTTCACTCAATAAAGCAAACACTCTGTGGACAAAAAAAGTTGTTACATAATTAAAGGCTTTTCTCACTGTATATACACAAGTATTATACACTTTATATATATGTGTGTGCATAACACACAGATATTATGTGAACACACAGAGAAGCCAAATTAGACTTACAGAAGCTATTTTACCTTGTGTAACTTCTGACTTTCAAGTGCTTAATTTCTCTTCTTCATGGTGTTTAAATGTAGGGCTTTTTGTCTGTGTGTATACATTAAAACAATGCAAAAAACTAATGAGTGCTTACACAAGGCAAGTTCTACAGTGTATATAATTTTTAGGCACGGCTTGTTTGAATGCTTCAATGGAATGCAGTGAAATCAACTAGGAATTAAGTCAGTCCAGTAGCTTTTGTATTTTAAACAGACTTCAAATACTAGAATTAAATAAATGAAATTAAATGAACAATTAAATTAAATTAAACAGACTTTGAGCTGGATTCTGCATCAAAAGACCAAAGTCTCTAACAACATTCATTTTGCATTCCCTTGGTCATAGCATGGTAGCTGAACATTTGATGTTGAAAAACCACTTAGTGCAAATATATGTATATATTTTCTGCATCCTCCTCTAAGGCTGCTCACAGATTCTTAACAGAAATACTGAGTCTGAAATAGTAATACTTATTTCAGGAGCAAGATGGGTGCATTTTTGCCTAAAATGGGAGTCACAGCCATGCAGATGTCAGCCATCACTTTCACTGTATAATTCAGTTTCTAAAAGGAAAACAAAAACCAAACAGCACCTAGGACATTCCTTAAGAATTATTAAAGGAACGAATCAGGACACCCTGAGGGAACTCAGGGTGCAGTCCTCAGACAAATAAATTACACCTAGCTTGCAGATTAACTGTGCAAGCACATGTATATGCTACAGAAAGCAGCCTAACAAACATAAGGATGGCAACTCAAAGACTAATTGTCTAAAATGTATGAATCATCAAGTTTTCCAATCTTGCAGGACCTAACTGGAATAACTAATAAAAATGGGCAAGAACCTTATTTGCACATCAAATATTTGCCTTTGATTTTTTTTCTCCCCTTTACAGCTGGTTAAAAAGCATTCTTGATGGGAAGTCCTTTCCCTGTTTGCTCCTATATTTCATATGCAAGCTCAGACTCACTTAGCATCCAAACGGCTTTTTCCCTGAGTTTATGCTGGGTTCAGACATGGACTGGGAGCCAGCTTCAAGGTACAACAGAAAGACTTTAGCCTCTTCTATCCTTCAATGCAGGCCCAAACTGGATGTTACACGTGGAAAGGCTGAGAAGGGGCAAAGTCTCAATTAAACCAGGTTGTGTAGCCACATGATGTTGACATATGTACACACCCATCCATTTTTGTGTTATCTGGCCCTCACTGATGCTTGCACCCTGCAAGATCTGATTGCAGTTAGACTAGCTGGCCACTGTAGGTCTCTTCCAACTCCTCTCCACAGTGGACACATGTACCTGTGGCTCACAGCTCAGCTCATGGTTGGTTTTCCTGATAAATCCTTTCCGAAATGTCAAGAAGAAGAGCATATTTTCTCTTGTCTACATACAAACCAAGTATGGCAGCACACATAAGGCTTAAGAGGGAAATCAGAGCATTAATTAGTTCAAGTTGTGGAAAGAGCATGTTGGTTTTCCTCAAGCAAATTGTTATGAAACAAAATAATATTCTTAAGAACAAAAGAGAAAAAAAGAGTTTGGGGAAAAAAATCATAACACAATATTTAATATTTTTGTTGTATTTTCTATAAACATTTGAAGATTTGAGAGATAAGAGGCTTGCACTGCTACAGCAAAATAGTTTGTAATTATCTGGAAGCCAAGCCAGCTTGTGCAAATACAGCTCTGCAGTGTGGTCAGTCTGGCAGACTCTGTCTCTTCAGGCATAACCACTGATTTGTATCTTACCTCATAAAGGTCAAAACCCACTTTCCAGTATACTAGCAATCTTGTCTTGAGCTGTTAACCACTACCCTGGAAGTGCCAAGCATTTCTATCATAATGGAATTTTTTACTTCAATTTATGCAGCTTGAAATCAGGGAGTCTCTGGACTCCTGAAATAAATTTTTAAAAAATAGGAAAAGAAAAGAGAGAAAAAGAGAAAAAGGGAGAGAAGGAGAGAGGTGGGCTCTTTTGTTCATCCAATGAGCTCTATATTTTACACTATAGAGCCCCAGGACCTGGTGCATCTGAAGTGAAGGGTGAAATTCCAGATAGTTTCATTCTGGCTGGTAGGGTCTGGCTGACACATGCAGCTTGCCAGCACACACCCAGCTAGCTGAGGAAAGGTAAGGAGCATTAGTCATACCACGTATACTGCAACAAATAACCCACTGCAGACTTGTCCCAGCTTTTTTTCCTTCTGCTGCCCAGTGAGGATGCTGAGTCTGAGGAGTTTGAAAATGCAGAAGAAGTCTGGAAACTCCTTTGCAGCTGTAGCCATCTAGTTAGAAAAGTTTTGCTAGGATGGAAAAGCTGCCAACAGCAAGCAGAGAATGAGATGTTGCACCTGGATCAAGAAGAAATGCTACAAGGGATGAGTCAGCTGGAAATAAGTGCCTGGCTTGGAGAGGTCTGGCATAAAAAAAGAAGAAACAGCAACAACGCCCCCCGCCACCCAGGCTTAAAAAAACCCCAAAGAAAACAGCAGATTGTAAACAATAGCATGAAGAAACAAACCTGGAAGGATGATGTTGGAAAAAGAAATTAGACTTTCATCCATATAAGATTTCTGTTTGTAATTAAGAGATAAAAAAGGATGATTCATGAGCTTTTGCTGTGGCCTTTCCCTGCTTCCCACTACCACTCAGCTGGTCAATGGATGGTCAGCCAACAGAACAGGAAAGGCTGACGGCCTCAATCAGCAAGGAGGAGGCTGAGTCTTGCTGGCAAACCTGTGTTCGGTGTCAAGAAAACATTTCTTTTCAGCCATGGCAGGGGTTCAGCCATCTTCCTCAGGAAGACATCAGCTGGGCAATGAGTTTTAAGCAGCTAGCATTTACAAAGTAAGAAGACTGTACTGGTGGTTGCAGATACTGCAAATTGTTCCTACTTGTGACGGCGTCATGGGAGAACATCAAAGGCTTCCACCAGTTTCGTGGTTGTTTGGAATTGGATAGGCAGTGAGCCCAAACCTACCTTGGCAAAAGCCTTCTGTGTTGTGCAGCTTAGCTGTCCTGACAGCTATCTTAAGCAGGACATTTCTTATCTCCAGCTCCTTTCCATAAGGATCAAGTGTTCCTGGTCATTTGGCTTTTGACAAAAAGCTCTGTATGGTTATTAGCTGTAACACTATTCCTCAGCTTTAGGCATGAGGGAGATTGTTAGGCTAATTTCACTGTAGTGTTGACCTCCTCATGATCTCCTTATCCAGTGTCAGACTGTTATCCTGACCAGGCACCTCACTGGCTCCTGCTTAATTCTGTAAACCTACCTGGAACAGATGATTAACTGGTGCCCCATTCAGCTTCTCCTCTCCAACATGCTTTTTGGATTAAGAACCCACAGTGAAAGATGAAGATGTATTTGTGTAATTATGCAGGAATTCTGTTAACCTCCCTCAATTATTTTTAAAAGCATGTTGCTATGGGAAAATTCTTCTGGAGTCAGTTATTTTAAAGCTTTCTTCTTAGATACTTAAACACATCCTTTCACTATTCTCGGATTTGAGGACAAACCTTTATCCAGCTGGTGAATGCAAAGGATGTTGTTCACTCTGCTGGGAATGAAGCATCATACCCACAGCTCCAAAACCTCCAAGCAAACCAGTGCAGTGCTTAATGATTGGCCTCTATTAAAAAGTGAAGCAAATTAGAGAGAGCAAGTTTTAAAATTTAAGACAAAATTTCTTTTCCTCACCATCTTAAAAGTGGACAAAGTAGGAATGGTACAAAACTTATAATTACTTCTTTTAAAAATAGAAAAAGAGGAACAGAGTCTGAGCTGAACAAAGTTCAGGGGCTGCTGTTTACTTTAAGTGAATTTACCTAAAACTCCAGTGAGCTGTGGCATTTCATTGCATAACGTGGAGACTCCTGAGCTGTGACTGATATTAGGCATCTATATTCCTTCCATTTTAAGGGCTGGCCGCTACTGTCATGGAAAACATTAATGTCAGCTTCACCTTTTTGCAAAACAGTCAGCATTTGGTTTGGCTGAAGAAAAAATATTTTGGAATAGACCTCAGTGACCTTCTGCAAATTGATAGCTGGCCTGAAACAGGCAAAGCTGAGTCACCAGCTGCACAGGATTGAAATCCAGCCCATACATCTGTAGCATATCCTGCATAGCCAGTGTAATTGATGTTGTGGCATTCTCAGGCTTCAAAAGAACTCTGAGAGCCTCTGATCAGATTTTGATTGGGTACTGTATGTTACATGTAATCTCTGGGAGGAGATTAATTTAGGCATATACTCTATAACATATGGGTATTTGGGAGTCTCCTGTTCTGTATGCATTTTGATGGGAAATTTCCAGTTCTTCAGAAAGAAGGAGATTCTGGCATTCCCACTGTTCCATCAGATCGTTGATGGAAATGAGTGAATTCACTCTCTTCTATTTATGTGTTTATTCCTTTCAGGGTATCAGATTTGTTTTTGATGAAGTCCATAGTACTTGCAACACCTTTTTAAACTCTAATTCAATATCCTAGGAAATTTAAGCTCTTCCAGAGTGGGAGTGTAAGGACTCCATCACTGGTTTGACTTTAGGTATTTACTGAACTTCTGAACCTCCTTCAGCCTCCCACAACAAGCAGCATGCAACAAAGTTTTCAGCAGAGGAACCTCTTTGTTGCTGGCAGGATGTTGTATTGTGTAGAGAGGAACAAACTGTGTAACATTTTACATTTCATGTCCCAATTTTTAGCCTCTCCTTGAAACGTTGAAGTCCATTCTGTTTTCAGATTTTATTAACCATTTCAAAAGTATCCCCTGGTTAAATACATTCTGCAAGAGTTTCCTTGCACATCTAATTCCCAGTTTACAGCCCTCCCTGACAGACAGACTGCAAAAGCTTTATTATAATATTATTCTCAATAATTTGGTAAGTCTTAGTGTTTGCAGGAATAATCCAGATCCTGAAAACACCTTCAATACCCAGTGAATGATCTGGTAGTGCTCATGCTGTTACCCTCATACAGCAGGCACAGAACCACTTGTACTTTCTAACAAAGTGCTATAATTCTGCCCACCACAGTTTAGTACTTTCTCTTTTTTTTTGGAAAACTTCCCTTGTGGTTTTAAGAGCCATGGTTTCCATTATCTCATTTTAAACAAATGAGGTTGGGTATTTGTTGAGACTTTCTGAAACACCAGGGTCACAGTCTGCTTGCACACAAGGCTGCTTGAAACAAGGCTGCTTCAAGCCTATGATTCCACTTAAGGATGTTATTTTCCTCTTGCTCAGCATATAATGGCAGTGACAGAAGGTCTCTTTCTTTCTTTCTTTCTTTCTTCCTTTCTTTCTTGTACATTATGTTTCAGTTAGGACATTACCATTTTTTTTTCTTTCTGGAATTCAGAAAACTCAATGTATCACTGAATTTCTTGTTTGCTTTGAAGAATCTCATCTATTTTGTGGGGATATGCAAAAGCCCAACACCTCTAGAATTTGTCTCAAGCAATTTTTTTCCCTAAAAAAGAAGACACAGAAACAATATAAAAGCTTTTTCCATTTCTGTGCACTTAGTTACAAGTAATTTGCACCCGAAATTTGCAGTTAGAGAAATGAATTCTGTCACTGAGTTTCTGAATAGTGGAATCACTTCTGGAAAAAAAACAAAAGAACCTCCAAACCGACACAACAACAACAACAACAAAACCCAAACAAAAAACCCCCAACCAACCAACCCAAAAACCCAAAAGAACAAAACAACAACACTCAACCCCCCCCCAAAAACCAAAAAAAACCACCCCCAAAAACCAACCAAACAAACAAAAAAAACTCCAAAAAAACCCAAACAAACAAGCCAAAACAAAAATCCCCAGGACAAACAGAGAAAAGTCATAAATTATGGCTGACAAAGTACCATCAAAATACCATGAAGCACCTCAAAGTCCCCGGTAAGCAACTGCTGGTGGGAGAAATTTTGATCACTATCCAATCTCCCTTGCCTTTCCAACATTAGTTTAAATCCAATACAGATACCTGAAGGTAGGAGCCTAGCAAACTTTAACAGCTAATGGTAAGAGTTGGATGCCTCCAGAGAGCTACACCAAGTGCACAAAGCTACATTATATTGGTTGTTTCAGGTCTATCCACCCTAATCCTTTCAGTCAGCCATGCTAGCACAGGGTGTGTTAAAGCATGGGCTTTCCTCTGCATTCTTCAAACAGTAAGAATAGTGCAGGACTATGGGATCTTAAGGAAAACACATTTTTTAAAACATCTGCAATATCCAGCTAGTATGAATTGTTTTGTTGGTTTTGTGTGCACACACACATAGTTTTTTCCAAGGTCTAAGATGGTAAGGAAATCCTGTTCCTTACCTCTGGATTGGACTGGAAAGATGACTCTTGTAGTTCCTTGCAAAGCGAACTCCCCAGAGACCTAGAAGGCAGAGTGGGGTGACATCCTTCATCCCCTATGTCTTGGCACGGTGAGTCTTCTACGGTGAGTCTACAAACCGAGCCCCAGGCACGCAGGGCTCCCACCCTTCCTTCCTTCCTCCCCCACTCTCCTTGGTGAGATGAGGGCTCCCACTGAAGAGCAGAAGACCTGAGAATATGCAGAGTCCTTTCACTTTGCCTTGGATCTGTGGGGAGAAATGGCTACGTCTCCTCCCTTAGGGACTTGGTCCAGGAGGAGAGGATGCAGCAAGGAGAGACTAGCCTTTTTGAGAGCTAATGTGGCAACCTCTTTCAGCTTTTAATTTTTATTTTTCCTCTTCACTTCTTCACTTTTCAAGGAGGGGTGAGATGTATCACAACACAACCCAGGGATCTTCAGCTTGGACTGTGCTACTAAGATTTGACTGATACCCTGGGAAGAGACAATCTGTCTGAAATTCCCCTGAGCCTATCAGGAGATTGTGCTCCTTTGGGCCTGAAGAGGACAAGTTTTGTGAGTCTCTGGAGAGGGTGTGAAAAATAACATTTAACTATTTAACTCAATTGTCCTCCCTAAGAGTAGTGGAAGAGGACATGTCTATCCTCCCACTCACAGGAACCTTCTGGCAGTGAATTTTCAGTCCCTATGTAGAGCATGAGAAGATAATAAGGACTGAAAGACCTTGGCTTTCCACCAGAGTCCACATAAAAAACTCACCTCGTTCTTACTCCCAGATAAAAAATAGGTGGTAATTAATAGGATCAGTCTGTACAATCTTGCTTGGGAGTTGATCTGAAAAATGATTTAGTAATACCGTGTATTCCACTAGCTGTGCAAGGAATGCAGTTATTCAACACATTGTTTGTTTCCAGGTATTTGTGATCATGTTTTTGGTTTTTTCCCTGAGAGGGGAAAGAAGTATCTATTACTAAATTCTGTCATCATTATAATGTTTAGTCCCCAAGGCCAGAGCCATTATTTTCCATTTCCCATTGATATCCAAATGCCTTCCAGCTGCACTGTACATTAGCAGACACAGGTGCTAAATTTAGTAGAATTAGAGTGTAAAAGTACTAATTAAACTAGTCATGACAGTCACTGCCTTCAGCAGTGATGCCTTCCAGGCATCCTTGGGAAAGAAGAAAAAAAAAAAAGAAAAAGGCATGTGCTGGGCACAGAGGCCTGCTGAGTGCAACCTCAATGCAGCTACACGGGCTGGATTGGCACTTTTCCTTATGTTATCTCACCTGTGAGGTTCATTGCCAACCTGCAGAGAACCAACACATTCATAGTCTGGAAAAAGAGGTGCACTCAGCTGTCCTGAAGTGAGTGGGGCTCTTGGGGGTTGTGTGAGCTGGAGAGAAGTTCAATGTGCCCTGGATCCTGTCCGCCTTTCTTTTTGGAGCTCATATCTGAAAGCATTATTCTACTTTGCAGCAGAAATAGCAGCAGGATGGTGTAACCCAGCAAACCAAAAGATAATTTCTCTAATTGCCCCTGCTAAAGACACAGTCTGGGGTCACTGCACTCAAGTGAGGACTTTCTTGGGTTTTTTTCACTCCTCATGGAAGAGGGTAAAAACGAATTTTCTTTGAGTAATTTCTACCCTCATTTATGCAAGAACAATGACATTCCTTTTAATGATGCCTTTCTTTTAATGACACCATGGAAACCTTGGGATTTTTAAAGGATTTGAACAGCATAATTCACTGGGAATTTGAGAACAATTCTCCTGCTATGCCAGAGAAAAGAACTCAGCTTTTTCTCCTTGAAAGCAAAAGTAAAACTCTCAAAACAAGCTAAATCCAACAAACAAAATCCTGAGTTTGGAGCTGTACTCCCTTGAGGTGAAATTTGTGACTGGTAATGATCTACCACAAAATGTACCAGTTAAGTCCTAGCTGAGTCCCCAAAATAGGTGTTTAAGATGCGTATGTTTTGTGCCGATACTCCGCAGGAGTGAATTGCACTCCAAGATCTGTTTGTTTGCTGAAACTAAGAGAAAGCCAGCAATGCTTCCTGCAGATCCCAAGCTTATGCTTTCATGGCTCATCCAAGCTTCTGGCACTTTGTGAAATAATTAAGGAACGGGTACAAATGCATTTTGGAATTTGAGTCTGAATGTGCTGTCAATATTTAAATGTACTGTGAAGCTGTGTGTAGCTGTGTGTTGTAATTGTATGGCTGCGTTAAACTTCTCCAGCAGGTGCAACATGCAAAGAAAACCAGCACATCCCTTTTTAGGCAATTTACACTGAGCTGTCAGCAAGAGCAGAAATGGACTGATAAGCAGCTGGTGTCTGCAAGTGGTGATGATACCATTGAAACAAATGAGATGAAAACAATACCAGTAGACGCAGCAGGAGTGTCCCCACAGACCAAGTAGTGTTTCATGCCATTGTATGAGTGAGCTCATACTGTTTCCTTGAAATATAAGAACTTATCTTGAACAATAAGTGCAGCTTATCAGTTCAGCACAAGTAAACTGATAAGTTGGGCTCGATAGATTAGACTTTGAATATTGCTGTCATCTTTAATTGGCAAACTGGGGAGATGGAGTAAAATAAGAGGATGGAAAAGGTCCATATAACATTTTGAATCTGCAATCAAGTGAAAATTAGTATAACATGGCAGATTCAGTGGTGGTCTGGCCCTAAGTTCCAGTTTTACAAGACAAGTATTTTTTATGATTTTTTTTTTTCTGAATGGAACATTAAACTATTTTCTCTAAGGTAGAGCAAGAAAACTGCACATGTCTGTGCCCCTGAATTCTGTTGTTTGCTCTTTCAGGTAAGCAGATGGCAACAGTATGTAACACAATACATAAGAATTTAAATCCTCAGCAGCTGAATGCTAGTCCTTTGTAAACAAATTCTGGTTGTTTTGTCTCTTGATGCAGAGCCCATTGTGGCACAACCCTGGACTTCTGTCTCAGCTCACTTCTTACCATCTCCACATATGACTAGGCTTTAGTTTCAACAGAGCAGTATTCTGAGCTAATTAGTGCATAGCAGTGAGCTGGGGAATAGTTGGGTGACATCCATTGTCTGACACAGACAGCAGCTAAAGGTGCGAAATTTCAACAACAAGGTTAAGTGCATGGATAAATTACCATAAGTCAAAACTCACACTAATAAGAGCTTTCTCTGTTAGACCACACACACAACTACAAAATAAACCCCACACCACCACTCTGCTGACTATTACATTTTCCATTGACTGCAAATTTCATTCCAAGATAATAAACCTGCATTCAAAGCCAATTCTTTGCAGCCTGCCATGTCAATATATTCCCCAGGGTCATTTCACAGAGGGAGTGATGAGGGAGGCACAGAGAGTGATGATTTGCAAAGGTCCCACATATGATGGTTTCAAGTCTGGCACAAGAATGCAGAGATTCTGATTGTCAGTACTAGGGGTGTAATGCACACCAGATAAGTCTCTTCTTACCTATCTGCCTTCCCTAACTTCATTTCCCCTCTGAAAGTTAAAAACTGCCAGACCCAAGGATTGTGTTTGAGCAAAGCCTTCTCCCAGGCCCCTTTAGTACTCACACACCACTCATGAAGACTCTGAAATTGGTGCAATGGCTGTGAAATTATGGTGGAACTACAGTAAAATATACTGAGAATACAGACTGTGCTGTACTGTCCATTTTTGTAAGCATAATAATGACTCCCCAAGAGACAGCCAATAAAGCCCAATTATTCCATCCAAATGGTCCAGCTCTCAGAGGTTGGCGGTTTGATCACAAATTGTG
Source organism: Toxostoma redivivum (assembly GCA_013397375.1). NCBI lineage: Eukaryota > Metazoa > Chordata > Aves > Passeriformes > Mimidae > Toxostoma > Toxostoma redivivum. Next base: position 226,481 of record VXBI01007324.1, read on the forward strand.
TGCTACTGGAAACAGCAAAAAAATGAAGTAGGATCCTGAAGTGTTATTAGGAAAAAGTCAACTTTAATTAGGTTTTGATGGTTTTTATTCTGCAAAACTCCCAGTTCCTCACTGGAGATCTGACAAGCAATCCCTTCCTCCTGCACTGCTGCTTCTGGAGAGAAAGTGCTTGGTCATGGCTGGGCAAAAAAAACATTGGACAGCAATTACTTCTCAGGATATAAGCACTCCTTCTTAAATTGACTATAGCGATCATTTAGGAGCAACATGATTTACCTCCTCCCCTGACAGACATTGTGCTGCCTGTGCAGTATTTCCCATGGGGCCAAGTCCCATTCCACTCACTCAGGTCAAGTACCTCATTTGAAGTGACCTATGGGGTCATGAACTGATATCCCTGAGTGGGTAAGATCAGAGATTTAGGGAGGGAATGGAAGTCTGTATCAGTCCCCCCATAAGCCAGCAAAGGGCCCAACCTATTAAACCACTGAGCAGCCTTGAATTTTAGTTTTAAGTTACACCAGTGGTTTTAATAGTCTTATTCAGAGAGCATCAGAGTAGGGCAGGTATTTTACTCTACCAAAGAAGGTATCTTAAACCACATCACATTTACTCCAGGGTAAGTGTGCCTGTTCTTTTATTAATTGCAGCAGTATGATATTTCACCTCAGCCAGGTGCATCCTCTGAGGGTGCCTTTGCCTTCCTTCCCATCACACACAGGTGAGACCTGCCATTTGCACGGACAGTGGCAGATGTTCCCTGTTTTCCTCATGTCTCAGTGGAGAACTTGCTCTCAGCCCACAAGTAGCTTCATCGTAACTGTTGTTTACAGACATCTGGTAGATTATTCCACCAGAATGAATGACTTTTTTATTTTAAAAAATAATTTAAAAAACATTCCAGCTATCTTAGCTAAACTGCCACAAATTAGAGTAATAGTATTACAAAATAATTCTGTAATGACTGGTGATAAGTCCATTATAGACAAACACATAAAGCTTCCTCATCTTCATGTGCTGGAAAGTCACAAAAATCCAGAAGCCACCACACTGCAGAGAAATTACCTTGGTGATATTTTAAGGATCATCAATATCACTGAATTCAAAGAGATAGAATTTCTAACCTCCCTTGACAGCATGCAACCTAAGTGTAGTTAAAAATACAGCCAGTGGCTTTTCAAGTGCAGGGTAATGCAGTGCTAGCAATTTAAGTCTTGTGCTCTTACACAGAAGTTGCACACTCAGCAATTTTAGGTTTCAGTCCTAGAGGTAGAACTGTGAGATTTATAGGGGATGACAAAAGTGATTTTGACCCACTGTCCTTTTCTGCAACTAGTACCTTTGCCCTTCATGCTGTTGCTCTTGATTAACATTTGCGACACGGAGCTGAGAATAGCACAGGTGCTGCACTGGCACCACCCTCACCAGAGCTCATAGCAGCTTGCTTTCAAATATGAAAACTAAGTCAGAAAGCTGGTGAGTCCTCCCCAAGGCTCTCTGTTAAGATTAGTAAGTAGTCATGCCCCAAATTCCTCAGCAGGTTTCCTGTTTTCAGGAAGCATTGTTGGCCATTGCATGCACAAGTGGGACTGCAGAATGCTCTGTGTTTCCTGTTGCCCATTGAGTGAAGTGACTGCACCATCACTCTGTGTCCAAAGCATACCCTGCATGCTCCACTTGCATATATATACACACATAATTGCGTGCTGGTCATGTCTTGACAATACAATATTTAATTTTTGTATGCCCTCTGGCATATAAGCCTATTTTCTCTAGTAACTCCACAGATGGAGGAATTACAGGCACCTGGTTTTTTTCCATGTGGATTCTCTGCTGTAAAGGATCAGTTCATTAGCTTGTACCTTAGAATGTGAACACAGATTTTCCTGCTGAACTACCATCTATTTCCTGAAAACGTACAGAAATATAGTATCATTGCTATCTCAAGAACATTCATCAAGTAAAATTTGAATTTGTCAACAAATTCAAGAATATTTGTGTAGGAAGACAGATAGAAAACATGACTGTTCAAGCTTTGCTTATCTTAAGAAACAGGCTATGAAACCCACAAATGAATACAACAAAGACAGCAGAGGCAAGCTCCCTTTCCCCCAGGTCTGTAAGCAATTACATCCTTCCTTTTGGTAAAGAAAAACAGTGTTTGTCCCAAGGGAGAGGAAGAAAACACTATGTGAAAAGCAGTCTTCATAAGAAGTATTCTTAGCAGGCAAAAAAAAGACCCAACAAACCTAGCAATTCCAATTCTTTCTTTCATCCTTCAAAAGGCCCTTCTCTTTCCAGGACTAATTCACAATAGTGAAAGAAAACCCCCAGCCAGGTGTGCTCATACAGCATTGGATGTCACCTGACAATGTCCTCAGAGCCTTGTGACCAAAATGGACCTGCTGGTTTGAGGGCTTTGAAGACAAAAGACCTTGGACCATTTCAGAACAATTATAATCCATTCAGGAGAATGAATTTCAACACGGGCCACTTTTGGCCAATCAGTACCTGTGGCTTGCTACTGAGGAGTAGAAGGAGTAGCCACCAGGCAGAGTAAAATCCTGTTGGAAGCAGAAAGCTTATACTGGAATCTTTGGCCAGGTTGGGATGCTACACACAATGGGACCAAAAAAAAAAAAAAAGACACTGAAGGAAGTGGCAATTATTTTTTAAGTTAACAATTTTGATAACAGAAGTAAAAATAATTCTTTATGGGAAACTCTTGCGTAGTACAGAAGAAGCATAGGAAGCTAAAAGTAAAAGTAACTAGTGGAGGAATGCAGTAATTAAAAAAAAATCTGATTTACATCATAATTACTTAGCTTGCTATAAAAACTTTGCCTGCTATAACTTTCTTGTTTACATTCCTAGACAAGACATAGCACAAATTTATACATTCCAGTCCTTGGTACCATCTCAGCATTTGTGTCTGCCTTGCTCTGCCCTGCTGCTTCCTACAACAGTCAGATCCTGTCTCATTCAACACACAGTTGAGCTCTGGAGTGAGCATTTCTGAAGTACAGGAGTCCAGCTATGGTCAGTAACTCCAGCAGAGACAGACAGAATAAAGAAAGTGGTCTGTGTAACAGCTATGGGTTTGAGATATTGGTGTTCTGGGGGACAAGACTGAAAGAGAATTGGGCTTTTTCCAACCTTTTGTAAGGTTTAAGCACTGTACCCATCCCTACCACCTCCAATATTTGATTTGAGCTATGTGAAGGTGAAAATAGCTGAGAGCTGAAGGCTGCGTTTTGAGAGCAGGCAGCTCAAAAAAATCATTGCAACTATAAATGTGATTCTTAATGGAGACAGATGGGCCAAGAGGTCATGCAAGGAGTTGTAAAATAAACCAGATAAACCTCTTTTAATCTGTTACCTTCCCTGGTGATCTTGCTCATGTCCTCCTAAGTACTGGTGGCACCAGCAGCAAAAATGTGTGCTGCTGTTGCCAAATATACAGATGCTGGCCATGTCCCTTATCCTGGGAAAATGGGACTTTGAGCTGGGAGATCACATGTCAACCATTATTTCATTAAAGCAATTACTCTGGGATACTTCTCCACAGTCCACAGCTTCACTGACCAGCAATCTCAAATGCAGTCCTGGGGCGAGGCAGTAGCTCAAACTTACAGATTCCTGATCCCTGAAAAGTTCTGAAATATCTTAAAATTACTCTAAAATCAAGTTTCCAGTCTTTTTACAGGCTGAGCTTTGCTTTTCCTCTCCCACTTCTTACATGCTGTCTCTGTACTTAGAAGAACACAGAAAAAAAGCAACAACACGAAAAAAATTGTTGTGCAGAGATGAACTTCAGCAATGTAATCTTTCTGTGTCAGTGAAAACTCACCCTCCTCTTTTGTTACTTGGATAATAAACCCTTCAGAAGGCTTACGCTACCTGGCAACCACCAACGAAACAAGAGTTTCTGCTGGCTCTGGTCAATGCTCTGCTTTGTGCCAGTCTGCAGAGCAGTATGAGCCCAGCATCCTAATCTGGTTTAGGTGAGGTTCTCCATCACCCCCTCCCTTCCCTTGCCTTAATAAATCCTACTTCAGGCATAGCTCTTGTGAGCCAAGTCTCACTGTGCAAAACTTGGGCAGGCTATCAAGCTTGTCGTGCACGTAATTTCTCACCTGTGCTGGATCCTGAATACTGCATGAGCCTTCCTCTGTTTTCAGGTGGATTTTAGCCTGTGAGCACTGCACAGTAAACTGAGAAGCTACTGAGAAGCAGTATTGCTTTCACATTTCTGTTTCATCCCATGGTTAATAAACATTAAACTTGCTGACACTATAAAACAGCATCCAGGGGATGGTTGATATATTGGAAGAATTTGTATAAACACAAATTTATAATCACGTGTCCTGCTCTCCAAATGCATGTCTATATGCAAAAGCCTGGAAGTATAATTATCCACTAGGTTTTAATGAAACTAAAGCTTAATAATGCTGTGATATCTAATGTCTTCAGGATTCTGCATCTTATATGCCTGGCCATAGCTTGACTGTGATTTCCTTATGTGTTGCAGTACTGCCAAGTTACAGAAATAAAAGTCTGGGGAAAAAAATACTATGAGAAGAGAAAACAAAATTAGCATTTCTATTTGTTTTAGCCTTTTATGTTGGTAGGGATTTTATTTCAAATAAAAACCTGTAGGTCTTCCAGTGGTCTACTTCTGCTCCTAATTACCTCAAGCATACACCTCAGATCAAAACAACACATCTGTGGGTCAAGTCCTTAAATTTTGCATGGAACAGTAAAATCTGCCATGTGGCTAGGGGAGTAATAAGTTCTGGTTTTTTTCCTCTACCCAGATTTTTCTTTTTTAATCCTTAATTTACAGGATTAGGAAATTGGGAAATTAGGGAAAATGGATACATTTTTTAAATCTACACAGTTCAATGAAGTTTTATGCTCAGCCTCCAACTCCTGTCAAAAGGAAACAAAAATAAGCAATGAGATTAAGACTATCATCCAAAAAAGTCTTGTTGTAAGAGGAATGAATGAGTGAATGAATGGGCTAGCCTCTTGCAACAGCATGCTCAGTGCTGCTTGTCCTAAAAAATGACTGTTGAATAACCAAATACTTTTCAAAAAGGAAAAACAGGGGCAGTCGGAGACCTAGAAAGGCTCAAGTTTAAGTGATTAAACTCCTGGCACTTCTTGTTCCAAGGAGGAGCTAGAAATGGGAGATGGAAAAGTATAATAAATTATGAATGATCCAAAGTGTAGAAACTCTGTTCTCTCTAACTCAAGACACAATGGCAAGGAAACACCTGATAGCTCTAAAAGGTGATGACTACAGAACAGAGAGGGCAAGGACTTCACAAAGAGCAAGAACTTCTGTGCCTCAAGGTGTCAGTGATCACAGCAGAATTCAGAGAGAGACTAGACCATTTCTCAGACTACTGGGAATAAAGTTACAAGTAATTACACAAGCTTGAGAAGAGAGATTAAATGTTATGCTTCAGAACCTAAGCCACCCTGCAGTTACTAGAGAACAGGGTGGGACTGAGATGGGAAGAGTCCCTTGTACATCCTTCCACACATCATCCTTGGGGAGGAGATGTTGGAGAGTATGTGTGCTGTCTGTTTCAGGTGAGAGGTTTTGTTCACATGCACACTAATGTGACTCTGAGGGCTTGCTTTGGAGACTGGGCTATTCATAAAGACACCTGGCCTAGAAATTCATGGTTTCTATTAATATTTGGGTGACAATATCCCAGAGGTAATTCAATACCTTTGCCCCCTCCTCCCTGCCTCTTTTGTGGGCACTTACTTGATTTATGGGATTTTACTTTTGAATGCATGCTAGTGCTTTAGGATTCATTCCTTGTTCACCAGTGGAGCAGCAGCCACAGATGGCTGATGGTGCTGCAAGCTGCCTTGGTAACACCCTGAGCAGGTGTTGGCTTTGCCCAGCCCAGCTGACAGAATTGGAGTTATGGTCCCAGAGGAGCAATAATGCACTCCTGAAGATGTTCTGCAAGAGGCTTAGCTAATATCACACCACAGAAAGATTTTATTATTGTTAACCAGAAAGTCTTGGAGTACGATGTCAAAGAACTCCGTGTTCCCTCCAAAGTATCATTAATATCACTTTTGAACTATAAAGGGGTTACAATATGTTTAGCAAGAAACCTTGAAATTAATTGCAATATATTCCAAATATTATTGTTTCAAGCTTCACAATGAAAGAGGGACCATTAACTGAATACCCACTGAAAAGCTGATTAAAGGCAGCACATATTGAAAAACTGTAGGAACTCTGTTTATTTTTCAGAGAAGCAAGACTACAGACAGTGACAAATTGTTGTAATTACAGTGTCTCAAGCATTAGATACAATGTGTTCAGTTAAAAAAAATGTATTTAAAATAAGGATTTTTCCATTTCTAATTGGGCAGGGTGCTCTGCAGTGCAAGCATCAACAGCATCCGTAAAGGTCTTCCAGGTGTGACCTTGTGTCCTTGGCTGCAGCTAAGCCAGGGCACCGGGCAGAAATGTGTCTGCACTGGGGTGAGGACAGAAATAAACTGAAATGAGAACTTCAGGTCTTGCTTTGCTACTGCTCTATTAGTGGGTTTTTGTGATTGAAGCAAAGAATTCCCAACCACACACAGAAAGATGTTCTTATTCATTCTAAGTGTCTCTCATCTGACTATCTCACTCTGTAATCTAAAATTAGGGTGTCCCAGGGGAATATAATTTCTTTTGGTCTTCTTTTCTGCTGATCTAATAATTTTTGATTATAAGAAGCTACACAAAAGAACCAAGCCCATTGAACCGAGGTTTGGGCACAGTCTCACTTTTTATTGACTGCCTCTCCCTTAGTTAGCTGTGAGATCAGTTCAATGTGTCAACAGCCTGGGGCATTGCATCATTTACCTAAGATAGCAAGAAGGAATGAGATGTGTTTTGCTGGAGTTTGCGTCATTCTTTCAGGTTTTTCTTGAAAAAGCGCAGCTGTGATCAGACAAGAGTCCATCATTATACTTTCTTGTCATACATGTATGCCAGCTGCATCTATGTGGGAACCTGTAGTTTGCACTCTGTCCCTTTCACGGTCTATTTTTTAGGGGGAATCACAGCGTTTTTCACATGCTGTGGCTGTGCCTGGCATTTTATGTCATCCCAGATTATGGCCCACAAAATAAAGATGTAGGAGTGTTTGGAGACAAGTTGTTGGAATGAAGGACAAAGGACTTACGCTCTCCCTAGAAAGATGTACATTCCCAGGAACACTGTTAGAAGACTCAAATTTATCCTCGAATTTTAATCACTAATAGAGTGTTTAAAATAAATAGAGCAGTATGATCTTGTAGAAGAGGCTGATAGCCCTTCTTCTAGCACATAATTACACCATGCACAGCAATTCTTAGATGATTGACAGAAGCCCTACATTTATTCCTGAAGTTCAGAGAAAATCCAGGAGTCAGAGCATGACTTCGGTTTGCTGATTGCCATAGTTGTTTCAGTAAGAGATTTGAAAGCTTTCTACAGTTTTTGCCTCACAGTCTCAAGCTATTTCTGCAAGTACATACAGGGGACGGGATATTGTAGACAGAACTGCATTTAAGATGCCCGACTCTTCTCACAAAAAATGCACATAGTTTGGCCATTTATTCAGGATGGGGTTATGAGAAGTTATTAATTATTTAAATTTATGTCTAAGATGATCCAGTGTAGTTGGGCAGCCCAAGACAGTAACAGAAGGTACCAAAATCTTTTCAGGGTAAACAAACACAGGACAAGGACTGGAACAAAAATCTCTATGCCTTCTCCAATACACCCCCTCCCAAATCTGGGATAAGGTCAGGCTACCCAAATCCCCTGCCATGCATCAACATTTATCCAACTGCTGGCAAAAGAGCTTCACATCTCTAGCACTTACTAGCCTGGAGAATATCAGCTTGCCATTGCTGTCATCTCATCTGTGTGCCAGACTGAGAGATCCACCACCTGGCAAATCCCACAGACATCAAATTTACAGAACTAAATTTTTTTTTGTAGTTTGGGTTGTCCGTATTTCTTAGTTTAAGGTAGATGCTTGTGTGTAGCAAAGGAATGCTTTACATTCCTCACAAGGCAAGTAACCCACTTCAATATTCATGCAGTAGGAAAATGAATTATTATACAGTCTTCAGTAAAACACTTCATACTATTTTTCCCCTGGTGTTTCTGCTTCATCCAACACAAGGAATGAAAGGTTGTCACTAAGTCAGAACTCATTCAATATTTTGTCTTCTTGTCACACAGCTTGTAGCTTTTGGCTTACTTTTTGGTATGCTGTTCAGCCCCCACTGTGGGGACAAAATTAATCTTTTCCTTATGGCCTCATCATCATCATACATCCATACATCATCCAAGTACTTTGAAGTATTAACAAACCCACTTATGCAATCCCACTGAAAATGCTGTATTACCCTCACTTTACAGAAAGGCTGCTGATGTACAGAAGGATCCAGCTTTCTGGGAAGGTCAGTATCACATATTCAGAGTGCATATTCTGCTATTTCAGTTTAAACATTTGAGGTTTAATCCTTCACATGAGATTGCAGGTAGACACATACAGAATGCCAACTGGAAGCAACTGAGAGCTGCAAAACTTCTGCAGTGACTTGCAGGATGGGAAGGGATGCCATTCTCTAGGACCATATTCAGCTGCCAAGGGCTCCTTTCCCCTTCTACCAATGCCTGCCACATTTGTCATGTATCTTCTAACTTCAGTTCTTAGAGAAAAAGAGATTGAAAACAAGCATTCAGAGTGAATGGGATGGGAATGTGTGGAAAGGAAGTGGAAGCCATCTAGTCCACTCGCTTGCCATGATGCAGAAAGAGGTAGCTCTGCCTTACTTTGAGCTCCAGGACTAGCAATTCCTCCATTTTTCCAGGTAATTCTATGTCAGTATTTTATTGTTTGCAGAACTGTTTTCATTTTCTTCATGAAGCCTAACCTACATTTCCTTGCCATGGCTCAAAATTTTTGTCCTACCCACTGTGGACAGCAAAAGCACGTATGTCCTCCTTTGGAGCAATTGGCTTCTTCCCACAGTCCCAGCTTCTCACCAGAGCCACACTCTGCATTCATGGTCCTGCTAGGACTGCAGCATGTGATCAAACAAGAACTGTGCTCATGAAACATGGTGGTGGGATGACAGGAGGAACAAATCAGGATTTGGCAGGCATCCTTGATAATTGCATTGCCTAGCTAGGTCTTTGCTGCCCACCATGACAATGTTCTTTTAACATCATTCTTCAGAAGTGTATTTACGTACATGCATATTGTTCTTCATATTCTATTTATGTACACATATATTTTAGTAAGTGCCATGCAAATTCAGAGACTGATGCAATAGGGTATCACTGCAGCAGCCAGAGAGCACAGATCTGGTGACAGCCCTTCCCAAAAACGTAACCAGAGTATTGTTTGAAGTTCTAAGACTTACTCTTTGATGGTTCAAGCACATACTTCCTCTAATGCTCTTAAACAAACATCCAATTAAATTTATCAGCCACTGACATTCACATGTTTGATGCTGATTAGCAACTCTGCATTAAATTAAAATTTACGTCCAAGCTATTCTACCACATGGCTGGCCACAAACCAACTGCCCAGGAGCAATTGTGCTCTTTTAATCCTGCCCCATTTTCTCAGCACAGAGCTGAATGCAGTGGGAGGCTCTCTCTGGGGAGAGCCTTTACTGCTCACATTAGCAAAGTTCCCAGGAAAGGAATAGAGCAGATTCTTACAACTGACAGGAAAAAAACCCCTCAAACTCTAGTCACTGGATCTCAGTGCATCTGGTACCATTTGGTGTAGCTCCAGAGATGATCTGAACATGCCCAGCCAGCAGGATGTTCTTCTAGTCAGAGTTGAAGAGTTCAGTAGGAAAACCACTTGTTCAAGATGGATTTTATGAATGTCAGATAGTAAGGAACAGCTTGCAAAATCAGCCCTTAAATCAGCTGCCCCAAGGCTCCCTGCCACTACTGTATGTTTCTTCAGCTGCAGAATGAAATAGCAACAAGTTTCCCTCTGTGAGTCTCTGCTCAGTGGAGATCTTGATGTTGATTGCTTCATCCTGCCTGGGATGGGGCTCACTGTGAGGGCTGGGCTTATGCCTGGAGAACCACACTTACTTGTAAGAGGTGTACTTTCAGCTTGCTGAAAACACCTCTGAGGCAGGAGTGTGTATGTTAAGGATGAGCAGGGATAATAGTTTAAAATGTTTAATAGTATAGAAAGAAATAACTTATATCATTCACTATGCTCAAATGAAGTCATGTGTGGCTTAATAAATAAAACAAACAAAACTCCTAGATCTTGTGTGTATCATCCCACAAATGCAAACCACTAATGCAAAATAGCCAATCTTCTAGATTCCCTCAATTAGAAGAATGGATAATATTCAAATTTTATCAGTACAAGTAAATTCTGTTAATAATAAAGAGACTGAGGATACAAACCATAAAGAAGAAAAAAAAGCATATGCTTTTAAACAACATATATTGCAAATTTTTCAAGTTATCTGAAACAATCCATTTCATTGCTGCTCATAAAAAAGCTATTTAGCAATTCACACCTAGGAGTTTTTACAACAGAAAACTAGACAAGTAGTTTTGACAGTTCAGTGCTGAGAAGCTAAGGAAAGGACCACCTGTCCATCCCTGCTCCTAATGTTGCTATTGATTGGCTGTCTTGTAAGTACTCCAGAAAGTGGCAGGGGGAATCCAAAAGGAAAATTTAAGTCAATACTGAAAAAATTCACAGTGAAATACTCTATGGAGTGATGTCTCTGAACAGCTAGTAGCAGTCCAACCAGCTGGGCCATTTAGGAGTAGATTGGCTAAAGCATGAAAGCACACAAACCCCCATGGTCTTTACAGGCAAGACAAAATGAACCTACTCAAAAGCTTTTTCTCTCTTTAGCCATTATTCCAGGGACAGTGGGAACAGAAAACTGCCCAATTGTAAAGGTGCAGGGACTTTTGTGAATGTGCCCTAGCACTGAAACTAGTCCATCGTTCCAGAAAAAAAAAACATTTCCTGTTTTTTGCAACAGGAAGCCAGGGTCTCAGCATGATATTCCACCAGGAATAATGTCAGTGTTCTCCCCTGCTAGCTTATCCTGTGATCTTGCCATTCAGCTTCAGGGTCAGGCATAGATAATCACCAAAGCAACCCAAAATTTATAAGCTTTCCACAGTCACTGGCTGTAAAACAGAGCTTATGTTATGTGGGTCTGGAGTTTTACTCAGAGTGATTGTAGAGCTCAGACTTTCAAGCCCAATTGACATTTTTATGCTCTACCTGTGATGCTCTGCCCTCCTCTCCCCTTATTGAGGCAAGGCCAAAACTCTCTCCATAGCTGTAGCTTGTCAGTGCTGCCAATACCAGGTCTCCAGTTTAGAAGTCAAGTCCAGCACACTGTGGACTGTGTTTCTAAAAGAAATATTTTTTCCCTGTGAGCTTCCCTTGCTCACAGCTAAACTTGAGAGCAGTCATTCTGACATAACAAGGGGAGGCTCCTGGACCGTAGGCCATAGTACTGGCTGCACACAAGAAATAAAGAATTTCCTTTGGTTCCACTGTAAAAAGTTGATAGTGGGCATTCTATTCCTCAGGTGTTGCTCAAAAGCTTTTACTCATTTATTCTGCTTCAGTAACCTTTGGTTTAAGAGTTAGCTCTAAGCAATGCAGGATTAATGAATAGACATGAAAATCAACCATATTTAGAAACCCCATTTCAAATACTCTTTCCTTGAATTTCTTCCCTTTGATGTTGGTATTTCTGCTGTCTTCACTGTTACCTACAGAATCTACTGGCAGCAGAGGGCTGAAAGTCAGCTCAACAAATGCTGAAAACGCCACTGCTCCCACTGAGCTCATCTGAGAGACTGGTGGCTCTGATGAAGTGCACTGAGACTGGGAGAATTGCAGACGGAAATTATGCTTCATTCTGGAATTAGTATAGCAAGACATACTGTTCACTCAAGCTTTCTCGAAGTTGTCATTAATGTACAGAGACAAATCCACTAATGTTTGGCAGTCACCAGCCTCTTTGCAAGAGCATATCAGCCTGAATTTCTGTTTCCTCTTGGCAAAGGTCACTTCACAGTCCTCTTAACAGAGAGTAGAGCAAGGACCTTCATGCCCTCTCCATGGGTTGCTTCCCATAACTAGATCCAACTCTATACAGCCTGCACTGATCCAACTCATCCATTTCTTCTGTCTGCTATGTGGACTACACAGCACCTGGACAACTGAGTTCATGTGCCTCAAGGTCTCCACTTCCAGGGCTGACAAGTCTTGTCACTCTTGTGTCTTTGTGCTTCCTTAGACCACTTTCTCATTGGTTTTGTTCATTTCACTTGAAAGTTTTTTGGGTCATGGACCATTACTTTTGAGGCTGAACAGCTTCTTCAGGTCCTGCTGGTTCCAGCACTTGAAATCATGAGCTACGTTGAAATCTGTGATGGTAATGTGGTGCTGACACCAGACAGCTTGGATTCTGACCAAAATATCAGCCTGACCTCCAAAATCTAATTTCAGACCTCCAGTCACAGAGTTCTGACTTTAAATTTTGTTCTAGACCTCTGTTTTTCTCTTTGAGAAACTCTTGAACAACTGTCAGAAAGACTAGACTTGTGATTCAGAAATAAAAAGGCTTGGCAAGCACTTTGGCCCCTTTTTAAAAAATATCCTAATCTACTGCTAAAAAGTACTTTTAAAACTCATGGAAACACATTCTTCCACACAGTCTTAGTGAACTAACTAAGTAAGGTGCTAGGCATTAATTTCAAAGAAAATGGAAATGTCTCTTCAGTTTAGAACATCATTGGTAATTTTCATATAGTAACTGCTGTTCATGCAGTACCATATAATTTAGCCATGTGTTTAAAATCACTAAAGGTTTTTCCCAATATGTAATTTTCTCCATCATCAAAATATCATTGCAAGCAACACCTCACAGGAAACATAGTAAAGACAGCAAATCTGCTTGATTAGAATTGCAGGCTGTAAGGCAAGCAACACAGGAAAATTAAAGGTCACTTGTGATCCTACAGCATTAACCCTATGCCTGCAATTTATACACACAGATATTGATTTTAAAAAGACTACCACAAAAAAGGCCCAACACACTGTGCACAAGGGAACTGAGGCCTCCAAATTGGAACTGGACACAAGGAATGAGCATAGTAAAGTGGATGCCCAGAAATTCTACCAAAGACTCCTGAAAGCTGATATACTACCAGAGCATAACCGGGAATAAGAGAAAAAAGGAAGTTGGTGGGAGGAAGGAAAGGGAGGGGGAAATGTCCTTAGACAGCAGACAGAGGATGATGTTTTTTAGCACAGTCAATATGCCAAAGGAATGAGAACAATGGACAGTCACTAGGGAACCTGTGGTCAGATCACGACATCTTATCAAATGCAAAACACAATCTCACTTTGACTATTTCCTTTATGTTCACTGCATAATGGAGAGAAAGGGAGTTGAGATGATAAGTGTTGAAGAGATGGCATGAAAAATTACAGATTTTGTTGACAGCTGAGAAATTAAAATGCTTTCAAGATGGGACCCCAATTGTTGATGGACACCTGGTGGCTTTGCTGGATTGAATGGTTCTCTAGGTGTCTTCATCTCTGATGTATGGCTTCATGGAGCAAGAAAATATTCAAGCCTGAGAGCTCTTGTTCAGCTCTCAAGTTTATTCACTCAAAAGTTTTTGTAAATTAAAAACATGTTGGCACACTCAGGTCATGCCCTGTGAAATAAGCTTTCTTGAAACTGAGGCAAAACTTTCCACTATTCTAAAGAAGAGTTTGCTAGAAGTCCCGAACACAGTAAAGTATGAAGGAGTATGCTGAGAGGTTGCAAACAGGAAAAATATTTATTTGACCATACGAGTAGATATGTATGATTTCATTCTCAGGACACCTCACTACATTTCTTTTTAAATTGCTAATGTTCAGAACTGAAATGCTGAGGTTTCTGTTTCAAACTGTTAAGCATATGGAGCTCTGAGAGCAGTTAAAACATGACTAATACATTTTTGCTCTTCTTCCTTTGCTCGTTTATATTGCTATGGTTTACTTTTTCCAAGTTGCCAGTTTTTCAAGGTAGTTCATTAAATCCTCCTCTGGTGTGCCTCGCATTTGCTTTTGTTCCTGTGCTCCCAGGAGCATATGGGTAAGGAGCCTAGCTCTGCATGCTGAGGTTTAAAGAGATTAAATGAGGCTAGAGAGAGCCTGCCGCTGTGGTACTTGTCAATAGTTGACCCCCAGCTGATGAAAGCAGAGGGAAATTTTTTTCTAGTTTCTTCTTGTACTGCAAGGCTTTCTTTAGCAAACTTCATTACTTGGCTCTCATATAGTAATTTTTCAAATTGGGTCTATGAATGTCTAAACCTAAATAACCAGGAAACAATTACAGTCTTGGACAATTTAGGGACTATCAACTGGTGTGAACTCAGACATTTTGAGTGTTTGAGGAAAGGAGAAAGTTTTGTTCATTCTCCCTTGTGCTAGACTGACAAATGAAGACTATCCATCTGCTGGAGTGGGTGAGAATTCTCCCAACATCTGGATTTTTGCCAGTGGCTGTCACTCAAGTTGACTATTCCTACCTAGGTGCATCCTGAAATCCAAATGCAAGACTGCAGGAAAGGAATCCCCTGAACGCAGAAGTGTAGCTGATCATGTATTTGAGTCAGGTTGGAGCCTTTGTCAGGTAATGGATTCCACAAACAACTAATCACTCCAGCTTGACTTAAAAACATCTAGTGCAGCCTATTTAATTGTGACAGTCCAAGAGTGATGATGTTTTGTATGATCCCATCTCCTGCTGAGCCTCTCCCTGCACCCCCTTGTACTGTGTGTACATTCAACAGCATTTGCTAGAACAAGACTTCTGGGAATAGAAATTGGAAGACATCCAGATATTTCAAGCTTGCAGGCTCTTTTCATCATGTCCTCTGCAAAACAGGCTTCCTTTATGAGCATGGAATAGGCAGCCCATTGATGCCTGCATTAACAGGACGGAAGACCACCAAGCAGCAGGCTTCACAACAGCAGCCTGACAGAGTCCTGACAACTGCAGCAATTTGTGGGTGGTGCTACAGACCTCTGAAGCATTTTTCTCTGCTGAGACCATGGACACCCGTTTCTGTTTCTTCCTTGCTCACTCCAGACCACGTGTGATCTCAGTGCCAGCACACTGAAGACTGCAGCACCCAGATCCACAGCACACCAGTGCTTCCTGCTCCTCTACAGTTTGGTGGAATCATGTGCTCCACAAAGGGAGCACAGTACACCCACTGATGGAAAAACATCAGCCCTTTTTGTGGATAGCCATGCCAGAAGCAGCACTTGGCTACCTATAGGGCAAGTGTAAAGTGTAGAAAACCCTCGTCATAGCTCTCAGGTAGCTGAAGACCATTAACTATGAACCTGATGGCTCTGGGGAGGGGCTCTGAGTGGCTGTGTTTTTGTGGAGAGTAGCAGGATGCATCAAGTAGATGGGGCTAATGTGAAATATGCTGTTAGATGTGAAGCAGACACTGAAGTTACCTGGCTAAAAAATTCAGGCCCTGCATCCACAAGTGAGCTTTGATGACAATGGCCAGGTTTTCAGGAGCTGCAAGGACTGTGCAGAACTCCTTAAACCAGTGACCTTCTCCAAAAGCTAGGGCACATAAAACCAATCTCCATAGCAGAATTTGATGCGCAGCATTTTAGATACTGTTATTCTAGGAGGCAAAAAAGTAACTCTTGAGAAATCAGCTATAGAAACTGTTATAAATAATAGCCACCCATGTGTAAAAATTTGAACAAATTACTAGTAGCAGCATTGGACTTGCAATAATGTTTGGGCTTTGCCTTGCACCAGGTCAGAGTCACAGCCAGCGAAGTTAACCAGAGGCATAATTATTGCTAATTATTCTCCATCCACAAGAAGAGCTGGAAGAAGAATCCGGGGAACTACAGGCCTGTCAGCTTGACCTCCATGCCCAAACTTGCAGATGTAAATGTTTATTTCTTAAAAATAACAAGAGCAAAGTAATGGAGAAATTCTGGTTTTACATTGGCTTAACTTGATTTCCTAAAGCTTAAGCAATTTTAGAAGCTTTCTGAAATAAGCAATTAAGCATTAAAACATATTCTAAATATAAGTGTTACAACATCTTTTTATTCAGCTCATCCATTGGCTGATTTTGACCCAGAATACTAAATAACTATGTTCTAAGTTTTTCAATTAGTCTGCTGCTCATCAGAAATCCCCTGCTCATTTTCAATTTGGAGTTTGTCTGGCAAGAATAACAGGTTCTGATTGAAACTAGACTGCACTTAATCATATTGTGCATCTGAACTTGAGTTCCCCTTAGATGTTGAAGCTAAATTTAAAAGGTCTTTCAGGCATGATTTCTGGATAATCAATCTTCTAGAGGAGGAGCACGCATTCATACCAAGCTAGAAAGAAAATTGTGCAGAACTAAACAGAGAGCATCAGTTAAAGGACACTAAGCAAATTATCAGCATTACAGTTTCCCTAAGCAGGGGGCATGTACTGTTGCATTATCTATCTCCTTTTCAATCTCTGGTAGTTAGGGACTCCATCAGATAATTTCAATATGCTTATTATACTTATGACATCAGAGTAAGAGTCCAAACTTGTGTAGATACTCTAAGTGGACCCACATGAATGTCCTGACCATGGAGAACAGTGTCATGTAGACTCCCTCCCTGGCAGATGGAGAACCATCCAAGGAAGGATAAACCTTAGAGATATCAAGCTATGAATGCAAACCCTTCCAAAAGTAAAGTACTATCAGCTCCTCAGTCCACAGCATTTATTTCACCAATTGCCAAAGATCCCTAGAAGACCAAAAAGGTAACATGCAGTCATGCATTTGCAGATGAAGGATGATTCTGTTCCTTTTTTTAGGAGGTTCACACTGTTAACACTTACTCAGCATAAGATCTGCTCAGGGGGTGGGATGGGGAACTCAGAGCACAGCTCGCCAAGTAAATCCCCAGCAGCATTTCTGGCTCAGAGAGTTGCTGTTCCCACCTCCTGCCTGCACAGAGAGCCTCCCCCAAGGAGTCCCTGAACTGTGCAGGGGAGGTGGCAGTTCTAGGTTGGGGACACTGCTCAGATCAACTGAGGCAACACTGGCATGAGGTCAGGCCAAATTATGGCCCAGGTCCTCTTCTGTAGAGGAGTGTTCAACAGGCTCATGGCTCAAGGTGCATTACAATACGGTACAAATATCTTGACTATCAATTTTTTCCCTTCTAATCTGTCACCACTTAATTTACCTACAGGTAGCAAGGAACAGTTTTTAGACCTTCCTGCATTACCCCAGCCCCACATCCCTTTGTTCATCTGGTTTCCTACAGCAGAACTAGGCAAGGAGATGACCCAAAGGAAGACATGCTCTCATCATTCTTTGTAACTCAGCAAATTTGCTCAACACTTAGGTGTATTATTCAGGTAGCTGCATTGGACCTGATGGAGCACCAGATTCAGGAGATACCACAAGTAGAACATTTGTACCTTATATCTCACTAAAATGAAGCTGAAGAAAGGAGGTAGCATTGCCAAAAAATTGGCAAGATGCAAGTAATTGCCAGTTATAGTTTAAAAAAAAAAAAAAAAAGAAAGAAAGAAAGAAAAGAAAAGAAGAAAAAAAAAACAGCAAGCAGAACAATTCCCAGTAAATATTCTGTTTGGAAAACATTTTGAATGCAAGCAGAGAAGGCTGCAGCAATAACAATGGGCTGTGGGGAGCAGCAGAAATGCTGTGTTTTTAACTCTCTGTCTTCTAAGCAATCCAAGGCTCCAAAGGGCAGTGTATCTTCAGCACTGGGACTTGACACCAGGAAATGCAATTCCTGATAACAGTGCATGATGAAGATATCATGACCTTGCTGGAAATATTCCTTAAGCTCTTTGCCAAGGAAAATGGTTGAGCACAAGCTATTAAGCTGCAATAGCTACCTACCCACTTTATTAGTGTGCACTGAATTTGTTTTAAATGACTCTCGGGGGAACAAAGAACGGAAATGGGCATTACACTTGTTGCATATTTACCACTGAACTCATTCAGCTCCATTACAAACAGGGGAAGATTTCAAAGCCTTTGCTCACAAGCTGGAATGCTTACTGAGAAGACTATTCATAGATACAAGCTAGGTCAGCATTTCCTAACTTTCCCCCCTCCCCTCTTTTAAGTGGAGGAATTTAAGGATCTGAAAAAAGTCTTACATAGCAAGATCCCATAGTTTTCAGTAACAAACATATAAAAGTCAGGTTAACATTGATGTGTAATTATTGCTTTTGTTACATTCCTACCTCCCAATGAAATTTGTTTGCTCACATGACTAATGAGACGTGAGAGTCTGGTCTCGATTTTTACCTCCTCTTCATTTGGATATTCATCTGTTAATATCTTACAAAGCACAAATAAATAAAGGAATGCACTAAAAGTGTAAATTCTCCCTGTCAACTGGATAACTCTGTTCCACAGAATAAAGCAAAAATTAGCAGCTGCAATGCTCAGTGTGTGTTTTCCACACAGTATCAATGAGTTGTTAAAACAGGCATTTGAAAGGTCTGAACTTTCACATTTTGCCATTAACTCCTTATTGCTACTGAAAATCCTGGATCAGGGCACTATAAGTCTGACACCTGTTTCCCCCTTCTTCTGGACTTTCAGGATAGTTAAACTCATGCAGCCTACAAAATGACTTCAGCTTGGACTTATCAGACATGAGCTACATGTCCAAACACAGCAACGCTTTAAAACCTTACAAGGTGAAGAGGTTAAGAGCTGCTTTGCAGGAAAATTACCAGTCAAGCTTCTGCAATATCAGAGCAGAGTTGGTTTATGTACAAAACAGATGTGATTTAAAAGCCTGATTCTCTAAAAATACTGATACTCTCTATTTTAAAGACAGTTTAATCCTCTTGGCACCTTCCTCTTGGACATGACACTGAAGTTACAGGGTCAACCTCTTGGCTCCTTTTCAGAGGGCTTTTAGTTGTACTCTAGTAACCCTTACCAGAGGACTAGCCTTGGGAGGCATCAGTGCCTGCATTGCTTGCATTAATTTGTGTCCCACTGGGAAGAATATCACACCTTCAGACCTGTATCCAGACACCTGTGTAGTTCAGGTAATTAAGCAGAGACATTATGAACAAATATTTAAATTTTAAATAAAGAAGGGAAACAGAGCACTTAAAAAAGCAGCAGCTAATTTTGATGAGAACAACTGCTAATTCCCGTGTTTCTTTTATGTTCTAAATGTTGATAGACCTGTTAAAAAGCAGCCCTAGGCACATAAAAACTTGGGAAAAGGTAAATACATGTAGGTAGAAGGAAGAAGAAAATAAGAACTTTGTTAAATAAGGTCTTACCTATCAGTAAACAATAGCAGATTAACTACGCAGAGCACTTCTGTTTAATTATTATGTCATCAGAAAAGCCAAATCCAGGAATAAAACCCCGAGCAAGTGTGAAAGCATGTGCTCATGTTTCCAGATTTACTGTTGCTGGACTTTCCCCTCTCTTACAAAGAGCCTCTGAAGGACCGAGCACATGGGATGACTAATAACTATAACATGAGTGTCCCTGGGGCTGCCCCAGCTTCTTTCAGAAAGTAAAGGAAGAGCTCCATAGCATTCCTGCCAAACTGTCCCTTTTTTTTTTTTTTTAATTGACATTTTCAAGCTAAGAGGCTGGAAGACTTTGAAATATTGTTTACAGCTTAGGAGAAGCCATGTTATTAACAAATGGGGTAGAGGGAGGAAAAAAAAGAGTGCATTTGGTTTTTGTTTTTTTGAAAACATCACCCTTTCCCTAAGCCATAGCTCCTCCCCTTCACTTCAGAAACAACACTTCTGTGTTTTACCCAAAGGGAAAAAGTAACCACCCTTTGTGGTGTGGCACGTGTACAGGGCTGCAGCAGATTTATGTACCCTTGTGCACAGGCAGCTGCCAGCATGGTTGGCCTCATCTCTCTCTCAGAGCAGCCCTGAGAGGCACTGATAAGATGTTTTTCTCCTCCAGCAGCAGCTATCAGCATCCACAAGGCAAAAAAAACTACCACAGATGCTGAAAAAGCCATTTGGAACACAAAGCTAGAGGGGTTCATTTCCACTCCTCCTTCCACCCCCACTCCGAAGCTGGATATAAAAAGCACCTGACTTGATGGAACAAAGCCAGGTTTTCTGGCCCAATTATTTTCTACTGCTCAACAATGACCATTTATACTGAAGAAAAAAGCAAACTCTACAGTGAAACTGATGAGACTGGGGAGGACCAGCATGGGCAGGCTTGGAAGGAATCCATGGAGGAAAGTCCCACAAAAATGCCTCATGACAAGCCTGC
This sequence comes from Toxostoma redivivum, assembly GCA_013397375.1. Classification (NCBI taxonomy): domain Eukaryota; kingdom Metazoa; phylum Chordata; class Aves; order Passeriformes; family Mimidae; genus Toxostoma; species Toxostoma redivivum. Next base: position 246,882 of record VXBI01007324.1, read on the forward strand.
AGTTGGGTTTGGGGACAGCTGCTTGCTTGACAAGTGGTCTAATTCCCTTCAGAAAGTAGGTGGGTACAAACAGAAATAAATACAAAAGCCAAAAAAATAAATACAGAAGTATAAAACCCCCAATCATGCTTAATATAAAAAAGCTAGCTTCTTACTCAGAAGTGGGATTCCCCAGTTACTGTTACAAACCAATGTTTTGAGTAACCAAGAAAGCCAGATTAAAGAAAAATTATTATTTGGAGAGATGAAGAAGGTATAGCAAGCCAAAGTGCTCTTCATTCTCTCTGATTCAGTTTAAGGCGGCAAAGTACACCACAGCACAGGTTATATGCTGAATCAGTACTTTCACTGTGGGTTAAAGGTGAACAGGACAATTTCAAAGGTAGAGGAAAACCACACATGGTGGGATATTGCTGAAAAATGCACGACGATGAAAGCAATACTTTGTTCTGGAGGAGCTGGAATACATCCCCAGCCTTTACAATCACTACCTTGTAAAGGATCAGAATTGTTTAAACTGCTTCAGAAACATGGTAGCTCTGGACATTTGCTATTAAATATTTGCTTAAAGATTTTTTTTTGCTAAATATTTTGCTAGCAGCCCTAGTCTGAGCCAGGTATCTGTGAGCAACCAGCTTCCTTCTCTAGGGTGCAGAAGCCTGTCTCACCAGGGCTGGTGGCCAGCCGCCTTCTCCACAGGAAGGATGACCATAGTTAGAGACAGATATTTTCAAGAATAAATCCAGCATGCAAGAGAGGGACTAGAGAGCAGGCTTTGCTGCCTATACCTTTTAACTAGTTTTGTCTCAAATAGAAGACACTGAAGTCTAATTTTCCACAGCAAGGAGGAAGAGAGTGGGTCTGTGATGTTCTGAAAGCTGTCAAAAATTCAGTAAGAAATTTCAGACACAAAAGTAGGAAAGAAACATCTTTGCAACCAAATGAAAGCCTCTGGAAGGTCCGAGGAAGCTGGTATTTCCAACACCAAAGGTTTTGTTCCAGAACAAACACAATTTACCTTCCTCATTCATGCGATAATTTAATGGAGAAGGAAGCCAATTTTCTCAGACAATCCCTCCCCAAACCTTGTGTCCATTTCCCTTTCACAGAATATGACTTTGCACTGTCAAACTGTCTGCATGCACAGTAGTGTTGTGCAGGTCAGGGGAGTGCCACCACGGGTCTGCAGAAAAAGGCTATTTTCCCCAGCCCCTTTGATGCCATCCTTTAAACTCTGTCCTACAGAAAGATTTTACAAACCCCCACCCTTCTGCCACAGTGCTGAATCCCCCCACATCCCTGTGGTGCTGCTACACTGTGCAGTATCTACCCCCACTCTTTTCATCCCCATCAGGGGCTGGGCACATGCCAGAGAGCCAAAAAAAAGAGCAGCTGCTGTCAAACCCAGGGATGGGCTGAGATCACTCCAGACCTGTGAAAAGTATTGGGCAAGGTGACACACACACAGAGCCATAAACAGGTAACATTTGTGTTGTAGGATCATTGTGTTGGGTTTTGTGAATTTGTCCCTCAGATTACCCAATGGCACACACACACAATTTAACACTGCCCCCTTCACCCTCTTTCAGCTTTCTTTAGCCATTCTGGTTTTTAAGCAAAACAGAGCTCTGTCCCAGCCTAAGAGCAGGAGCTATGCTGGGACTGTAGGGGGAAAAGCCCTCCCTGGGTCAGGTCCCCCTCATGCATCTGGTCATCCTAAAGCTAGGAACAGAGTTAATTCTCTTCCCCAAAGCCCCTTGCTGCTTCTGCTACTTTATTATCCTTACAAAGCTATACAGAGGGAAGAACAGTCTGTCCAGAATAATTTGGGAGTGAAGGATTAAAAAAAAATGAAAGAGAATAGTGACACTGTTGCAGACATGTACACAGAGAAGCCTTTGTGTGCCAGAGCAAGGGAGCCAGCAGAGATATCTCCATCAGTTTACAGCAACAGAGCAAGCTAGGGTGGAATTAGCAACAAACTCATTAGGATGCAGTTTAAGCACTGGCCTGGTAAATAACCTTGCTGGAGTGCTTTCAAACATTCCTAGGCATTATTTGATAACTTAATTTGAGGCAAGGTAGCTGTTTCTCCATCACTGTTGTACTGCAAGATATCCTCAGAAATTTGGGATTAGGCAGGTAAGGATTAAAATCCCTTCCCTACCAATTTGCCTAGCACAGCAGGTGCAGATAGAGGGCAGCTGGTTCACTGCAAATATCACTGGGTTGTACCTTTGATAATCTCACCACGGGATGGCTCCCCTTCATCTCCATGTGTTTTCCAGTCCCTCCTATCCGGTTTGAACTTTGAGATAAGCCCTCAGGACTGAAGAGCAAAACATAGACAGAGGAGCCAGCCAGCAGCCCTCCCACACAACCTGCAAGCCCAGGGGTCATCAGATGGGTGAGGTAAATAAGTCCCACTGGAGTCAAGCCCTGCCTGGCTAAAAGAGGAAGCAGAGTGAATTGTTGACCACAGCTGGTGAGATGGTCAGATGTTTTTAAAAGGTTGTTGTAGATCAACCAACTCTTGTCCCTCCTACAAATGAGGTTATAAATACCTATTTTGTCAGCTGTGCTATAGATTCAAGTTCTTCAGTTAGTGGAGAGAAAAAATCCAACACTGAGCAAGTCATTGAACTGTAGTCAGAAGTTTAGTGTTGTCTGTCTTGTACAGACAGGTGCTAAGCAAGGAGCTTGGCTTCCTCCAGGACAAGCAAGGCATGTCACAGAGCCATATTGCCAAAGCTAAGACTGCCTGGCCTCATTTTGCTAGGAAAATGGCAGCATTAGCATTTGACACGTGTGTACCAGTACCCTACACCATATGTCAACACTTATTTTTTATAGACTTGGATGACAACAGCTATCAGATGCCAAATATAGAAAGGTTTCCTAAGGTCAACTCTACACTTACCTGAGATTTATTACACTAATGACCCTATTCTCATATTAGTCAGTGTAATCTGTAAAGCATTCAAAATAAAGCCTTCAAGAGCCCTGGAAACCAAGATATATGATTAAGTCCAGATAAGGCAGAAGCTGTTCAGTGATCTCCTGCCACTGTTGTATTCATAGCTCATCCAGTCCATTAGGTTACTCTAATTAAAACATTTCTGATGTCTTTTTTAGCACAGCTTATTCTTTTGAAACTGTGCATAAAGGCTTTAAGGATGCACTTTGAAAGCTTTGCAAAAGGTAGTGGAAAGGGAAGATTGCTATTCTTGCATACCAGTGCTAGTCAGACCCTTCATTAGAAATAGGAGCAATCAGCTAGAAAATGAAGCAGACTGTGATGTAAGATGTCAAGGCACACTCTGCAGAAGGACATTCTTCACTGAGACACCTCAGGACTTGCTGGAAGTTTCTTGGCATTGCCAGGGAAGCAATAGCAGAGTGCTCAGCCAGGGGAGAAGCAAGCCCTCAGTACAACTCCCCATTCTGCAGAAATTGCCACCAGCAGAATTCGGGTGTTTCATCCATTATTCAGCAGCTCTGCCAGCTCTCATTCACTTATATCACCTTGAGCATAAATAAGTAAAACACTGTACCTACTAACCAGTGACAGAGGAGAACATTAAAAGCTAATGAGAAAGCAGGCTTCTTGCATTTGCTTGTTCTACAGTCTGACACTGACCATTTCAACAGCAACACTTATGCTGAGGTCCCGATCTTGGACCAATTTTATTCAGTTACAATCCAAAGAAGCTTTTTCACACTCTTTTTCAGTGACAGTTATCTTCTTTTTATCTGGAAAAATGTTCCACTCCAACCTATTCCAATAAATAATTTTAGAATTCTTAAATAGGCCTCTAATAATTTCCATTAGAAGTGTTTGTACGGAGTATGACATGTTCCAGCCTCTCACTAAGGACCCTCATTGCTCAACTCAGACGTAGTATTACTTCTTTTCTCAGGACCAATCTAACAAAAAAGAATCAAATCTTTTCAGTGTTGCTACACATTCGAGGGAGATTTCTGCACCCTTAGGCTTTCTATGCAGCCTTGACTTCAAGCTAGGCTAAGTCCTGAAGTAGTAGATTCTGCAGTAGAGAGACTGCCTCACTAACCAAGGCAATAAGCACAGCCAGACTTCATGATCCTCTTTCCTGACCTGTTTCCACAATCACTGCACTGTGCTGGGCAGGTTAGAACACATTGCCAGCTAATCCTGGGAAAGGCTTCTGGATGCTACTTTATTCCACAGAAAGATATTGCACAATGCTAACACCACATGCAGTTTGGTGCACTGCAAATTTCATGGTTTCTTTTCTCCTCTTCTCAGAGTCAGTAGTTCTCAGGATTCTGCCACAAAGCTGCTGAACAAGTGTAGCCCCAAGCCACATCCAAGATAGCCACTGGTCTCACATTAAATATACAACCCAAACAAAACAAAAACACACACAAAGGTTTAATTATATACAACTACATTCAAGTGGCACCATAATTGATCAAACTAGAAACTAAACCTGAAGGGAAAAAAAAAATCCAAACAAGTATGCTGCTCTTTCCACCAGGAGTCAAGATTGTAATTTGGCTACATAGTATTAAAAAAGATAGGAAAAATAAGTAAGAAATTATCAGGAGGACACAAACCAGATGCCTTTCCTTATCAGAAAGTTTTGTAAGTAATTGTGAAGGAATTTGTATAACAAAGGCTTTTGGAAAAGAAATCTAGTGGTGAAAGTAAATTATAATTATTATTGGTTGGCCTTTGGACATTGCAAAACTTAATGATGTATTTTGGTTTATTCATGCAGAAAGTACCATATTTAAGATTTACTTGGAGAGTAATTTCTCATAGACCCTAATAGAGCATTAGATATTCAACTATTCTTGGAGTGCTGCTGACACTGTCAAGCACACAGATATTTTACCATCTGCTCAGCCTGTATCTCTTTCAGGTACCCCAGAAAATGAAAGCATTTTTGAGTTTCACACAGCAGCAAGATGTTTTTAAGGCAGCACAACAAAATGAAGATATTTCAGAACTTACTAGGTCAGCAAAACTGATCCAGGTACTTAATAGTTCTTATATCATAGGGAAGTAAGGAAGAGCCTTTGTTCAAACTGTAAAGTCAGACTCAATTGTTGAATTTTTAGCTTACTGCAAGACAATAGAGATTTTTAAGAAGCAGATTATAGCTAGGCCCTATATGTAGAAACATTCTTATGGGGAAAGATTAATTTCAAACTAGGTAGCATGTGCAAGTATATGTGAGGACCACTACTGTAATGATAACCATCTGGATAATGTATTCTTCAAAATAAGCAGTAGACTAGCATGTTTCCATTTTGGAAACAGGGTGTGTTTCTGGATGTTTACTGTAGCTGCTTTCCATTAACATTTTCCTTCTAAACTGAGAGATTCCTTTCAATTTGCTTGGTTAGCCATATTTTGCGGCTGAAGTTTAATGTTTTTCCACATTTTATGGAAGAGGACATTACTCCTGAGACTTCTGTTGGTCTGTGGGTATTTTGAACACACTGATTTAACAGAGGACTCTGGACTCAGAAATTTGCTGCTCATCATACAAGAAAGGAAGACATCTTAATCAAATCTAATGAAGTTTGCTGGCAGGTCAGTAGACCCCTGAAGGGGGCACAACTTATGACTGCCCAGTACCTACCTCAGCTTCTCTCCATCCATCAGGCTCTTGCACAGGAGGAAGGTCAGTCCACTGGCCAGCCCTAAACTCTTGCCAAACACAAAGTCTAAGGGCAGGCACCACGAGCATGGCATCCATCCATGTCAGATCCAACAGCAGCAGCTTTTCTCCCCGGGTGAGGGATCTGCCTGATCAGGAACAACCACAATCAGCTGCCCGGCAAAGATTTAGCTGGTGAGGCATTTCAAGGCATGGGATTTTCCCTCAGGATCACTTATAACCTGGTTTTACCTGTCTGCTCCTTCAGCCTCTCTTGATCTCTTGCAGTCAACACGTTCACCTCCTCTTCAGAGCTCTTCCACAAGCGAATGGTTCTCCCTCATTCCTGCCTTATATCTTCTTTCAAGAGAAAAGCCCCGTGCTTGAGTGTCCTGTCTCTTCTCTCAACAGCTTCCTTCCTGGGCTGTGAACTTGTAGACCCCTGCCAAGGCTTTTAATAACCTTTCTCTTTTCTATCCTATAGATTTTTCTTCAGCCTATTCACAGACAACACAGTCTGATCTGAGCCTGCTGCACACACAAAAGAGTATCAAGCCTGGAATTTGCTCTTCTCCTTGGAAGTTTTGGGTTCAAGTCACAGGCAAAAGACAAAATGGCTCTTGACATAGAATGGCTCTTGACACAGATGGTTGTTAAGAAAAAGAAAAAGAAAGCTCATAGAGATACATGGCACCACAAAAATAGTACACCCCAGCTCCTGGCCTTTGCCATGCTTTTGTGTAACATTGCTACTCCCTGCAGAGAATGGAAGAAGTCTTGGGTGATCAGAAATTCTGCCTTAGTGGGAGAGCTCCAGAAAAGCCAGTAGAACCATATCAGAATTAAGAATTTAAGCCAGTGAACCTTTCCATGTGCCATAACCTGGTGTTTCTAGGGTTAGATGTCACTGCTTGAATTCTACCAAAAAACTCCCCAAACAACCAAAATCCAGCAAGTTCAACTCCAAGAAACTCCAGCAACAAAAATATCCAGTCAAACTGTCTGCAATTTCTGCTATGGAAACCCTTTATATTAAGTTGAAGTGTTTTGTCTTCTTTATGTTAAATCAAAAAGAAGTAAATCAGAATTAAAATGATATGCATTCCCCAGGAGAAAGGACAGGACATGCCAGGGTAAGCAAAGTCATCTCAGCTGGCAAGGATCAGTGTCTCAGAAATGCCTACTCACCAGTGAAATACAATTCACTGCACAGGCAGGTGTGTGTCAAAGTCTGCTAAGAGATTATAAAACCAGGCTGGAAATCAGTTCATCCTAAACATCTCCATATACACCACAGAGCTCTTATTCATCCTGGTGGAAAATCTGTGGGCCTGTTTCTCATTGCAAGAGAGTTAGCCATCCTGCTCTTGTAATGAGTCAGCTCACCTTGCCGGGCCACAACCTGGGTAGGAAACGGCATCAATATCCTCTGGCCACTCAAAGTTCTCTGAAGCAGCTCCTGTGCAGCTTGACAGGCTCATTTCCCAGGAATATCCACTAGGTATCTGCTTACCCTGGCACAGGGACAGAGAAACAGCAGTATAAAATTCCAGACAGAGCTTGCTAGGGCTTGTCAACTCGGGAAGGGTTTCACTATTTCTCTTGGGCACAAAAGCTCTGCACCTCTGAGAGGCTAATTTTACTGGTGTGGACATCACTTGGGAGAAGAAGAGACAAGACATTTGCCATTGTTGTTTCCCTAAGAAAACTCTTCTAACAGCTGATGCTTTTCCAGGTTGGCTGTGGGGAAAACGTCAGGTTTCTTTACTTGACAAAAGTCCAAAAGAAAAGCTGTGTTAAAAGGAAACACACACAGAAGGGCTGGGAGACACATGCCTAGTCAACACCACCTTTCCAGGAGTTGCTTGGCTCACTAAAGCAATCAGTGACACCTCATGGCAGTCTAGTCTCCATTTGGTTCTTGTTGGGTAAGTTTCCATAAAATCAAATGGCAGCTGGCACTAACTGGCAAGTTGGCTGATCAGAAAAGTGAGTAAAGAGATGAAGGGGCAGGACAGGCTCCCCCTGAGAAGTCCAGTCCACTGTATTTAACTTGACCCTGCATCTTAGACAATATTAGATATATTGATATATTAGATATATTAGATATATTCCTTTTGCCAAGTGTAAGGAAGGTAGCTAATTAGAAAAATCAAGAAATTAGATCTACTATGAATTTATTTTTTGAGATTACCAAAACAACAGAAGCTACACAGCCAAAGCACAATACTTGTTTTGAATGTAGACATCAGTTTTACTTTTCTAAGATGTTACTGTATGAAGACTAAAGAGATTTGAAAATCAGGATTTAAATTAGACTCTCTATTATGACCAGTCAAGACAAGGTACAGCTACACTACAGAAAATCAGAAAGGAGGATGCATTTTAAGAAGAATTTATCCTGATGTTCAAGAATGCCAAATAGGAGCCAGGACTCCATCAAACACTGGCCTCTTGTCTCAAACATGATCTCTGCATATTGTCAATATAGATCTCTTTTCGAGCTTTCAGACCACATCCTGTATCACTTATTGCTAATTAATCCCTGAGGGGTTTAGATATTTAATATTGCAACATGAGAAGACATCTTAGAAGTAAAAAAAAACTAAATCAAAGGCACCTAGGCTTTAACCAAAGAATTAATCACGAAGGGCCAGACTGCCTCTGGAAGCAGAGCTCTGCTCCGTGGAGGAGAAAATGGGCATCACCCCCAGATACACTGGCAATCTCAAATCAAAGCCTAGAAATAGCAGAAGAAATAGCCCAGGAAGTGCACTTGTTTCTGACACTAGCTTGAATTCCTGCAAAGATACCGTGGTGAAGGATCAACCAAGCCCACAGCATTCACTAATTCATGGCAAGAAAACCAGTGGGAAATGGGTCTGGGATTTTGCCAAAAGCAGTTTCCAGGTTAAAAGGAGATTTACAACCAGTCACTTGTAAAGGAAAACTAATCCATGGTCTGCATGACTCTTTTGTTTGATAGAGGTATAAAGGTGTTAGGAAATGCTCGTAGAAAAGATGTCATAACAGAATGATTTGCCTGGTAGAACTTTCCTTGGTTCTGCTGATGAAATACGCCAGATTGACAGATAGAGACAACTCCAAGGACTTCTGCCCATTTTAAGATGCCATGAAAAGAAAAAACAATGAGTAATTTTGCCTCTCTGCAAGGTGTTATTGCCCTGGCAACAACTCTCCATGTCCATGGAACAGCTTTAAACAGCACAAGTGGGCAAGACATGAGTGGGTAGTCCAAGTTTGCCTCTGTGGAGAAAGGCAGCACATTGCCTTTGTAACACCTCAACTGCCCTGTGAACTCTGCTCAGGCTTCTTGAGCAGGGCTTGAGAGGATGCAAAGGTATGGTTCTTATGTTCTGTGTGAGGAGGCAGTCCCCCTGCCTGGAGCTCTGACATGACAAAAAGTAGCTCCCACATTCAGGGCAGCTACAGTTTTTGCATTCATATGCCTAGATTTGTAGTTAGGGTACAGATGGCATCATTATCTACTCCTCTTTGGTTTCCTACAGAAGTACACATTTAAACAGCATGAGAATGAGGGCCTGTCATGCCATGGTTTGTCTGAAATTATCATTATCTCTAAAGCACATATCACAATGTCAAGATTGAAATAAATGTATCAGCACTTTACCCAGCTGACAGAACATGACACCATCTAAGGTGGTTGACAGAAAAAGTAGCTAAGGCTGAAAAGTGTTCCAGGATGGAGTAGGGTAAATGTAATAGCAGCACATAAAACCTTGGGAATGTTAGGTTTGCCTTGTGTTCCCATCCCCACGGGATGATGTGGAACAGCTTATATGCAAGATAAAGGGCACCCACATGTCTTGCCATTACTACTTGGAGGTCCTTAACTCCACAAGGTGCATCAGGCTCCCTTCCCCTACACTGATAATTATAGAGCATGAGCAGGTTTCTCTAAAGCCCTACTCTATCTAAGTGGGCTCTAAGATTGGTTTCCATCAGGCAAGCAAGTATCAGATGCCATTCTAGATTCACAGCAGAGATCACCCTTTGCCTTGCCAGCTCTAAGAGCCTAATGACAAACTCTGAAGTTGGAAACTATTTTAATGGGAGCACACAAGCGCAGGAAGTAGCAAAAGTCTTCTGAAATATCCAGTGGGGCAGAGCTCTCTCTCATGCCTGTGGATGCTGGCAAATAATAATGACCACATTTTAGTTAATAATTACCAGGTGCACCAGGCCACCAGATCACGCTGCCCTGGACAAAGGTACAGGCTATTTCCACAGTGTCAGGAAGCTACTCCATCTGCTGGATTAAGCCTACAGCTAAAGTGGTTTAGCTCTACCCATGTCTCGTGAATGTGGTCCTCTGTGTCAGTCTGTGAATTGTAGCTATGAATAGTTTTAGCAGCCCTCAGGGAGGCCATGTGTACTATGGAGGTCCTAGTGGTGTGGGTGAGTTGAGTCAGTGGAGTAAGGAATAAAAATGGTAAGGCCATGGACACATTGGCCAGTCTCCAGTTATTCTGTGATGAGACAGGCTCTTGAAAGATAATTTCTGAAGTGACGTAGCTGAAGTCAAACCATAAATGAAGTTTCTTAAAATATATAAACAAATAAGCATTGATGCTTCTGTTTCTGGGTTTCTAGGGTACACAGAATGTCAAGTGACTAGTGATGCATACAGAAAGCCTTGCAACAAAGGAGATCAGTATTTGCTGAAACAGAGCACATTATGGAATTTTGCTTTTGACAGAACTGAATGCCAGCATGTTCAATCTTCCACACTGATAGATCCAGTCAGCTTGGAGAAAAAAATTCTGTATCACTCCACAACATGTATGGTCATTTTTGTCAGGGTAAAATAGGACTATTTAAAAAAAATATGTTCACTTTGCACAGTTTTAAATGTCTACACAGAGAAGTAAAATGTAGAGCATTAGCCTTAGCTGCAATTGAAAACTAAGTAAAAGAAGAAGGTTGGGAAAAGACTGATACCTTTCTTTAAATTCTTGGATCATAATTCTTGGATACTGGATAGGATATTTCAGATTATTTGCACAGTGAAGATTTGGTTTAATTTGTGTCTTTTCTCTCCAAGGCAGATTGTGTTTATTCTTATAAAACCTAAAAATCCCCAAAGTGCAATGAAAATGAAGGCTGGGACAAGGCAGTAATGAAGCTAATGAAAACTATGTCAGAGTACTGTGCACCTGATACAGAGTCTCAATTCTCCATCAATTCAGGCAAACTTATCCATGAAAAAAGAAAGTGTAGAAGACAGCTACTAATGCACAAAGATGTACAAAGATTGTTAGCCATGCAATAGTTCTGAAAATATTTCTTTTTGAGAAGTATTTAATTTTGGGAACTAAGGACCAACAGATTACTATTTTCTTCCTAGCTGTGATGGAGAGATCTTGTGTGATATTGGGTCAGCTGTCATTTCCCCATCTGTGTGATGGTTATTGTAAGTAGAATCTCTGTTCCACAGCAAGGTCACTTTCATCCTGGAAATTTCAGCATAAACACAATATATCATTATTCTGAAATGAAATTACTTACAGCACCTGCAAACTAAACCATTGTCTGTATCCACCAGATTTAATTTCATACTCTGAGAGATGTCACTGAAAGAAATCTCAAGATTTGGAAGAAGAAATTGTGGCCTTCCCAAAAATTGCTGAGATAGGAACTATCTTTTGGATCATGGATATCTGTGCAGCTGTTTCATCTGCTGCTTTCTCAGTTTGCTGGGATCTGATGAGAACAATAATCTCCTGTCCTTGTTTATGTTCTTTGGGTTAGAAACTGAACAAAATACTAATGGCAGGGCTAGGTCTTTCTCCTCTGTTTTGATGATTCGAAAACACAACTGCTCACTAGCCACAAGGGGCCTGTACTGGTTGCCTGCATTTGCATCCTCATTCCTAAACCCTGAGTCATGGTGGGAGCACTGAGAGTAGCCAAAGGTCTGCATGAGACACTCATACAGAGTATATCCCTGCAGGGGCTCACAGCCATGCACCCCTTTTTTCCCTTACTGTTCTTATTCTTGTCATTCTGCCCCAGCTCTCCCTCATATTTTTAGTATTTCTTTGTTATGTCTGGTCCAAGCAGACACAAATGCTGGTATTCTATGTGTGGGTGGGGGTCTCTGGGCTGTAGCATATCACAGTTATAGATAACTATAAGAATGTCACAGTAGCATAGCCCTTGCTCAGCAAGGAAAAACCCTTCCAAACCTGACTAGTGAAGTGTAGTTTGGAGTACTACGCAGCCAGGAATACAAGTCAAATAAAACTACTCAGTATTGTGTTAAATGTCCTAGCATATTTTACTCCCACTGCCTCGGAATGACTGGCAGAGATGTCTGTCAGAAGATATTTGAGAGACAGCTACATCAAAACACAAGGGTGACACATGCACAGAGCTGTTTATGATATAAATAGGATGTCATTAAAATTCTTTATTACTTGCAATGATGAGCACACTACTTCAGATTATTAACTTGTCAATACCAGTGGTACAGGAGAAAAGCCCAGGGCACTTCCCCTAAAAACAGCGAATGCTGACAGTGCTCTGTAGCCAGGAATTGTTCTGTATTTCTTGTTAAAGTTAGTTAAAGTGAGAAGAAGATAAAAGACTATCTTTTGAGGCTTGCAAGCTCCTAATGAGCTTGGTTCTATGGGGAGAGTTAGTGGAGCCTAATGCCTTCCTTGAACAAACAGTCTCTGTCTATGCAATGTGTACACAGCTCAGTGAATTTACTGAGAGCAAACTGGGAGTACATCACACTGCTTCCCACCCTCTAGTACTGACTCCTCAGAAACTGACACCCATCCTGTCATACATTAATTTAGGAAGAAGGTTCAGGCCAACAGACTGTTAATAAGGGCACGGTGTCTTTTACTTTCTATAGTGGAGTTAATCCTGCTCATTGAAAGTGTTTAGCTGTAAAAAACTCCCAACCAACCACCAGAACAATGAAACCAAAGAAGGCCAGAAGCCCCTAAACCCTTGCACCATAGAAGGAATGAGTGTGAGCAGTCCAGATTCTCACTCCTTCCATGACTCAACAGAAATTAATCCTTATGTTGAATTCATCGCAAAGCTCTCTGCCAAGAGAACTGTCAAAGGTGACAGGTAGCACTGATCAGTGTATGATATGCGTTGCATGATCTCAAAGAGATTAGAGCATTTTGTGCTAGCTGAGGTGATGTCAAACTCAGCTTCATGTGCACAGACAGTGCTGTAGAACCCAAGCCTGAGATGTGGAAGTCAGGCCCAAGGAGCCACATTTTGGGTCCTCCCAAGCACAGGGCTGGGTGCAGTGTCAGAGTGAGTCTGGGTCTGGTGCACACACCAGGCTCAGCTGGAGCCCGCCCTAAGATCTTGCATCTGGTGGGGAAGGTTGGGTTGCTCTTTGCAAACATGATTTTGTGCCCATTAAACCACACCTTGTTCGCACCTGAACATGGTAGTGAACAGCTGTTCCCATTACCATCAATATTCAAGATGAAGTTTTGAACCCTATCCATCTGGATGCCTAAGGGAATGCTATCTGAGCTATACTCTCTAAAGATGTTACAAATTGTGTGATTTGTGCTGTCACTGCCACTGCCTTAAAGTATTTACTGACTTTTTCTGCCCATACACATCAGGAGCACTGAGGACGTTTTTCTCTTCCACATCACTGACTCAAAGCTTTGTTTGTCAAATCCTGTTATCTTTCTGATGAAACTATACCACACCACAGTATGTGTGTGGCACAACCTACACAACCTCAGTCAGGGGACAGTGGAGTAGTATAATGCGTACTCTGGCTGCTATTTCTTAAGCTAGGATCTAAAAATCATTAATACTGATTCATGCCCAGAGCAAGTCTGATAGAGATTAGACAAGCTCACAGAAACACATTTCTGTCAGGAGCTGGTGCACACAATGCAGAATTTATACACTTCACAGGATAACTAGATCCAGAAGCATCTTTCCAGATGGCAAAGATAAGCAATTATTGCTCTACCAGAGCCCGCTGAAAATTTGGTACTTCATTGATATGTTTTAGGTAACTGGAAGGAACATAATTTAACAATACTGTACTAGCAGTTGTGTCACTTGGTTGTAAGCATTCTTGAATTGATTTTAGGAAGATCTTCACGTCTATCCAACCACAGCAAAAGAAATGGTGCTCTGCTGACATTGACCTCTTTGAAGAGGAGATATTTGTGTGAAGCTCCAAACAGTTGTTGATGTTTCTCCTCAGGTTCTACTGTGCAACTCTACACCTGATTTGCCATGAAACCTCCCAGCCCCAAAGACTAGCTTACACAAAATAGTTCCCACCAGTTTAATTACAATCAGTTATTAAACTGATTCAGTTAATCCCTCAGAAACTCCTTTGGGGGCACATTTGTAATAATTTATATCAGTTATGACTTAGAGCAATTTACCTTTCAGTTGCTAAGATGTCATATCAATTTAAAACTTTGTTTTTGGTTCCTAAACTACCAAGCTAAGACATAATTGCTATCAGCCAAAATACTGTGTTTCCAAGTGATATTTTCCATAACTGATTGCAGTTCAGTCAGTTCAACTATTTGTACAGATCAGCCCAAAATCCCCTGCTTCAATTACATGGGTTTTGGTTTCAGATGTTGAGCAATGCACAAGTGAATTATCCATCTATTCCTGTGGTAAACAAAAGGGGAAGGTAGGCAGTGCTTGACCCTGTTTTTAAAACAGCTCAGCATGCAGAAAATGCGTTAAGGAATCAGAGTGAAATGGCAGCAGTGAAGAATTTGATGCACAGATATGCCTTGCAGTCCATCATCCCACAGCTCCTCAAAAAACCCCCAGCTTAAAGTCCAGAGCATTAACCAAGTGTTTGGTTTCATGTACATATTTCTCTCCTGTGGTTTTGCCAGACACTAATTATGGCCTTATCTGTGTGGTGTGGCTACTCTTATGATACACATGGGAATAGGTTCATGTTTCCAGAAGCTTGGAGCTGGCATTGCTGAAAACAAGTTGAAACAAAAAAAGCAGTTCAGCTAAATGCTAGTGCTCCTGGTAGGCACTGCAACCTGCTCTGCTTCTCCCTACAAAGGTTTTTAGACTTTTTCTGTACCTCATGGGGCACTGGGCTGGGTTTGACAGCTTCTTGGAGGGGGTTTGTATACTGCACTTCTGTTGTATTTCAGCTCAGTCAATATGTGGTAGGCTCTTTCTCAGTTTCATCATCAGTGGAGGACTTTTTTCCATTTGATGGACAAAAGTTTTTAAAGTCCTCTACTATTTTGGGAGGGCAATAGGTGTCACAGCTAAATGCCAAGCTATGTCAAATTATTTTGTTTCAGCTAGATTTCTTTATAAAGTTGAAGTTAGCCTCAGTTTTTCCTGGACTGATTTCTTTTTCCCTTTGGGCAATCTATGCTGTCCAGGCAGAGAGAATTCAGTTTCATTGCTACTGTTTGCTTTCCAGTGTATTAGTACTGCTTGACACAGCATTTCCTGAGTGCAACAGCTGTCAATCCAACAACCTTGCTTTTGTTGTTTCTTAGCTTTTAGAGTGCCTCTTAGCAGCAATAAGTGGTCTATAAAGTTAACACGTAAAACCATCCTCATTGTCTCCTACACAATATCAGTCTGCACTGCTGGAACCTGCTTTGCTTCTTACTCACCTGATGAAAGGCAGCATCACAGAGCAGTAAAGAAAGAGATGCTAAAGCTAAACCCACTCTTTTTTCTGGGCACCTGCTCCTGCACTGCACTCCACACCTCCACACTCTTGTAGCTGTACTGATGAAGGCATGATGGATGGTCCCATGCTCATCCACATCAGCCATCAAATGCCTTTCAAAAATCAATTCAGACACAAACAAGGGAGCCCTCACTTTGCATGCTCATTGGTATATCATCAGCAGGAGCAAGCAAGATGTCTCAGGGTTGAAGCCAGCCCTGTTTTAGCTTTGCAACCATTTCTTCTTTCATCTGTGACTCTTGTCAAACCTTATTAACAACACTCAAGTCCCCAAGAATGACCCCTCATGCTATCTCACTCTCTGATTATACATGGCATTCCCTCTCACACACAACCCCTCCCATGCTGGTAAGCAAATACACTGACACCCAGGCCAGCTTTATACAGCTTTGCAGAGGCTTCCTACACCTGTGCTGAGGGCAGCCTACTTCTCCTCTGCAGCCCAAATCTGCTAGGCAAAGAAGAACCCAGGTGTCAGATCTCTCTGATGTTAAGACTAGGCTGAGAATGGCTCTTTTATGGCAGGAGAATAAATAAGTAATACTCCAGAGGCAGGTGAAACACAGCCTTGCTGTTCCTGTCATGCCCTCTGCCTGCCCTGAAGGCAATTCCTATGAAAGCTGCCTCTGCCAGCCTTGCACAGCTGTGCTAGCTCCTCTGAAACAGGGATTCTTCCTTGAGCATTTCTGCAGCCCCTTCCTACCCACTGCACCCATGTGGACAGCATTCCCTGAATGAACTGGAGAGGTAAGAACAGAAGAAAGAGTAAAAAATTCTTTAAGTGAGGTACTTGCAGGTATCTATGCAATAAAAAATGAGAAGCTCTATGTCAAAGTCCATGGTGTGACCCACTTTGAAGCAGCACCAAGAGAGAAAGGGTTAATTTTTCTCCAAAAGCACAAATGCAAAGAAATCTTGAGCTTGTGGAAGAATTCCTTAAAAGGTTAAGGTGCTCAAGAAACAGGAGAAAAGCCACCAAATAAAGATAAGGCTTACTTTCCTTTGGAGACACAGACAGCAGCTCTTCCCAAAGCACCAATGCAGCATTTAACCAGCTCTGAACAGTTCTTGCCACAGCTTTGCAGCCTAATTCATAAGACTGCCATCATTCACAGGAGGCTTTTCTTTACCTCTTGAACAGAAAAGCAAGACCCAACCACTAAATGGTGCAGTATCCTGCATTGCTTGGTATCCATTTGTTAGGTCCAAAGAGTACAAAGCACCAAGAAAGAAACAGACATAGGAGAGCTACTTCCTAGGGGGCCAGCATAGAGATGGATAGTGAGAGATACCACTGAAAGATTGTTTCACGCTGGGGTCAGCAGTGGTGGAGGATGTGGATAGTGCCAGTTGGCACAGGATAAAGTGTAGCACCTTCCCTTATAGCACAGTGCTTTGAATTGTGCCTTCAGGCCAGTGCCCAGCACAGCACCCAACATGTTAGCAGCATCCAGGATTGCCAGAATGCCATTTCAGGTCCAGTGGCTCTCTATACCATGGTTGGTTTCTGCCAAGGACTGACACAGCTGGGGGAAAGTGGCTGTAGGCAATATGATCCACTCCACACAACAAAAGGTGTTTGTTTGGTTATCTGCCTCCTCAACACAGTTTTGAGACATGATTTCTCATGGCCTGGTTTTCAAACAGATTGCAGAAGGAAATGTATCAAATGAAATATGCGTGGACTTCTGCTGATGTGACTTCTGTTTTTAAGCCTTTGAAGGTATTGTAAATGACTGGCAATCCAAACCCAGCGGGTTTGATGGGGTTTTTTGTTCAAAAGATATTGTTTTAATCTCTGTATTAAATAGGGGATTCAAATGATGTAAACAAAAAGAAAATTGCCATCTTCGATGGTTACAGCATTGGCACCTTGCAGTAGGCTTGGTTCTGGATCTCTTTTCTTCTAGCAAAAAGTCACTACATTCAACCCAAAGGAGAAAGCATTACTCCTCACCTAAGCTCAGTCTCAGCTGCCACCCAGTGGAATTAGAAATCTCTGCATTATACCAGTGGCTCCTACTGCTACCTCATCACTCTTGTCTACAAGATTTTAGGGACCAACAATAAAATTTTATTTGCTTTCAGGGTTTCCTGCCCATATAGTCATGTAGCACTTCAGAGAAATATCACCATCTCCATTTCTCACAAGAGAAACTGAGGCACAAGAGCCAAGTGATCTTCCTGGTCATGCTGCAGGCCAGAAACAAAGTTGGAGATAGACCATGCCTTTCATGATGATGTCCTAAACACGACTGGCTGCTGATCCAGAGAAGATCCTGTGGGTTCATGATTTGAAGCAGAGGCAACTGTACCAAGCAGGGGAAAACAGACAAAAACACAGTGAGGTCTGGAGGTGGAATTGAACCTGTCACTTTTAACCTGGACAGCCAGTTCCCTTCTCTTTGTGGTCTTCTGTGTTTGTTTGCTTAAACTGAAATGAGCAAGCAGGTCATTTCTTAAAGATGTCTGCAGGGATTTTTCAAGCTGTCATGAGTTATCTTTATCTTTCCCTCTAGGAGAGCATGCTCCAGTTACTGCAGCACAAACCTCAGCATATGGTAGGATGTAGAGGTGAAAGAAAGCTGTCTGTACAGCTGGAGGTGCAGCTCCTGGAAAGAAATGGTCAGCCAGAAAGTCAGAGGTACTATGAATGAAGAGGAAGTGCTACACAGAGGCAGGCACAGCTCTAACAAAATTGCAGACAGGAATCTCACTTGTGTTAGGCTATGACCACCATGTGCAAGGGGAACACAACATACCTATCAGGTCTTATGGGACCCCTGGTGTCCAACAATTCCTCATCTGTCCACCCACCATTAACCTCAGCTTTAAGCCTCTATGAGTTATTTCAGTGAAAGAAAATTAGGAATAGCTGTACTGTTTCTTCCTCATCCTGGGCAGGGCACACAGCTCTGAGCTGCAGCTCTGTCATAGCAGGGACAAGAGCTGGTAAATGTCATACCCTGGAATGTAGAAAGGCCCCTAGAAATAGGCAGTGGCAGAAAGAGGAAGTATTTCTTTCCAAAGACAGTGTGTATGCATGCATACCCTTGTGTGTGTGTATATATATNTTACAAGAGACAGATTCGGAAAAAGCAAGCAAAGCCCAGCCTTCTCTGACCTAAATTACAATGTCAGGATAAACATATAAACAAGCTGTTTTTCAGAAGAGGAACACTTTGTGCCTTCTGCTATGCTCCTTGAAGAGCACTCAGCAGAGGATAATCATCAGTAAGAAAAAAAGAACTTTTCTATAAGCTTATATCTTGCTCCTCAAATAGCTGGATTTGAAAAGCACATCTCCCAGGCATCCAGATCTAGGTGGCACATAACACAAAGGAGTGACCATTGGGATTTAGGTGATTCAGGGAAAACTGCTCAGGAGCCAGCAACTCAGACTATTCCTAGTTAAATAAGAGGCTTAATTTTCAACCCATTTTCCAATTTGCTCTGCCTTTACTTCTTTTACAAGGAAAAGCGAAGCAAACATGGAGCAGGAGGTGAACATACACGTTCAGCTGTTCTCCAAAGTCACAGAAGACCAACTTTAGTTTCACAATATTTTCACTTTGCTACTGAAAGCCTGCTTCAAACCAAGAGCCAACAGTGACCCAGTGCCACAGAGTAATCCCAAATTGCAGTAGCATTATCTCTCTTCGATGGCATCATCAAGCAATGACAAATATATCCCTGCTAGATTTACCAAGCAGATACTATTTCAGAAAATTTCATTTTCAAGCTTTATATCTTCAAGATAAAAAATGACCTACTTAACTTTTCATCATACCTCTGGAAGAAAAGACACTTTCTAGTGCTGTGTGAGAGAATTTTAAAGCAGTTTCCATAAAAAAAGTAAATCCCTGAATAGAATGTGCAGCAGCAACAAGCCTCCCTTGGCATTACCTACTCAACCTCATGCACCACTGCATCAAAACCACAACTGTTGCAAATAAGTGGCTGAATGACTTCCCTGATGAGAGGCCAAATGATGCTGATGAGGAAGATGAAGGGAACGAGCTGTGGTCTGAAGCACAGGCAGCCTCATGGAGCCAGATCTCGGTACAGACAAGTCCAAGCAGAGCAACTCCATGAAAGCACCAAGCTTCAGTGGGGGGGGGGAAAACAACTAGGGGGGGGGGGCAGAAGGGAAATCTGTGTAAACAGAAACCTTATTTACCCAACTATCTTTGTTATTAAATCTGTTGCTCTGGTTTCACTGTAAATTAAATCCAGAGAATGTACCCTGCCAGCCAATCATGTAATGCTGGACAACATGTCCAGGCACACAAGTTGCTAAATTGCCACCAGCCTTCAATCTGGGGCCATATAAGAGACACAGCTGGGCTCATGGGCTTGTCCTCTCTCTAAACAGGCCTTGACAGGTAAGATACCATCATGCTCTGACTAGGCAGTTGGACATGTAGACAGCATGTATATGTTTCATTTGATCACAAGATCAAGTCTCTCCAGTATGAAGGGGCTTCCTGCTCAGCTTGGTATATTGGAAAGCTGCAGCAGCTGCTATGGCTGTTGTTAAAAATGTTTATCCCCAAACCAGAACTGAGGGATCAGGACACCTCAAGAAAACTGCCTCTGTATCTTCTGGTCAGGGCACTGGGCTCTGTTTGCAAAACCCACTTTGAGGGCATTCCTTTCAGACCTGCAGGTCTGATCTGCTCCACACAGCAAGAAGATGAAGCTACACGGGTCTCAGGGACCCTCCCCAGCCCTCAGTCTATCTTCCCATTCACACATGAATCCTGATGAGCTCCTTACCCAGTGCTTGCTGAGGGTACTCCAAATTCCAAACCAAAAAACACAGGGTTAATGATCAGAAGGAGAATGGGGTTTCCAAACAGATTTTCTAAAATAGCTAGAGGTTAGTTCAAATAAAGCTACTTCAAGTTTCAAGCAATTACAATTCTCCCCAGACTGCTGTCAACCAGAAAGCTCACCTGTACAGCAATACTACATCCTTATTTTTGTTCTGTGTCAAGCACATTACGATGAAACTATAGAGGAAGGTCAAGCTCATTTTAGGAGCTTTTTCTTTACAAGTACCTATTTTGCCCCCTAAAACATTAGTAACCTTTTCATCATACTTAGACCCTAGGTGTATGGTCATTTGTTTATAGCCATAAAGAATTAGAAGCTTCTATTTTCAAGACTTTTCTTCCTCAAAATCTAGAAACACGTTAAAAATGACAAAAGACTGCCTCAGTATGTTAGTGTGTGGTTCAGCTCTAACTCCATGCACTGATTTTTTTGAATGAGAGCTATAGATAACATTGTTAAATACATCAATGAAATCTTTTTTAAGGCAACAAAGCAGTGAAACAACCCACACAGAGTGTATCTTTGTTTTGAAAAATAAGAAGATACCACAGGTGTTTAACTTTCTCCATGAAGATCACCCCACTTAACAACCACTAGGGGTTTGTAGTATCTAATTTTGGTCCTATCCATTGTCTTTTAAGACACCCAAAACTGGCAGTTTAATATATCCATCGAGAATCCAGCTTCCTCTTAATAAGAGAAGGTATCCATTTATTGAAAAGTGATTGTCAACTTTACCTATGTCCAAAAGATCCAAGTGACCTCAGAGCCTACAGCAGCAGCCCTCCTGGACACAGTCTCTATAGCTGTGGACATGATATATGAGGATTTTAATTCTGAGCAGAGCTTTGTTCAGAAACACTCTCTGGACAACAGCTATGACAATTTATCTAACCTTTCTTCTATTGTTAACCTGCCATTCAGTAGGGAACAGCAAACAAGAACAACTAAGTGGAAGGGACAGCGGGGAAAGTATTTAGAACATTCAGAAGTGGGTATCAGGAAATTACACTTCCAGTGTTTGTTTGTAACATTTTGCTTAGCACAAGAGAGTCATTCTGAGGACATAGAAAATGTCAGAGTTGTTCTTTGGAAACTCTTATTCCAAATGATACATCTGTATTTTGCAGTTTTTATGATGCCCTGGCCAAGAGGAAGGACTGACTTGTATTAGCTTTAGTACAATATGATGGTTTCTGCCTCCAAGATGCCTAATGAGTTATTAAATTATTGAACAGACAGGCTACCAAGAAAACCAAAATAAACCCCACAACAACAAAAATCCCAAACCACAGGGGAAGGGACTTATTTGGTTTTGCTTTAGAAAATCAGTATAATAAATGAGAAATATCTTGTCAACGTTAGTAGCAAATGCCAACTCTTTTGCCTGCATGAATTAAAATTGCTGGCAAGATTAAGAGAGAAAACTGTTTCTAAACAACTGTTCTGGCTTGGTCTAATGACTATAGGAGGGTGGCTTGTTTCTGGAATCTAGTAGGATTTCTTTGCATTTCAGGAGAAAGAAAACGGTGTTTTCTTGTAGCACATCTATGCCTTCCCTGTAAAGTGCTTGTCTGCTGGATGCAAACCAGAATACAAGATCACCATTCCTATGCCTGCTTTCCTACCTTCCAGCTAGCTGCTTTGGGGACAAGCAATTGGTCACAGATTCCAGTATATGGAGATTGCCACTGACTTCTCTGCATGGAGAGCTGGAAGCAGACTTCCCAGGACACTTTTGCATCATCCTGAGACCATCTTGCTTATTGGAGGTTGTAAACCCCTTTTGATCACTCAGTTTGACACTGATCTTCATTGTTATTCAAATTACTTTAAACACCAAAGTTCTAGTCCTGCTCAGAGTAAATAGGCATTTTCTGCAAGTATTTCCTCATGACTATAAGCTGCCATCCCAAATCAGCTATTGCATGGGCACACCAGAATTTGGAGTGCACCAGTAATCAACATAGAAGCATGACCTACTGCAAAGCCTCTGACTGAATAATGCTCACAAAAATACCTGTTTCTTGCAGATCATGGAGAGAATAATGTCACATTTATCACTGAAACAGCTGGAATGAATAGGATGATTTTATCAATTACTTCAATCAATGAGATGATTGCTTTTCCTCCTACAACTGCCATTATATTCACAGCATCCTAAAGCTATCACAAAGACCAATTCCTTTCATTACAACGTTACCAGTCTAAACTAATAAAGAGCCATCAGCAAGCAGAAAACTACAGAAACAGGCTTGATTCTTGATGAAAGGCTACAATTTTTCTCTAAATATGTCTGTTAAATTCCAGGCTTACTCCTGCGTGAAGTGTTCTAGTGCACACTGCTATTGCTCCATGAAAGAGCACAAACAACCTCAGCAGAAACAGTACCTTTGACAAATTCCATCAGGCCCTTGCCTTGATATGCCTCATGTTTGAAAAAACATGAAAAGTGTATTGGTTGAGTCTTAAGCTCCCTTCCACAAGGAAGAATGAAAAACGAGAAGCAGCCGAAAAACAAACAGGGACAGAGCTAATGGAATGAACTGAATTTAGTCCTGGTCCAGAAATTGTATTCAAACTTTCAAAATCTTCATTTAAAGTGTAATCTTGGAATATGGAAGCATATGGAAATGTTGTTGAATATTCAAATATACATATATATAGAAATATACATGTACATGTATTTAACTCAAATATTTATATCTGACTTTATGAAGCATTTAATTCCTTTAATCACACTAGAAAAGGACAACCCTAAACAAATTTTCCCTAGTAACAGCACTACACCACTAAGAATGACATAGTGGACTCTTTCCAGACTGCCATATTGTAATTGTGATGGTATAATTGCAAACAAAAACAATGTGTAATCACAATATTGAGTACATCACCTAAAATGTTCAAAACTATATTTCTTAAACAGCTGAGATAATGTATTTGCTAGGAAAGGGGGAACATTCAAGCATGAGCCCCAGCTATTCTCACAGCATGGGCACAGAAACAAAGCTGGAGTGCAAGCTAGAATGGGGAGTACAGCTACTGAACAAATGGACACCTGCAGCAAGGAAGTGATGTTAGTGTTTATTTTATATTTATTTAGTAATCTACTGTCCTGAAAAACCATGGGTCAAATCAGATTTGGAAATCCCCACTCTCACAAGTGATGAAAGAGTGACTATTTACAAGAGCAGCTTTATGTTTTTCCTACTAGACAGCCACAGAAGGCTCAAAGCCTCCAACCTAAGAAATGCAGATTATAATTTTCTTATTTAGTAGGTTTTAATAAAAGGCTCTGTCTAGCATGAATGTGGAAGGCATTAATATTTATGCCCAACTGAAAGAGGGCTGTTTGTCACTTAGTGCCATTCCTCTACTGAACACCTTAATCTCCCTAGTCACTACTGCTCATATTTCTTTCCTTTAAATTTAACTGCCTTTCTTGCTGTGACCTATTTTCTAGAGAACATATACTCCGCTAATGCTGGTAGATCAAATCAAAACTGTAGCTATGATTCCTTTGAACAGAGATACATCCTTTTCATTTAAAACATAACACATTAGGGCTTTTTCTAGCATTTATTTCTAAATGGAAACACTAGATTTGTTTAGCCAGGCTAGTTCAAGCCTACCTTAAAATTGTTATCCTTATTACAGCATCAAAAGCTCATTATTTTCCTCAAAACAGGCTGGATTACCTCTACTAGTAATTCAATTGCTATTGCTTACACAATAACCACATATTCCACAATGCTCAATAAAAATCAGATGGGAATAGCTTTGCAGATCTAGTTTTTGACACATTTGAACCCCTGCTCTACCTCTCTGGATTTGCTTGCTGCTTCACCAAATGTAGTAACTCAAATAATAAAGCTGAAGCCAAAGGGAGGAAATGCATTTTCGGTTTTTCCGATCAGCTCAGCACCAGACATGCTCAGCTCTGCTTCAGCACCTGATTTCAGCTATAAGTCTTTTGACCTTTTAACCTATTGCAAAAGATTATTCACCTTCATTGCCCATAGCCTAGACAAAGTGTATCCATCTGTGTGAATCCTGGGATGACTAGGAATTCTTCCCACTCAGCAGAGTACTTTGAGGTGAGGCCCATGTGCTGTGCTCCCCCTCACTGCAGGAGAGCTGCTGAACACTGATGGGAGCTGCAGGAGCAGATTCCAACCATCCTGCACAGGGACAAGGTGCTGCTGCCTGGAGCAGTGACGTGCAGCCTGATCCACAGCAGCAGCGGGATCCTGGGAGAAGCTTGCAGCAGGTAAGGAGCAGAATGTCTCCTTGCAGGGGTTCAGAAGGTGTTTGGTTCCTTCTTCCTGCTGAAGCCAATTTCTCCCAAGAAATGCAATCTTGCCTCTCAGCTATAGCTTAAAGCTTGTCTTCACTTCACAGTCTCCCAAGATTGAGTGGTTTAAATCACACCTCATGGGTATCCCCAACTTCCAGAATACCTTCATTCTCCCCAGCTCCAATGACAAGGAGGCTGTGCATTAGAAATGGAGTTCTGGGATGTGTTTTGGTTAGGGAGTGGGGGCAACTATCTGTCTGGCAAAGTCAGACCTTCATTATCTCCCACTGTTGAGCTGCATCCTTGGCCATATGCAGCCACATGGTGGTACAGATACTTAGTGGCTCTAACAGAGAAATTTTTTCCTCATTATTTAATACCTGTTCCTTGAGCCCATGTTTGACCCTACTTTACAAGACCTGCCTCTACTATTTCTCCCAAAGGCTGTTTTTTATAGTTGTACAGAACTCTTGATCTCCACATATTTGGGTTTATTTTAAAAACACCCCTTTCCTGTCCCCTGCAAAGGGCATTGGCATCAGACTGTGAACTGCACACATTAGAAGACAAAGTTATTACATGGGCAAAGAAATCAGAGCAAAACTAATTACTAAAAAAGGCTCCATTAAATCTTTTGTCATGGGTCACCTGAAGCTTTTCTCACATAAATGAGTATCTTTCCACTTGCTGCACTAAGAGCTGGATCAAGACTTTGGCTTTTGTTCAAGACTCAGTTTTCAAGTGCAACACTTCTCCAGAATAGTTACCTGTTTCAGGGGGAAAGCAAGCCAGAAGAAAGGAAGGAAAGTGAAAGGAATTCCATCAGATCACCCCACTGATAACCAAACTCCCTACAGCAGAACTGAGCTAGTCAACAGTTCCAGTGCAGCCAGGCCTGTGGCGCAGTTTAAAAAGGGAGCCACTGCTGTTTGCATGACATTTCAGTCCAGTGAAATGCTTCTCTAAGATGCTTTCGGAAAAGCAGATGTAAGTTCCTCGCTCACTTAGAGGTTACTGAAGATCTACCCTGCTCATATTAATTAAAAGGAGATTAACTCTCATTACAGATCCTAATTAGCACTAGATACAGCAGAGGGTATCATGTATGCGATGTTTAATGAGCATGAGGCAGATGTTACTCATCTCATTTAACACACAGCTGGCAGAACTCCTCACAGAGTACTATGGTGAAAAAGAACCAGCTACAATATACTGTGCTTTGCAGAAGTGTTTCTGCCTTGGGTTTTTTTGTACCCTCTGCCACCAATTCCTGAAAGCCCGACTTAACTTTTGAGGAACTGGAAGAGCCCCATATTTTTCCAGGACTGCTGCATGATTATCAAAGAAAGCAAAGCTGCAAGAAGTTATTTTTGTGAAGTAAAAGGGATAGAACACCACTGAAGCAGGCAAATGCTTCTTGACAGAGGCACACACACAATTACTTCTGCATATCTCAAAATTCTCTCCAAATTTGGTGTGGCTGCAGTTGTGCCCTATGACTGCCAGCAGCATTAAAAAGTGATACCATAGGGATATCTGTCAGGTGATTAAGAACACCATCAAATATCAGTCACAAATTCTCTCCATCAAGGGGCTGATACCCTGTCAGGAGAACTTTGTGGCTGGCAGGTAGCTGTAGTTGTGGCCAAGTATCAGCAGCAGGCTCTGCCTGGCTGAAACCCATCCATCATGGCAAAGCAGTCCCTCAACTCTTCATCACCGGCAGCAGTACAAAAGCATGCTATTAAATATGAATATCTTATGGTGTTAAGCTGCCACCCTCTATAAATAGCAAGGCATTCATTTTAATAGTTTTATTGGAATATGGAAGCCTGGAAATATCTTGCTTTGTGATTTGAATATTTATTGCCATTTGCAATGTTCTACTGCTTGGTAAGCTCCCCTAAATGGTTAGCTGCTTCTTCTATCAAAACCTCACTTTATTTTTCTCAAGTGCTGCAGAAACCTACTGTACAAGTTGCAAACAAAAAGACATCTGCAATTTGGGCTTTATAAGAAAAATACATTTTTAAAATGGGGTGGACTTTTGTGTTTATTTAGCCAAAAGGCTAATTTTTATTACTGTAGCTTACTGAAGGATTTATAACAATTAATGAAAATAAAACAAATTAGAATAAATCCTTTGATAGTTTTGCCTGGAACATCAGTTGGACCCCTGAGAGTTTTTATCAGCATTGATGAGATGCAGCTGCACTCACCTTGAAAACTGTGTTGATGCTTGCTCAGATAAGCGATTCTGCATTAAAGTGGCAAAGAACTACAGTTAAAAATCTGTGGAGGAAGAGAGCAAGAGAAGCCACCAAGTTTAAATTTTAATGTAGCATTTTACTTTGTTTATTGCTTTTTCTCTCTCCTTTCTCTTCCCTACAGTCAGGACTTGCAGGAGAGCCTTAACCAAAGTTACCTGGTTGGCAATTACCATTCCAGAACAAAGTTTTTGTAAAGGGTGGCTCAGTTACTTCCTAGCTCTTCCCACCAGGCTATAAGTGTATGCAGAACTCTGTACTGACCTTTTCAGAAAGACATGCTAATTCACCCTCTGCATTTGTGGTGAAGGCTTCCTCAAATTTTGTAGCAGAGGCAGTGTGCTCTTCAGTGCCAATCATGGGACAAGGCTGGCTTCAGGTTTACAACACACTTCATTTCAATGCAGCTACTTCATAAGAAGGTTTTTGTGCACCTCTATAGATGTGCTCAGCATTATTCCTGCGTTCAAACAAGCGCTCTAAGAGCTGTTCAGAAGCACAAGTATTTGACAATGCTACCAAAGGATCCAAAGACAAGGAGAGAACCATTGCTCCTGTCTTCCCCTCCATTTTATTTGGAGGAAAGAACAAAATGGAAGTGTACTCTAATTAAGGAAGAAAAAAAAACAATTTTCCTTCTTACACAAGAAAATTGCACAACTTGGTTAGTAGCGTATTTTGCAACATAACCTGTTTCCTGCCCTTTAATACTCAAGACCACAGGAATCAGAGCGCTTTCAGCAATCTAAGAAGAC
This sequence comes from Toxostoma redivivum, assembly GCA_013397375.1. Taxonomy (NCBI): domain Eukaryota; kingdom Metazoa; phylum Chordata; class Aves; order Passeriformes; family Mimidae; genus Toxostoma; species Toxostoma redivivum. Next base: position 274,439 of record VXBI01007324.1, read on the forward strand.
TTAATGGTAAAGGAGAGAGCTACATTTCACACAGTAAGACAAGGGGGTTAGGAATAACATCTCTTTTTCCAGTTTCATATCAGCTTCTGACTGGTGTGGAATGACCATTATGGATACAAAGCACATTTACCCTGTCCCAGATGCAATGGTTTTTCAATTTGCTCTCTGCAGATTTCCCACTCCAAGAGCAGCCCTATCCTCGTAACCATGGAAACCCCTCATGGCAAATTCCCTCAAAATGCAAAAGCAGAAGGATGGAAAGGAACAAATATTTTAAGAAGGTTGCACACGAAGAGGAAGACAGCATCCTGTCTTCATAGATGCAAGACAGGATAAAACCACAGTATCCTCATGCTGGAGGGCTTGCCATTGGATTGGTGACCTTCCTTACTGGACAGCTTGCGTTAGTTCTTTGTTTCATCTTTAACATTGCTGTTGTACTCTGTGAAGATTTGCACAGTGTCAAAGCTTTTCTGAAGAGCTGGCAGATCAAAAGACACAGCAGTGAATTTTCATGGCAGTATGCGACAACTTTGCATCATGCCTAGGACAGACATCCTTCGAATTCAAAATAGTAACTTAGACTTCTGTCTCAAAAAAAAAAAAAAAGAAAAAGAAAAAGAAAAAAAGAAGAGTAAAATCACAGAAAATGTAGAGTTATATCTGAGCAGACTTTGGTCCACCTAGTTCAGTTTTCTGCCTCCAACAGTGTCTGTAAATGAGGTAAAAAACAAGGGCCACTTGGTAGGCACTTTCACACTAATACTCTCCCCAGCCTTAAGGGACTCCCTGAGCCTGCTGTGGTTTATCTAGATAGTAAGACTCAAAGAAGCTTTATTCCAAACACTTTTCCAGGCTCCTTTCCAAACTATCCTTTGGCAGGCAGTACAACAAGCCTCATTCACTCCTCAGGAACAGCCATCTCCTGTTTGAGCCTGCCTCCTACTAATGTCCCTTGACAGGCTCTCATGCAAAAAGAAGTAATAAGAAGTCAATCTCTATTCCCCTCTTCTTTGTCACTCAGGATTTCGTAGATTTCTATCACACCACCCATCCATCCTTGGAAAGTGACAATGTTCCTTGGAAGATATAATCTCCTACCTTTGCTCAAATGAATTACCTTTCTTCAGACTTCCTCCTGCTATGACATATTTGAGATGAGAAGAGACCCTTGGAGTCAGACACTTTTATCCCTGTTCTCTTTCCACAAAGTAATACTATTTAATCTTTTATTCAATTGCTACTGTGTACTAGCTGATGGTTTCATGGAATTATTACAAACTCACAGTTTCACTCTTACATAAGAATAACAAATAGAATATTATATGTGAAGCTAGGATTAGTTTTACCCAGCAGTTACATTTACATGCACTGAATTTCATCTGCTATTTTACTATCCATCTCTCAAACTCAGGAGATCATTCCTCAGTCTACCCTTGAGCTCCTCCAGAACATGGGTGATTAGTACCAGCCCTGGCAATCTGCTAACTTTCATGTTGTTTATTTGTACCTCAACCTGTTCCAGAATTACTTCAAGTTTTAGGCTGAGCATTTGCTGAATCACTGCTAAAAAGAATGGCATAGGGATTCATCCTAGCTTCTTCTACAGTAAGCAGACACAAAAAATTATCATCTCTGCAGCAGTCTTAGCCACATGGCTAACAGATGGCCCTACCAAACTTCTGGTGGAAGTTTTGTTCTTGCTGTTAAGCCCTGCAGCTTCTCCTCCCCCTCCAAGGGCCACTGCTCAAGGCTGGCTCTGAGATGGTGCAACCTGACTGCTGGGAGCAGAGCTGGGAAAAGCCTTGCTGGGGGTCTCTTGCACATTCCAGTGTATTAAGCTCAAGCCCTTGCTCTTGGTACTTGCCCAGGATATGCTGTAGATGGCTCTGAGCCCACCCTTGCCTGTCACAAACCCAAATCTGACCCAATAATTTAACTTTCCAACCCTGCACCTCCTTGTCACCACAGACTCCTGTGTCCAGCTGGACTCCTGGCTGCCCCTGGTCACCATCACCCAGCCCACTCTGCCCTCTCTGCCTGGGACCCACCATTGTCCTACCTACTTTGCTTCACCTTCCCTCCTGGTTCCCTGTCCCCCATGCAGCAGCCTCAGCCCCATTACTGCTTGGCAGACAGGCTGGAAGGACAACCAAGTCCTTTTCCTATCTGATTCTCGTATTTGTATTATATTATCATCATAAATTTCAAGCCCATGATCGATCACCAAACCTGAGGAATGGTTTTGGAAAGAGATGTGGAGAGAAGGAAAAAAGGGCCTCCAGTTTATTCTGGTGTTAGCAGAGGAGGCTCAGCCACTGTGTACAGCACATAGATTCCCTGTGTGTGACCTTGCTCTGGATGTTTAACTGCTCCCTGGCAGTTCCTCTTGCTATTAAGAGAGGTTAAACTTCTCTCCTGAGAACAAAAGAATGCTCCTTCCTTCCTTCCTGTAACAAATGTCAACAGCAACAGCCCTGATTAGAGCTAGGAAAACTTGGAAGATTGCCATTAACTTTAGCAAGTCAAGAAAGAGGTTTTGTTTACAGAGCAGGGACAAGATGAGCTTTTCTGTAGAAAAGCTAAATAAAAGATAATGGTCCTCCTCTGTGCTCAACACATATAAACAAACTGGCATGAGGTTAGGCATCAGATATCCCTAAGACTTATCAAGATGCACTCAAACTTGAAGAAAACAGCTTTTCATGCTGAAGCACCTAAAATTAGTCATCAATATAATATTGTGTTAATGTAGCCAGCTTGTAACCTCAGCTAGCACATCCTCATTTTTAGAAATCTGTGCTTTGGCAACAATTTTACTATGTCAGTCTACAAAGGACATCACATATAGTTTTATATTGACTGTGCTTTAGAAAATTCTCTTCTACAATACTAGTTATTAAATAGTCTTCAGAAAGAATGCTAATGCAGTATTGATAACTCTAAATACATACAAAGGTACAAAAAGTTAAAAATAAAAGTCAATCTAAGCTCTATAGTCATGTCTCAGCGAACTATAAGTGAACAGCAAGGGGAGCAGAAGCAGGAAGATCATTTCAGAAAAACAGGTTTTCAAAACACCAGGTCTCATTGGCATAAAACCCACCCGTGGCATTAAAATATCTTAAAATTTCTGCTGATTCTATTTAAGAAAACTAATGCAGTTTTATGGTGTCTGCATTTTAAATTGTGTTTTCCTTCCTCTCTCTTTTGTTGCAGCCTTCTTGGAGGTAAAGTGACAAGAGAGGAGCAGGGATACACACATTGCTGGAAAGGGGAAAAGAAAAGAAAAGAAAAATCAGAATATGTCTTATAATGAAACTGATCAGGGTAAAAATTACCTTAAGAAAAGCCTTGCCACAATGGCATGTATAGAAAAATATGGAAAACCAGGCCTGGAAGACGAAACAATATTTGTGGCTTGTTTTGTTTTAAAATAATTATGTTGGAAATGATTCTAGGAACATAGTAAATCTTATAAAGGAAGACTGTATCTGAAAGTTTCACCTTTTCTCCCTCCCATCCATATAATTTCCTATTAATACAACCTAACTCTCTACAACTTTTGGCTCTTTAAAAAAGTTGTCATGCCTACATTCATGTCTACTAATGTTAAGCTCAGCTGCCTAAAATATTTATCTTAAATCAGGTTCCAGTGCCATCTCTAAGATTAAGCAGCACTGGTATTAACAGGGTAAAATGAAAACAAACATGGTAATTGTCTCACTTTCAGCTTTTAACATTAATCCTGCATTTGAATATCCTGACTTGGCTTCTGAACAGGGAATTTCATACAGCATCCACCCAGATTATGGGAAAGGTTATTGATAAAAATAATTACAATGGATCACAAGACACTCCTCAGCTCTGAATATTAAATGGAATAAGGACTTGGAATCCTGGTCTAAAAGGTTCCCAGAAAGGGCTTTTTCCATGTAAATGCCTCAGACTACGTAAACCTAGGACATAATCAAAGGAAGAGGGCCTAAGGAGTCAGTATTTTTCGCTGGAACTCATATCCTTTCTCCCAGGTCCTTGCCATTCAAAAGGTTTAAATTGTTGTGCTGGATCTAAAGAGAGAGATACAAAATCCTTACATTAAATCTGCAGGCTGGTGCACAAAAGGTAATGCATTTACATTGGGTGGCTAGCAGATCCTGCTACAGGACTTGTTCTGACACTAATTTAGAGGTGAGTTACTTGGGAATAGCTTGGTATATAAATACCATGCAGGACTGTGCAGAGCAAAGTAATCTCAAGTCCTGATCTAAGCAGAAATTCAATTTCATCACTTCTTGAAGTGTGACAACAGCCAGGTGGGAAGCTGCTTTTCCCACCTGGGGAAATCACTCCTATGCTCTACACAGCTCACTACAGGCTTTAATTGCTTGGAGTAACACTTCTTCAGATGTGTGCCACACACATCAGTTTTAACCAAGAATTCTTCATCCACAAGTGCTGCAGGTGTCTGTGTCTAATCTGCAGCCATGCTCTCTGCTGCAGTTGTAAGCAATGGGCAGATATTTTTAGCACAGCAGTCCCATAGGATGTGTGTTAGGTTGGAGGCTGCTTCAGCAACCAGAATGATAACAGGACTGTACATAGGGAGCATAATTTCCCTCTTCTGGCTAATTAAGTGTGTTAGGGGAGGCTTCCAAGTGAGAGCATCTAACTGCATATAAAATGAAAGATATTCATCTTCCTTTGCAGCCAATAATGAATCACCATTTAGATGCCTAATAAACTTGCACATTAAATTCTAATAGCATCCTACTTCCTTCATTAACCTGAACCACTCTATTGGTGAAAAAACCCTATTCTTCCATAGTGCCTGATACTCCCTGATCAGGCTAAAACTCTGAGTCTGGATCTGCAATCTCAGAACTGCCTAAAGTGGTAATTCTATCTTTTCTATTTATCATGTGCATGTAACTGCTCTGCACCTCTCCTCTGAATCACTGAGATACACAATTCTCTGCCCTGTTGCATGCCTTATAGAAATCCTGTCTGGCACTGTAGCCCTATGGAAAATAATGTCTGTTTTCCACTTAAATGACTCAGATGTCTTAAGCCAAAGCCCCATGGGTTCACAATATTTTGCCACAGTACCTGTTATTGTATCCCTTGACTGGCTTTCTTGCTCCTGTTCTGCTGGTACCTGCTCATACCCATTAGCAGCCAGCCTTTTCTCCCCTCAGTCATGTATCTAATCACCTATCCTCCACAGCTGGCCTGCCCCCTTCATCATTTCTCAGGTTGTTAAGCAAGAAGGAGACAAATTGAATTACAAGTCTTCTCACAGCTCACAAGCTGCAGTTCTGCACATTTCAGCACAGATTGGGTAAATGTCCCTGTCATCTCCTCAACTTGAGGAATGGGACTGCCAGCCCTCTTAACCTGTCTACAGCTAAATCCAAGGCTATTATGATATCAAGTAGAAAGGAGATAAAATTATTCTTTCTGAGGAACTTATTGCTTGCACATTCAAGATGCCCAGCACCAGCGATTGTGCAGGCTCCATGGTGATGCCACACCTATCAAACCCTGACCTCTGCAGGTCACCTGCCAGGGAACACCTCCACTCTTCCTCTGGCAATGATCATATTTACCACCTGGAACAACAGGTTGTATGGCCAATATAGGTTCAAATTTGTGATTATTATAATGTCAGCTTGTTTACTGGATTAGATATTCACTAATTCTACAGAGAGAGCGTGCCAATAAGTAATTTCAAGTGAACTGCCCATTGCCTTGTAAAAATGGTTGGAATCAGAGAGGAAACAGAGAAGGAAATCCCCCAGCCATCAAAGCCTGTAACTTATTTTTGGAAGCATCTATTCAGATGTTGCTATTTCATTCTAAAACCCAGGACAACGTTAATTTATCATAAATACCAATGTCACATCAATGTTTTCTAGCAGCTGAGTCATCAAGCAGCTATACTTTCCAGAACAAAATAAATATACTCTTAACTCATGTGTTATACAAAGAATATGTCCCCAGGAATATAGTCTCTGTAGACATTTCTGGAAAGTATTTCTCTAAATCATGCTAATATCAGGAAATGCTTGTAAAGACGAGGTTTATCATAATAAGCAAAACAGGGGAACTCACTGTGGATAAAGTAAGGTGTTCATCAGTCACTCAAGTGAGCATCAGGCATAACACACCTCATGTCAGAAGGCAGCCCAGGGAATCCTCATAACAATTCAGCAGCAGGACTAGGGGCAGCCGCTCTGGTAGCTCATCTTAAAATTGCTAAAGATCCTGGATGGAGCTGAAGAAGAGCCCCTGGTTGGAGGGCGTGTGTGAGGTCCCAGGTGAGGTGAATGGTCAGGGCAATCCAAGCTTGTGAGGGCCCTCATGGCCATCACCTGCTGCCATCTGCATTTTCAATCCTACACATATGGGCATGAAGCATGCAGAGTAAGGTGCATGTGGGAATTGCTGAAACAGAAGCTGAATTCCCAAACTGTTTACATGAGCTGTGCAGAGCTTTGAAGTGGCAACCACAATCAATTTTGTTACTGCAAAATATCTGTTTCCAGAAAGTTCAACATAGTCACTTTATATGAAGGCACCTGATCAGACCCAGACATCTCCTTCTTTCAACAAAAACAGCCAGGGCTGGTAACATTCCTTGCAGGATACTAGGTGAGGAGTATGAGCATGATTCAGCACCTGGACACTGCCAGACCAGAGCTCTCTGACAAAGATGAATTATTTCAGCTTCAAGACTGAAACTATCCCTGGAGATCTCCTCTGCATTACAATCCTTTGTTTATTTCTCATTCCCTCTCCTTCCAAGCCATGCCTCTGTCTCCTGCCCTCCCTTGACATACACCCACTGCTTGTTTTCCTATCTGAAGGTCACTTCGAGATGGCTGGATGTACCATGTGCTATCACTGTGCTCAACCACTGAGGCCAGCTCCCATAAGACAAAGGGAAACTTGGCAAAATTTGGGACATTTCTCTTCTGAAATGAGCCCATGTTCATTCAAAAGCCATGGAATCTGTTCAACTTAATTTTAATGGCTATGAGGGAAAATAATGGGCAATGGTTGTTTTGCTGGTGGTAGTGCTGATGGTGGTTTTTTTTCCATTTTACATAACAAGTTGGCTTCTGGTACATGTAATTATTTCTATTTCCAGCCTGCCCAGTACAAGGTGATATAGCTAAACAAGATTAGTTGCAGATGGTTTCCAAACTGAACTGCAATACTAAATGGAACTAACTTACTAATGAAAATTATCAAAGCTGCTTGGAACCCCCCTAGAATGCTGGAGGAATTTTAATGTGACTGCACAGAGATTTGTAGAGAGGACCAGTGTGTCCAAGGAATTGAGAACATCCTGCAAGTTGCCAAGGCATCCAAAGGAAGCTCAGTACCTCACAGACCTTACAAACACACATGCTGCAACTGTGGCCAAGTGTTGATTTTTGCCAGGTTGTGTCAGAAACAGCTGTACCAGAGGGACATGCAAGGCCTTACACAGAGTGCCAACAGACCCTGTAAAACATTTTAGTGAAGAATCTTCTAGTTTTTAAAGTTCACTGAAAAATAAACACACAGAGCTGGTGCTGGGATGCTTTTAATCAAGATTCCCTGTTCACATTTGGGTTTTCTTCTCACCAGTATATCAGCTGTTGTTTCTATCTAAAAGTTTCTGAAAATTGTTTAGCAGGATTTGAGAAGGCATCTTCACAGCCCAGGCCAGGGCTGGGCTTTAATCCAGTACTTTCTGGCAGAAGTGGGCAATTGTGCAGCTGAGAAATTATTTCCTACCAGCTAGTTCTTCAGTTCAGTCATGTAGGTAGCCTCACAGGACAATAGAAAATCAACTTTATTACTCTGAAATGTTAGACAAGGCATCTTCAGAAAATAAGGAGCTTTTCTCTAAATCCTTACCTGAGCAGGTTCCCTTAATAGCAGTCTGTGAAGAATGACAATCTAAACCTTTGCAGAAAGTCCTATCCTGAAGTGCAAGGCATCTGCATGCCAGATGTCCTGATAGGACAAAAACTAAGCACTGCAAAATTCTCTCTCAGCCAAGTCTTGGTGTTCCATCTTCCCTTCTGTGATATCAAAGTTTAAGCTGTTCTTTCTCTCAACAGAGCATGGTGGAATTATATGTATTAATTGTAAGAAACAGGGGCATGATAACAGGGTTTGAGAAAGCCCAGGAAAGTCTGAATTCATACAGCTCAACTGTGAATTGCATCCCACCAATCTCCACTGATGCTTTTAGGTAAAGAGGAATTCTCCATTTCTTAGATCTAGATATATTATGTTTATTCCTTGGTGTTTTGCCCCTACCTAAATCTCCCAATGTATGCATTACTAACAGAGTTAATTAGAATGAGAATGTGTTTAGAGCAAGAAGAAATTATCTGACAGCATTGAAAATGGGAATGGTCTTTGTGCTATAAAACTTGAGAACTGCACTTCAGGGTGTGAATATTTCCACAAGAAAGCAATTACATTGATGAAAGCTGATCCGTAAAATAGCCTGAATAATTTGTGTATGTGTGGGGAAGAGAGTTCAGAGATAGCTGATTGGAGCAGGAATGGATATTACAGGAAACAATTAGAAAACATTCTTTTTTCCTTCTTTTTTATTTTAGAGTTTGATCCTGAGCTACAGATTATTGCTGCTATGAAGAATGGACTTAGAACCCAAGACTGAGTTTTTAAAAAGTAGTTGATGGACAAAACATAGCATACTGTCATACACTTTGTCTTCCCTAACTCTCCTAAGATTTGGCAACACTGTAATGTCAGCATATTTCATGGCTCAAGAAATAAAAACCAAATGATTTTGTCATCGCTGCTCCTGCCAAGAGACACATACCTCCTGCTCCTTCCCTAGACACCAGCACACTTCAGCTCTGTCCTGCTCAGGCAGCTCATAGCAAGCACTGGTACACATGACCCGCATGATGTGTGCCAAGGGCAGAAGCCAAAGTCACAGAGAAAACACAGAGCAGCTTTTCAAGGACAAGCCTTACATGGGAAGTGTCTTGGCATTGTGTGGAGAGGGGTTTGGGGACAAAACTCTTGTGTCACTTCCTTTAGAATCATCTAACAAATGAATAACAATGCTAATTTTTTATATTTCTGGAGGACCACACACAGCACCCATCTGGATGGCAGCACTTTGCACCCCCTGAGACACTTCTCACAGGGCTCTGCAGACCTGGGCATGGGGGATTTTACCAGCTACAAGGGAGAGGTCCGGTTTTGAAATCTAAACCATGGAATTTTATTTCAGCTACATTTTCCTTAAATGATGAAAGACTGGTGGTTTTTTTTCCCTTTTGGGGGGCGGGGTGGGGGGTTGTGCAATAATGCAGCAAGAACTGAATTCTGCACCATTTCATATCCCCAGAATACCAGGGTACCTTGCAAAAATAAATGTACTTCCAAAACATGCACGCCAAAAATCCTGACCATCCAGCATCTGGGCCCAAAGGCACCTACAGGTCTGGCTGACTCTTCTGACCCTTGGGTTTCTGCCACTTACTCATGGCCCAGGATCCCATGTCAGTCCTCCAAGCCCATCAACCCCTGCCTCAGCAACACCATAGCTGGGCTGCTCTCCCATTCCCCAGAGCAGAGCCACATCCTAGCCTGCCCTTGGCCTACCTTCATCCTCAGGGAGGTGCCTGATGCCATCCTGGTGCCTGGCATCCTGCTCCAGCTGCCCAGCTCTGCCCTGACAGTCCCATGGGACCCCCTGCTCCACTGACCCTCATGGGGCCCTGATATTCAGCTTGACAAACTGGAAATACACATGGCTTAGCTGGTTTTCATTTGAGGAATGTGGCTGTGCATTTTAAAAATTAGCAGTACTTATCTATTTATTTTTTTATTCATGCAATTCAAAGTTCTTTAAAAGATGTTACCATGTGGTCAATAATTCATAGGAAAATTCAAATGAATTAGAGGACAACATTGCATCAAAAACCAATGATGCTGCTTTCCAACACATCAGTCAAGGAAAACTCAATGATAGGGAGATGTAGTAGAATTACCCAACGCAACGTGGTAGGCTGACAGCAAGGTCAGGAATTGAAATAAAAGTATTCCAATATCCAGTCCAATACACATGTCTACCAGATACTATTTCTACTTCATCACAGTTAACTAAGAACACTAGCAGAAGAACTAAAACTAATGAGAGTAAAACAAATAAAACAAAAAAATCTTCCCAATTCTAATTCAAGAAGCTGCTCAGAAAGTCTTTGAGTGAGTGATAACACATTCCCTTTTACTGTAGAAATTTACCTTATAAGAATCTGCTTCATCTTCAAAAACAATAATGGTCAAATTTGATCTCACTGATGATAGTGAAAATACAGAAATCTTCCACTAAGCTGAGTGGCATTAAACCACATACACCTAGAACAAAGACCAACAGTTAGGCAGAGGTTTCATGTAGATACACACCATGTCTACAGTATGAGTAACATGTGGAGCACAGAAATTGCTATTACTCAGCATGTTTCAAAAACTATGGGGAAAAGAAAGAGGATTTGACATGTCTGGGAAAGTGTACTCAAGACAAGACAAAAAAAAAAAGAAGGCAGTGTTTGAAGGTGCAGAAGTGTACTGAAGGTGAGTTATATTTAATTTTATTTCATTAAAATATATTTTAAAAACATACTGTGTAAAACAATTATGATTCTCAATAATTTATTATTTACATTAACAAATTCTGTTTGACTGTTATTCTATAGACAGAAATGAAAAGTCTGCAGAAGGGAGTTGTATTAGCTTCTTCAGGATCAAGCAAGCCTCTTTCCCAAGAAACATGCCCAAAAATGCATTCCTTTCCATTTCAGTCCCTTCAAATTAATATTTGCAAACAGATGGCAGACAGCTCAATGAACAGTCATGTTGGTGAGTGTTGAGCACTCACAGTGAGAGGTGGGAATTTGGGGGGCTCTGCAAGGGAGAGACCCCCAGGAGACTTTAACATTGCACTACTCAATAGTCAAGAGGCTGCAGGGTCCAATCCCACTCTTGCTCCCACTGTCCTATCTCTGCTGAAATCCATGGCATTACACAACAAGGAGGCCTGCACCTGACCCCTCCAGGCAGATCTCAGAAAGCTGGACAAACTCTTTGAGACAGGGTGGCAGTGGAGAGACTGTTTTTCCTACCACTGTAGGCACACTGCAGCTTATCATTCTTTTTCAGTCCAAACACAACATAAATCTCAGTGTCTTCCTTCCCATCCTCTGGAAAGAAATATGCATAGGGAATTATCTCTCCGATGTAAACATCTGTAAGCACCATTCACATCTGCTGGTCCACATGAAAAGAAAAAATATTATCAAAGTGCCTGCTGTGGCCTTGTCCCTTCTTAGTGGAGCAGCTCAGCTTTCCCATCGGCTTTCCAGACTTCAGAAATCATCCGGGTACCCAAACATCATACACAGTTCATTGCAGTGCCAGTTGCTGTCTGCTCTACTATTCCAGGAAAGAGCAGTCACCCTTGCAGTGATTATACAAAAGCCCATGATTAAAAGAAGTAAAGCTGTCAGCTCGTGTGTTCTGTTTCCTGGAGGCACTCAGTGGTATTTCTGACATCTCGTGTAAGGCACCAATCATCCGGTAGCTGAGCAAAAAGCGACCCACGAGACCTCCATTAAGCAACTGCAGAGGGAACTGACAAAGTTCAGCTGGTTTGCTTGTCTTCTTGCTTACAAAGCATAAAAAGTGTGGTCACACCATCTGAGGAAGTTTCTGGTGGTATCCTAAAAGGGGAACTCAGCTTGCATCTCAAGGAGCACGGGTGACTTGTGGCTGCTACAGCACAAGTTTCTGACAGCTGCATGAGGGTGGCAATTCCTGCAGACACAGCAGAGATTTCCTTGATCCCCAGGAAGGCTCTGCTGCCTTGCTTTCACAGAAAGTGAGTTTGTTGTCAGCAGCAAAGCAGATATCTCCTTACAAGATGTCTCCATAACACACAACAGAGGACCACATCTATAAAACCAGCTTTGTGGCGCTCTTGCTGCAGCTTCTCTGCTGATGGTCTTGTCTGCACAGCCTTATTCATAGAGATGCAATGCCAGAGATAGCAGAACCTATGGATGAAGAGGTTGGCAGGATGCTGGCTGGCTGCACCCCTGAGCAGCCTCAGTCCAGAATGTCAGTCTCAAATGGGACCAGGTGATAGTATGTCAAATTGGTGACATAAGCTGTTGGATCATCGCTGTCTTCCAGCTCTGAGGTAAAGTCGCTAACACTTTCAAACCTAAGGAGAGATGAAAAGAAAAACACCAAAAGGCATTAAGTAATTTAGAAAATCAAAAGAATTGGGAAAAAAGTACTAAGGGAGTGGGAGAAGCACTTGGATCTGATTCCATCCACACCTCCTTCTCCTCCTATACTCACGTGTTTATGACTAAATCATGTGCCAGTGAAAACCATGGTGCATGCAAGCAAGTGAAAGTCACCCCTGACTTTCAAAGCTACTAGTGAGGAAGGAAGGAAAGAAGCAGCAAGTGAGTCTTGGAAGAATGAATCACGCAGTTCAAGTCCACATCCTATTTTGTTCCCACAACATGTGTGAGCAACACAAAATGCCTCAGTTCTCACATAAAAGTGAAAAAGAAACTGCCTTTGTTTCCCATCTGAATTTGGATTCAGCCTTTTTCACAGGCACTTTCTATGGGTTTGGCTTTTGTAAGAGGCCAAGTGTCTAACATAGGTAGGAAGAAAGGACTACAGTGTCCTTCCTCCAGAGTCTAGCTGTCCTTCCCATGGTACAAGGTTTAGATTTTGACAAAAGATCTCCAACTATAAAGATTCCCAAATTTAGTTTCACTTGTTTTGGTATTTTCCTCCCCACTTCCCAACACTTGTTTCATAACCTGAACTTTTGAAAGAATTACCTACCTGCTTCATACCTACTCTCAACCAGAAGGCAACATGTTAAAACCTATGCTTCTCTCAGTTACACACATTCCCATTCCAAGAAGGCTTGAATTTCTTCAGTAAGAAACATTATCTTCTTCCTAGACAACCTAGCAGTTAAAGGCATTCACTGCAGGCCAAGGACTAAATTTCGCTTCAGTTCTAAAAGGGGTTTGAAGAACCATAACATTTCTTTTTCTCAAAATCCCTCTCTTATATTTTGAAAGAAATTTCATTCACTATAACAGAGTGAAAAATAAAAGGAAGCAGAAACTGAAAAATCGTACAAGATGGAAAAATAAATTCTAACCTAGCTCTCACTTTTAGCATGTCTCTAACACCTTTATCAGCCTAGCTGGCCTACTGCAGCTCTCTGAATGGCAGATAAACAGATGAGCTTTAAAATAATTAATATTTAAAACTGCATCTCATCTACACATGAACCAGTTAGACTCTTTAGATAAGTGAAACAACTGCAGACATCCCTCTAACCTCACCCTAGGGGGTGACCTAAGAATTAAGTATTTCAGAGGACCTGAAGAAGGGTGGTAGGGGAAACAAACAGGTAAGTCTCCCACTCTCATCTCTTCCCAAAACTTAATTTAGACATATCATGGATTATTGGATAGCCTGGTCTATACATCCTGCAATGTATGGCCACAATTCTGTCTTTTCCATACTCCTTCCCAGTCCTCCTCATCTTTTTTTTTTTTTTTGTAACTGTGAGACCCAAAATAGAGAACATTCTTTTGAGCAGAAACTCATGGATTTTCTCCTGCGGCGCTGTTGCTTTGCTCTTCACTTTAAATGAAACAGCAATGAGACTGAACTTTGAATGTTTATTACCCTCATTCCTCTAGTCCCTCCAGGCTGTTTACTTGCCTGCGTGTGTGGGAACATGTGCACAAGGGAGTTGACTTGGTATCTTGCAAACACTTCACAGATCACATTGTGCTGTCTTATGGACTGCAAGTGATCCAGAAACAACAGATTATGAAACACCAGTGGGGCAGATAGAGTGAAGAAAGCAGAAGAGGAGTCAAGAAGGCTATTCAGATTCTGCTCTCTTTCTCTTATCAGCATAAAGCAACATGATTACATCTGAAAGGTCCCACAGATGATGTGGGTCTCCAGCCTCACTGATAGGTTACTACAAGCATTATATGAGATGCAAAGCAATGGAAGTCAGATGCTGTGGTTAAGCAGAAAGCTTTTCTTGCCACCAAAAAGGAAGTGTGTGCACAGCAGTCTGTGAAGCACTCCTCTAGAGTGCTCACACAAAACCAAACTCAGTAAACCAGGACTGTTCACCACAGTCAGCAGCTGTGTACGACACTAGCACCAGCTGTTTTTGACAACAGTCAAAATGCTTTTGTGCTTTTACCAACAGGTCTTTGTCTCAAAAGAAATCCTGCAACTCTACTGTGGACCTTCAGATTCCTAAATGCCTGAACTGCTGCCCTTAATTTTTTTTCCTCAAAGTACCTTGACAGACACAATGTCTTTTGCAAATGCCTACTTCTTGTGTTGTGAGACAAAATTCTTTATCATTATATGAACCTCTATATTAACCTCTGTTAATGCATTAGATTTGCTACTCAGATTCATCAGGAAGAAGAGGGAACAAAGCTTATGGCTTGGACAGGCTTGCTTGGTAAAAAACTGGTGGCTGGGCTCAAAGAGTGAGGGATGGTGAATGGAGTTAAATGTATTTGGTAGCCTTTCACGAGTAGTGTTTTCCTGGGCTCAGTTTTGGGGCCAGTCCTGTTGAATATCTTTATTGATGGTCTGAATGTGGGGATCAAGAGCATCCTCTGTCAGCTTGCAGATAACACCAAGCTGAGTGGGAGTGCCAATGTGCTGGAGGGTAGGAAGACTTTCCCAAAGGGATCTGGACAGGCTGGATTGATTGTCTGAAGCCAATTGTATGAGCTTCAACAAGATCAAGTGCTGGGTCCTGTGTCACAACAACTTCCATCACAACCCCATGCAGAGCTACAGGCTTGGGGCTTGGGGCAGCGTGGCTGTCAAACTGCCTGGCAATAAAGGACCTGGGAGTGCTAGTCAACAATGGCTAAACACGAGGCAATGTGTGCCCAGGTGGCCAAGAAGGCCAATGGCATCCTGGCCTGTATTAGAAATAATGACCAGCAAGACCAAGACAGGGATTGTCCCCCTCTACTCTGCACTGGTGCGTCCACACCTCAAATCCTGTGTCCAGTTTTGGGCTCCTCACAGCAAGAAAGACATTGAGGTGCTGAAGTGAGTGCAGAGAAGGGCAACAGAGCTGGTGAAAGATCTGGAGCACAAGTCTGACGAGGAGCAGCTGAGGGAGCTGCAGGTGTTTAGCCTGGAGAAGAGGAGGCTCAGGGGAGACCTTATCACTCTCTACAACTGCCTGAAAGGAGAGTGTTGCCAGATAGGGGGTGGTCTCTCTTCCCAGATAACCAGCAACAGGGCAGGAAGTGAGGGCCTCAAGTTCTACTGGGGAAAGTTTAGATTAGTTATTAGGAAAAATTTCTGGACCAAAAGGGTTATCAAGCAGTGGAACAAGCTGCCCAGGGAAGTGGTTGAGTCACCACCACTGGAAGTATTTAAAAGATATACATATCATAGAATCGTAGAATGGTTTGCTTGGAAGGGACCTTAAAGATCATCTAGTTCCAGACCCCCTGCCATAGGCAGGGACACCTTCCACTAGGTCAGTTTACTCAGAGCCCCATCCAGCCTGGTTCTTAATGCCTCCAGGGATGGGGAATCCACAACGTGGGGAACTTGTTCCTGTATCTCACAACACTTATCTAAAGATTTTCTCCCTAATAGCTAATCTAAACCTCCCCTCCTTCAGCTTAAGGCCACCCCCCTTATCCTACCACATGCCCCCATAAAAATTCCCTCTACATCTCTCTTGCCGGCCTCCATCAGGTACTGGAGTAAATTTGCCAAAAAGGCAGCTTATCCAATGCCACAGACTCTGCTGCTGGCCTAGAAGACAGAAGTGCAGTCTTTGCAGAGAAAGGTACCTCTGTAAACCAAAGCATAACTTCAAATGCATTTATTTACCACTTTTTTCTTTCAAAAGGAACTTCAGTCTACTCTCCAGGAAGTACATGCAAAAGGACCTGTTATGCCACATGGATGCTGAGCACACTGGCTTCACCACAGTTTGCAACAGTATGGTGTACTGCCAACTAAAATCAGAGGGAATATGAAGGAAGCAGAAAAGACCTACTTCAGAACAACAGAGTAAGCAACTGAGACTTGGAAAAATACTATGGTCTCCTTTGCAACAAGTATGAGACTTTTCAGCTGATGGATCACTGGGCAGGTAGCACTGCAGGCTACACAGCTAACCAGTATAGGGAATGAACACTTCCCGCTGAAGCCCTTCTTCCCAAAAAACATCGGTTTACTCTGCAAAATGTCTCATTCAAGTCCATCAGCAGCCAAAACCCAGAAGTCATAAAGAGTTTAATACAGCTGAAAGGAAAAAGTTACCATCTGAGGATACCAAGTCCACAAGGAATTAATGCTGATTTCAGGGTAGAACATACCATAAATCAAATTTTACTGAGACTGAAAGGGAACAGCACAGGATTTGAAAGATCTTCAAGTTTCCTTTCTGGGCTAATAACATACATTTAAACCAACAATACAGAAAACCTCTGCTTTTGAAAAATGTTCAATTTTTACAAAACAGCTGTGCTACACTGGTTCCATTATCTCCTGGCTATTATGTCTTGGCTATAAAATACAGCTGCAGGATAGGAAAATTTAGGGCACCATATAAAACACACATTCGAAATTTATTAACTTCTTGACTTCTGACTTCACATCCTTTGGAAAGTTAAACTAAGTCAGGCTGCACAAAGTCAGCCTGTTACCCTAGATTCATTTCTTCCACCACAGTTTATAGGAAACCATGCCTACCATTCAGTTTTTATCACATTAGTATTTTCTAACTTTAACAGTCTCTGACTTCAATGGGATGACAGTTAGATGATTGTAGTTTCTGATCCCAGGCTGCTAAGTTTTGCTTGGGCTGGAACACATTTTTAAAAACAAAATAAGCTACAAATATATTTTTAATGATTTTAAAAAAATAATCAAAGTAAGGCAGGAAAAGGCTTTCTTTGGTAATTTTCTCCCATAATTTGTCATTCTCAGTACAAAGAGTGATCCACTGTGAGCTATAACAATTATAATTTCCAGATATTGGCCTTACAGAATTACCGCTAGTGTGCCATTTCAGCCTCATTATTACAAGCTTATAAGCTTAAACGCTGTTAGCAAGTTCAAGGTTCAAAACACTAAGTGATAAGTTAATAAAAAGACTTCAAGAAATTACACTAGAGCCAGACATACTCTCCAGCTCCTGACAAAATGCTGCCAAGCTCTAAACCTTGTTACAGACTGGCATTTCAAATACGACAAGACAGATCACTGCAGTCAAAGATAAGGTTCCATAAGTGTTTCAGTATTCTCTCCTTCATTTGACTGGTCTAATGAAAAAGTAGGTCAACATTTCTCATCAAAAATATTTAAATGTTTCACTACCTGAAGCTCATTGAAATATCAATCACCTGGTATGACAGAAATCTGTAGAAGCATATTTCCATCAATACCCCTCTGTGAATACAGCCACTGACTTAAGACCTACATAAATCAAGGAATCACAGAATGGTTGGGGTTGAAATGGACCTCTGGAGATCATTCACTCCAACCCTCTGACAAGGCAGGGTCACCCAGAGCAGGTGACACAGGAACATATCTAGGTGGGCTTGGAATGCCTTCAGAGAGGGAGACTCCATGATCTCCCTGGGCAGCCTGTTTCAGTGCTCTGCCACCCTCAACATAAAGAAGTTCTTCCTCATGTTGAGGTGGAACTCCTTGTGTTTAGTTTCTGGCCATAGAAGCCCCTCTGTTTACAGGTTTCTGACCCCAGAATACCTATATGCATTAGGAAGCAGAACTTTCCAATGAAACTAGATCAACTTGCCTTTTCCCTAAGGATATACACATGCTACACCAAGTGCCAGCTGAACAACTGACCTTTGTTCAATTACTTTCAGGGATGTGTTCCCCTCTGAGGACAGTGTTTTGTTTCCCAAACATTCTACTACCCTTTGTAGCAGGATATGCCATTTGTTAGGCTGTTTGAGCTTCCAAGCTTGGGCTCAAACCAGCTCTCATCAGAGTCATGAGAAAAAGAAATAATTCTCTTCTCCCTTTGCAGCACCCCTACAGCAACCTCAGTTCTTCTTTCATACACAAAGGATTGATCACTTTGGGGTCAATCATTCTCCCATTTTACCCACTTCAATGGGAAATTGCTGTGAAGTGTTAGCAGTCAGGCCCAGTGACCTTTAACCAGTCAGGATGACAGCTGTACCAGTCTTGCTCTTAGACAGACAATAACATTTTGCTAGGAGGGGTGAGAAGCTACAGCAAAGGTGACAGCATTGCCCTTGCTCAAACTCCACTTACAAATGTTCTGCTGAATCTACATCCAGGTGCTTCTCTTTTCCATTAGGTATACTGTGGTCAATGACTATTGTTTCAGTGTTGGCTAAACAGAATCCATTTGATCGCATGATTTCTGTTGGGAGAAGAAAGAAAACAAGATTAAAAAAAAAAAGCTAGAAAGCAACTGTGTATCATATGTAATTGACATGGTTATGAACTGAGATGTGTGTATGACATTGAAAACCTGCACAGGAAAGCAGGAATGAAGAGTTGGTTTCACAGCTTCTTACATGTGCAAACTGACAGAGCTCAAGCAACTTTATTCACCTAACCTACTCATGACACAGAGCATCTGAAGCAACTACCACTACCAAACCATAATTGTGTTTTACTTAGACAGTCCTAGGCTTAAGCAAAAATAAAAAAGACATAAAAAGGGAAATGAAAAGTGACCTTATAAGTTAATTCAAACACCAACTCTAAGTCATGTAAAGAAACACCATGTTTTACGCTGCCCTTGATACTTCTTATTTGTTTCTAACTGTGTTAGAAGCCTCCAATACAGAATCTCTAAAATTTACACCTAATTCCACTGACTTACTACGACGGGGAGAATTGATAACTAAAGAACAGTATTTGAAGTGAATGAGAAGTTAATCCACATCCGTGCTCTATGGAAAGTCAAACTAGGCAAGTCACAAGGATTTCTTTCATTCACACAGTTTTAGATTAAGTTAGGCCCAACACAAAATAAATGCACTTTAAATAAATAAATAAATAAATAAATATTTTCACAATAAATCATTTTGAAAATTATTTAAAAAAAAATCAGCACTGACTTAAGTAGGATAACTCTTGGTCTGCCTCAGGACACTATGACTCTGTGTTACAGCCTTGCATTATCAGCACAACAATAAAAAAATTAGTCTCTGGCAGAAAATATGGCAGGCAGAAAACACACCAACAAATTTCAGCTATATAAACAGTTCAAGCAATGAACAGGAGATGAGACAGCAGAGAGAAAGTAGATATTTTTTAACATTACATGCTCCCGCATTAAGGTAAAGCCAAAACTCACTTTGATATTTTTCTTGAGAGACATCTTTGACTTTCATTCCATATTTTACTGCTTCTCAGTTTAGCAGAATACATTTGGGGTTGTGAAAACACTGAACCCCATCAGAATCACACTTCACATGACTCATCTTGAGCCAGCATTCTATGATTGTAAAATAAAATTTACACCATAAATTCAAATTCAGCTTTTATCCTAGAGGGCAGTCCTTTCTCTCTTCTCCATCACCTACCACCCTGAGCAGGAGCATGCAGGGGACAGTTTGCTTTTTCAGAGAACACAAAACATTTTTGCCTGCTTTTCAAGACTGCAAGCCAGGTACAAACCTGCACTATGGCTAACAGGAATGTCAGTATTTTCCTAGTGTCCTTGACTTGACCTAAGAATTACAGCATTTCCCTGCTGCATGAACTGCTTTACCCATTATCATTTACTGCCATCTACTGACAGCATTGCCAGACACTGAACCATTTCCATTGTGCAACATCCAGATGAGGCAAATATCAATTAACATCAAAATTTCCACCTATGTTCTTAGCATTAATGGCAGCAATCACTTGAATGATAAAATTAATTACCACAAGATCCTTTTGGATAGCTGCATAGGTAGGAGAATCTTCCTCTAGTTAATTAGATATGACTCGTCATTACCAACAATAATTTAGAATTAAAACATGCTATTATTCAGCTGAGATAGTTTTGTTAGTACCAAAGAAAATTGATAGCAGTTCTTTGCCAGACACTATAAACCTCGAAGGACTATGTAATATTTCACTTCAATTAATTGCAAATGAGCTCTTCTGGTGACACAAAACCAGGAGTTTCCATTAGGCTCAAACAAAATGTTTCAGTATAGAAATACAAAACCAGGCACACCAGAAGCTCACAGACCTTTTCACAAGGGTCAATAGCAGATGAAGAGGAGAAAGGCTGAAAGAATGGGCAAGGTTAGGCTCTCCACTTTACCCACTAGCAATCTATGGTTTAGGAACTTCCTATGTCTCCACCTGTGACAAGTTTCAATGTAATTTTCCTCCACTTCCTTGTCTAATTCCCTTTTGAAGTCACTTCTTCTTTCAGTTTCACCATATCCTATGACAGCGAGTTCCACTCTTTAATCATGCTTTGTATGGAAACAAAACAATATTATAACCTTCCTTTTGTTTGTTTAAAGACTGTTGTCTGTCAATGATATTGGATAACCTATAGCTCTTGTTTCACAAGAAGTACAGGATAATTGACCTCCTTCTATTCACAGCTTTGTCAACTTCCATGATACCAGTCTATCTCTTCTCACAGGTGAAGTGTTCTTTAATTAAACCCTTTCTTAGAGAAGCTGTTCAACAACTTGAATCCTCACCCTTTATTTATAAAATTTTAAATTCTATTATATCCTGGGATGAAGAAACCAAAATTGTGCATATTGTGTTCAAGATAGGGTTATGCTCCTCTTTGTTTCCCCCTCCTTTCCTGGTAACATCTTATTTTCTCACTGCTGATACTGCCCATTGTTTGGCAACAAGCTTACATTTTCACAGAACTATATCAATAGCCTCAAAATCTCCTTTCTAAGTGGTAACAGCACTATTATATGTGATGATATGTAGTAAGGGCTGCATTTTCCTCACATACACTGCTTTGCACTTATCAGCCTCCCATTTCACCTGCCACTTTATTGCCTGAATGCATGTTGCACAGTATATCAAGGAAAATTATATGTTCTATATCACCATACACTATTGGGAACTACATTTTGAATAGTTGATAGAGAAATAATAATGGGAAGAGCAAATGAAGTAATTTTCATTCTTCAATTCTTGTGTCAACCACAGGAAGTTAACAATTCTTACCTGATATTTTAACTGGACTTTGAAAGCTTGGCTGAATTTTATGGACATTATCATTTTTTAGAACTTGGTCCAAAGGAGACCTCTCAAAGAATGTGAGGACAACTTCAGATCTTGAGTACTTAAAAAGAGAGAAATAAAAACAGACATCAATTTTTAACCAGTAGTTTGCTTTGTCCCTCTTTTCTGTTTCCACCCCTTCATAGTATGTCAGAAAGATGTATTACAAGTGACAGCTTGGAGGCATCATCACACAGTTCTGGCACTCAGCATTTCTCCAAATTACTCAATAAATTGCTGCTTCTCTGAGAGTTTGGCAAAGCCCATCACATTCTAATCTGCATGAGAGTGCATGTCACCATGAAGGAGGAGTCAAGCTGGGCTGAATTGGAACTTGGCTTACTCACCTTCCAGGGCATGTTTATAATAGTCTTCAGAAGCTTTTCCACTTCATTAAGTCTGGCTTCTATATCATGGGCTTCTTTTATTGTGATGAGCCCTAGAAACAAAGTAAACAGATCATAAGCATAAACAAAAGCACACTTATACAGACTTTAGCAGCCAGAAGCAGGCCCTCAGGAAGATGTGGTACAACCTCAAATATGCCTTCCAGAAATGTCTTTTAAACCAACTGATGACAAAATGTGCACCCCAAACTGCAGTAGGGTTTACTGCAGTAGGTAGTTTACAAGCAGAGTTGCAAGCCTGACACAAACTCAGCTGTTTATGACCATATGTAGGAATTGCAAGACAAGCAGAAGTAGAATCGCCTACTCCCCCACCCACAGTTTCACTACACAGCATTCCCAGCAGTGATTGTTAAACAGCCCACTTTCTGCTTCCAAGAACCATTATTCATTCTTTTTTCTTCTGGAAATAAAAAACAAAAGAAAACCCAAGATAACCAAAAAGACACATCCTACAGATAAGAGGGGAAAAAATAAACACAAGCTAAACAAAAGGCTTTGAGAGCAGTTTTGTATTTCTCTGACTGTAAGCCCCAGTGAGTGGTCCAAGGAAAATTTGTCGTATCATGTTTTTCAACTGCAAGATAACTGTTAGGATTTTTTTTTTCATCTATTCAGCCACTGAATTATCACAGTGCTGCAGAAGGGATTAAGACAGAAATTTTACTGCCCAATAGCCAGAATGATGCATTACAATGCAATATTGAATTGCTCAGGATGATGATCTTAAACACTGATACCGTATTTTGTATGTATAACCTGCAGGACATCTGTAACTTTCCCTTCCTCTAGCAGACTGAAGAAAATGCAGCACAGGTTAGATGGATGTAAGATGATGAGAAGTAAACATTAAAATCTCACAGATCTCTAGTGGGCTTTTTATTGCTGATGTTTGCAATCTACTTTTTCTAATCAAATCATCATTTAACTTCTACATTTGTGCATCTTTTCCAAGGAGCAGGATACACTCATGAAAATGAAATAGCTAAGAGAAATTGTTAAATATAACAAGCCACAATAGACAAACAAACAAACAGCTGAACAAAAAGCTGGAACAGGAAAAGACACAATAAATCAAAACTATCAAAATTAAAAATCTACAAAGCAGGCTGTGAGAAAGCACTTCAACATACTACAATTGTGTTAAAGTAAGTGTATCTCCATCTTCCTATTCAAAAGACAAACGCAGAGCCATCAAACCTACAGAGTGTGGGAACAGTATCCACAAACAGTTTCAGTCTGCACCAGTCCTTGTTTGCTACCAACGAGATACAATCCCACAGATACTTTCCAGACAAAAGGGTGACTTGGAAGCTGTCAGCTCTCCTCCAGTTACAGCTCCAAATAAAACAGAGATTGTCTCCAAAGCAACTGGGTTTACTTGACAGTTGTCCCACAAAAGTCTCCTGCTTGTATAAGCCTTTCTCTTGCTCAACAGTAATTAATTTTGCCTATTTTTTCAGCATGGCTATCGCCTCACTCCAGTACAACTTGCCCCTCTCCTGACAGCAGAGCAATGCATACCAGCAGGCATAGAAGGGAGGTGGTGTGTGTCTTGCTTCGGCTGGTGTACACTACAGTCAGGTAGCTTGGCTTAGAAATTCTGTGAAAGGCTGTAAGCGTGAATAAACTCATCTGCATGGGTCCCCAGACTGCATACTAGCTGGGCTGTGTTTGGCATTACAGACCTGAATTGCAGACCAGCATCAGTCATCGTCCTAACCATGGGGTGCAGACCTGTGTGGATCTGCTTCACCCCTCCACAAGTATGTTCCCATCCCACATTTGGGTCAAGTTCAAATTTTTCAATGAAAGGGGTTTCATCTTCCCTAAAAAAAAGTAAAAGCTGCCAATGGCCACACAGCTCAGACACCCATCCATGAAGTTAGAAACAAGCTGCTGGCCCTGCTGCAGCCCACATCAGAGAAAGCAGAGCCAGCCACCCTGGTGCCAGCTGCCACAGGGTGCCTCTGCTTCTCCTGCTGGTCTTGATCCACTCTGCATAAACACTGATACAGTCAGAGCAGAGACTGTCCAGCTGTGGATCCCACTTCATTGTCCATCCACCAGGGATTCAGCATTCAACTGCTCCCACTCAAATCTGCCCTCAACCTCAGACCCTTTCCCAGATAAGCATGGCATGCACTGTTGGAACTAGTATTTTACCAGGAAGAGGAATACTTTCAAACAAATGAAGATATTCAGACTGGGAGGGGGAGAAAAAGGAAAAAAAAAAAAAAACCAAAACTACCTTGGCAACAACCCTGAGCATTCATCCCATGAGGAAAACCAGCCAAGCGGTCAGGATTTCTCTCATTAGTAATCAGGGAGAGCATCTGCAGCTCCACATGGCCTTTTTATGCTTCACCAAGAAGTCAGACAAGGCTGTCAGCCTGTTGCACTGTCAGAGATCGCCTCGTGGGAGGTTTAACAGTTTCTTGCATTCACAAGGAATTTCCAGCCCTGGTATATTATCTCCTTCCACCTCTTGGAAAGACACCAACCATGCAAACCCACACTCCAACTTGGAAACTGGCACAGAAGACTTGTAACATCTGGCACCATAAAAACTGTTTCTTACTGAAGCTTTCAGTAATATCAAAACCAAAAAGCAGACAGTGTAGGAAGGAGGGTGATACATCTGCCTGGACAGCTTCCTATGTATATGCTTAATGATAGCAGATGTACAGCTTTGGGGCGTAAGGCTGCTGACCTTAAATTAATTCCCCATACAGGGAGTTCAGTTTGGCCAGGCTAAAGCCTTTCTTTTCATACATTTGCAACCCAAACAAACAAACCACTTGACTGGCCTTATATACATATATGTAAACCTGTAATTTCTTCTGCAATTGTCATGAAGTTTGTAAGGCCCTCATTTATCTTAATTCTACAAGTGTCTGTTTCTAAAAGTTAACAGATGCTCTTGTGGTTTTCAGTTAGTCATAGACCATGATCTCACAACCTGAGAGGCTGCTCCCAACCCCACAGCCACGCTAACCAGAGCTAGGCACTGCCCAAGCAGCCAGGAGAAGTGGAGGTCCTAGTCCTTCCTTTCCATCCCTTTCAGCACTCTCCAACTGGCTGCTGTCATCAACCACAGCACCTATGTGCATGAGGAACACTGGGCTTTCACGAGGTACAGTCTCTGGTGTCAACAGCAGCTTAAGGTGCTCCCACCCTCCCCTGCACCTCATTTCCTCTCCCACATCACAACACAGAGCTGCTTCTGATTTGCCAGCACAATTAGGTGAGCAGCAGGCAGTACCTCAAACCACTCCTGTCAAAGGCTTCACCTCAGGAAACGCCAGACTCCACAGAAGAAGCAAGAGGCTGCAGGCAAGGATGCCCCATCCAAGCTCCTTTCTCACCTAGGCACTATAGTAAATTTGAGCAGGAATCAGAATTGGTGTAAAGAAGGGTCACAGAACTGCACCAAGTTTCCAGGCCTATTCTTCACTTTGTGGGAGTTTCTCATTTGCCTGTTTTCTTTCTCCTGTTTGGAAGATTTGGCAAGGCAGAAAGAAAGAGGAAAAAAAACCAGAGACTGATGTAGGATCTTCAGACACTGGAAATGCCTGAACAAACAGACATACAGACATGCCAGCTGACACTGCAGACAGAGCCCAGCACCCCCACCATTCATTAACTCTGACACAAATGCACCAAAATGTGGATGCATGTGGGACCCCCTGGCCACATTTGAAGCATCCATACAGCAGCTACAACATGTCCCCAGGCTGTTGTCTCTGCCCTGCCCATGGGCTACAAATACATGTCTGGCCTATATTTCCATCTGGGGCTTTTACTACCCAAGAACCTTTACTCAGTTTGCTATAAAATAAAAATAAGATACCAGTAAAGCAACCAGTATCCTGCACCATTGTGCTTTCTTCACTTGTTCAGTCATGCAACAGAGCTGAATTCAGAGCTGGGAAATTTGTTAGTGAGGTCATGATGAAAGGCTGTTCTCATGCCTTTTTCTCAGCTCTGGCCCTTGTCTGGACTGCTAATGGAAAACATGCACAAACTCTTCCCAGGAAATCTTTGCTCACTGTCTTGTTACCTCTACTGTACTTGGACAATTAGCTATTATTTCAAGTGATTTAAATGCTATAAACACCAATGTTTATAGGGTTTGAGGTAAACTGGAGTCCCACTGGCTCCTTTTTTTTGCCACAAACCCTGTTGCCAAAATACCACAAACTTCTAAGATTCCTTCACCCTGCACACAAGGGAGCCAGCAGGCTGGGTTATGGGAGGAATGACATTGCCTAACCCAGTGTGGCACTCAGCTGTGCCTGGGAGATTTTTTTTTTTTATTACATATTCAGTGACCTCATTCAATCCTTTTGACATTTTCTCTGCCTCTTTCCAGACCAAGAGCCCCAGGCAGAGTCCTTAAGACTGAAAAGGATTTGCTTTCAGCTTGAGACCAAGCGTAGGTAGCAGCTTTGTACAGAGCAACATGTGTCTGGAAAAGTATGGCACAAGCAGCACCAGAAGCCTGCAGCTTTCTTCCTGCCCTGGGTCCCTGGTGCCAGGGCAGCTGCAGGAGGCTGGGAGAGCAGGCCAGCAGCTGTGTACCTGGCACACTGGCTCACAGCGTGGGAGAGGGGCCCAGAGCTGCACACAGCCAGGAAACGAGCTCAGCAGCAGAGGAGAATGAACTGAGAGCCAACTCCTGATGTAAACACACAAGCCTTGGTAGGGCTGTCCTATTACTGCTATGTGAGCCACCAAATCTGCAACTAATGACATTCTGAAAACCGCAGATAATCCACCGCATGTTTCTACCACAGGAAGCAGGACAGGAATTCCAGGATGTGCTTCATGGCTCATAATGAAATCACAGAGCAGTCCTGACAGTCAGCACACACAATGAGCATTGTCTCAAAAATCCTCTAGTGCCTTCCAAGGAAGAGTAAGTTCATGCCCAAGTCAAGTATCTATCTGTAATGTAACGTCAATGATGACACAAGGAAGTCTGTTTTTATGGAGATGTGCTGCTACATACAAGTCACTATGTATACATGACACCACACCTCATCTCTCCAGTCTAAAGGACTACACTTCATGTCTGTGCTCAGGACAGGAGCAAAGAATTTCCAAGAGGTATCCCATTTTCTCAAAATCAGGAAGACTGCAGAGCAGGTATCAAAGAGAAAAAAAGGAGTAACAAATAAATCCAGAGAGAAATCCTACTGTGTTCTGCTAATCTACACTGCAAGAAAGATTTGAGGCTTATAGATTTAAATCATGAGTCCATCCTTCTCTCTTTGCCCAAGACCCCAAGCAGCAGTTAGAGATTTCAAATCTTTTGGGAAGACATACAAGTTGCCTTGCATGGGAGACTGCTACTTTGCTATCTCTCCTGACCAGACTTCAATGAGAGATGTGTCCCTTTTCCCGAGTTACAGTACTCACTACCACTGCAGTGCTAAAACTTTTTTATCCTTTTCCCTCATTCCTCCTGTCCCTCAGATATGTTCTGGGCCTTGTGCACACACACAATCCAAGATGTAGATGGAGCAATAGAAGGAAGGTCCTAGTCATTAGAGAATAATGTTAAATAAAAGAGTCTAATTTGATCCATCCAAAGAAGGGCCAGGTCCAAAGTCAGATCAGGCTTCTAGGGACCACATCTAGTTGACTTCTAAAAAGATGTATAGACAGATACACCATGGAAATATGCAAGCTACTCAGCTGGAACATGGATCAGGGCTGAAAGATGACAGACAGCTCAGCCCCACTTTTTCCGCTGTTTTACTCCTTTGCACTTCTTCCTACTTCCTCCCTCTGCTGAACTGGATCTTCTCAATACCATTTCAGCTGTCCTTTTCCCCTGCTTCATGGCCACCATACCTTACTCCTCCAAGCAGCTGCCCAGGTAGGATTCCACCTCACTGCAAGCACGTGTTCCCTCAACCTTGCCACCTAGGAACTATGGCATTAGCCACCTCAGATTGGATTCTGAAAAGGCCAAACCAGCTCCCCTTAACAGCTGCTTCCTCTCTGATGAAGGAGAGGAGGATAAAAAATTGCTGAAGGGCAAGGGAATACTCAGGGGTATGTAAAGGCAGGAAATGAAAAAAAACCCCAGCAGACAGGAAAGCTTGCTTCACACAATTTTTCTTCAATAACTGCAGAAATAACACCACAGGGATCTCTTAAGTCCAAAGACTTGATAAGATCCAGAGAAGGGCAGATAATTACAGGCAATCAGGGATGTCAGATCTTCAATTACTAGAGACCAAGACTGCCACTTTTCTGTTCTCTGCCTGTTATTTATGCTGTCTTCTGCAGCATCTGGCTCTCATCACCAGGGACAGGATCCTAGAGCTAGCTACAGCATTGGTCTGACTTAAGTCTGGCAGCTCTAGCAACTCCTCTTTGATGTCTCTTGCCTAATTCTACAACCCCTCTCTCTTGGGGCAGACACACTTGCCCCTTCCCCTTGGGGAAGTTCATCCATCTCATGTGACAGGAGTCACTACAGCCTTTAACAAAGGATTTGCTATTGATGCAATATCCCTGGCAAGATCCCTCTTGCTGGCATTACTGAGGGAGCAACTAAAAGGACACAGCAGAGCTGAAAAGAGAGGTGGGTGTAGGGAGGTGTACTTTTGACATTTATCACATTGTGCTGCCCTTCTTAAACTTGATGATGAGGACCACAATTTTTACAGAGGTATTAGTACACAAAATGCATGTGAGTCACTCCATATTTTCAAAAGTTCCACTAGGTAGTAGCAAACACATTGAAGATATAGAGATAAATCTCTTTGATGCAGAAAGAGAGAGTGCTTTCGAAACCCTGCCCACACCTTTCTTCTTTTGCAGCTCATATGAAGCAGATGCAGGATGGGGAAAAGCCTGTCCAAACAACTGTCTGACTGAAATCACCCAGAGTGAAAGTGACCATGACCTGAGGACCCTGACACACTCGAATATCTGTGCAAAGAAAGGAGGCAAGTTAAAAGCTGAGAAACCCAGACCCTCAAAATGATGGGTTTTCCACACATCATATTATTAGTTATGAGATCTCCCAGGATCTCTGGAATGGAGAAGGCATGTTTTGGTGGCAAAACACAACAGACAAACTTTCCTCACAGAGTTCTCTGTCTTGATGCCTGATGAGCCACAAGAAAGAAAAAGATGTCAAAGAAGCATGAGATAGGAGTGAACAAAGCAGTCAAAACCTGATGAAAAATGCAAGCTCCTACAACCATTTTTAGTGCTGATTTCTTATCAGGTAAGAGCTGTCATGAAAAACACACCTCATTTCCATTCCTTTCCACCACAAAACTTCCCTGACACATTGTCTTGGTTCACCACAAAAAGGCAACTTGTGTCTAGCTTTATAACAACACAGTCAGCTTCATTAGTTGCCATCATTACAAATGAACCATGAAATTCAGCTGATAAAAAAAACAAACCCAGAAGCCACAAACTTAATTTTGGTTATACAGTTCTGCTGGAGCCTGATAACCAAGAGCTGCATCTTTCGTCTGCCAGACAGAAGCTCTGAGCAAGCTCCACTAATGAACTGTTGACAATGTCAACAATGAAAAGAGCACAATAGATGCAGTGTATTTATCTGTATTGTCACAGCACCAAGAAACAGCTGCTGTCTGTGGAAACCACTATGCTGCTTCTGTAGAGCTCCCTCTTCTCATAAATCACAGTCCCAGATGGTCTTGTAAACAACAACAATGCTGTAATGCAGCATATAGAAAACTAAGTTCTGAACACAGCATTTGCAAGCAAACAATATTCCTGGGCTGGTTCTTCAGGAACTGCCTTCTGTGCTGTGCACATCCTTCCAATGGCAGCCCTGGTGGAGCTTCCTGCTGCACAGCCACTAAGACATGGAAAACAGCTGATCAGCTGCTTCCTGCAGGAGGATGGCACTCCAGAGGCAGGCACAAGGCTTGGAGCTAGAGCTCAGCCTGGTCTCTGTGAGGGACTGCTCAGGTCTGCTGCAGGTGAAGTAACTGCTACTAAGCTATGAAGCAAAATAAAGGTGCAAGGTTTCTATAGGAAATCTCCACCACTACTAGAAAACTTCTATGGATGGACAGAGGTTGAGCACCTGCAAGGTGGAAGGGAACAGAGAAGTTCTGCAGAGACATAAATAACTATGGATGGCAGCACACCGGTGAGGGAAACCTGGAGGCAAAGAAAAGGAACAGAAAGCAGCTCAGGGACAACAACTTGGAGAGGCAGAGAGGAAATAACAGAAAGAAGACCAAGGGGGAAAAAGGCCACGACCAAGCAGAATGAGTCAGAGCAGGCACAGAAAGCAGGAAAATGAGATCTTTGGGGAGAGAGGCCCATCTAGTAATAAAATAAATCTGTTTCTGATTTGGCAGCTCAGAGTATCAGAGCTGGACCAGGCATTACAGGTAGCTACAATATAAACAGTCACATTGGAAGAATATCTGAGTCTCTGATAACAAAGAAAGCAAAAAAGTGCAGAGGAGAATTGCCAGAAACCACCCTGCCACTCCAAAGGCAAAAAAAATCCCAGTTTTGAAAGGCTGCTAATGTGCTTTTTTGGCTTCCTTAAGTGGTTGACTCTGCCTGCACTGAAGTCAGAGGTGAGGGAGGTGTGTGACTGCTGTCTGCATTGAAGCTGGCTCAAATTCTAGAATAAATCTCAGATGAAACCTCCTCACAAGTAGTATTTAGAGAAAATGGGGGAAGGGAAAGGAAGAGTCCTTTTCCAGATTTATACCTCAGTTTTGGTGTCTATTTGGTCTGTTGCAACTGCTCTACTTTTCTCAAGAAAACTGATTAAATTCAAAAGTAGACTTTGCATAGAGAAACAGACAGTTTAGAAACATTAGGCTGTGTTCATTGCAGGAGTGAACAAACCTGTGCTTTCCTGTGATCCACTTTTGTACATTTGCCTAGAGCAAGACACAAGCAGATTTCAAAGACAAATAAAATACTAGCAAGTCACTGGTAACATCAGAGTGAATCATACTTAGTCACCCTGCAGGTATGCACGTATCTAACCTTGTTTACCAGCTTCCAAGTGAGATGCCTTGTGCTGCTGAATGTCCTTGGCCTTTAGCATCATTGTACACTCCAGATGCAGAGAGTGCACTCTGTCACGTGTTCTTATTAGTTACCAAAAACAAGACCAAACTGTGGGAATGCCCTACAGCCCCCTGGGACCTCCCCTCCTCTCCTATCAAAGAAAGAGTAAGATGAATAGCCACTGCAGACAGCTACACCTCCCATCCTCTCCTATGTAATCTCAAAGCACTCAGCACCTTCAATAAATAGGGAAGGGGAGAGCACTGTGGAAGTCAGTCCAGGAGGATGAGGGGTCATGAAAGGAATGGAGAGGATGGCTTCCTCATGCTGAGCAAGAAAAAGAGCACACTCCTGCTCAGCATGAACTGTCTGCTGAAACCAGCAATAAAGGTAACAATCAACTCTTTCTAAAATTGCTGAGGTTTTTAAAATAACACAACCTTCATTTAAAAAGTTAATAACATCAAATAGCTCAAGCTTCCACTCTCAGTCATATCCCTTAAATGTAATGCACTGCAGCTTGACTGATCTATAGGATAATGCTAGTCCTTTTAATGCTCCTTAGGCAAATCTGTAGGGACTTTGGAATCCTTCAGTGCAATGCAAATTTGGTTTGCAACACTTTATCACTTCCTCCAGATAAAAGGCAGAGCTGACATTCACCTTCTTTCAGGAAGCCCAAGATAAACACACACACACACACACAAACAAACAAATTCACATACATATGCAAATACATTTGTATATATATAAAAATACACACAAATGTATATGACTAAATGATAACACACAGAAGAATGGGCTTTTATTGGGTGTTTTTGTTAAGTACATTGAGCTTCACTGTAGACAGCAGGACATCTGCTTTTTAAACAGGGCATTAAGAAACCATGCTTACCCCATGAATTTTGTAAAGACTGGACATGCCCCATGCAATCTCTTCTTACATACAAACCTTAGCATCACTGTCACTTAGTTAAATGAGATTTTTATGTTTCAACTTTGTCAAGTTTTCAGAGGCTGTGGCCAGCCAATTTAAAATGTTGATGTGATGAAGTGTTCTTTAGGCAGAGAAGCATACTCTGCAAAGTAATTTTCTTTAGAGCAGGAGCAGCATAATTTTAAACAGAGT
Source organism: Toxostoma redivivum (assembly GCA_013397375.1). Classification (NCBI taxonomy): domain Eukaryota; kingdom Metazoa; phylum Chordata; class Aves; order Passeriformes; family Mimidae; genus Toxostoma; species Toxostoma redivivum. Next base: position 306,398 of record VXBI01007324.1, read on the forward strand.
ATTGCTGAAATTGTGACGCACGCTGTAATTGCTTAGAAACTACTCCTGATTTTTATTCCATCTCTGCTGCAAAGTTAACCCCCACCCCCTCAACAAGCTAAACAGATCATAATCTACTTATATTAGGTTTTGATTTTTCAAATCCTGAACTGTTGCTTTGCTCATTCCCCATTCTACTGAAGTCAGTGTGCCTGTTCCTGAGATAAAGGTAAGTCAAGGTTGCTGGCTCTAGGTTTTAGGCACAGATTGAGCAACACAGGCTAAGGATGGTTAATCTTTCCCAGTTGTTCATGCACGAATGGTGTATCTACCTGGGACTGTCAAGTAAAGTTAGTGCAAGGGACTATAATCCTATCTGGCTCAAACTGCACAAATAACGCTTTGGAGGGAAGCGAAAAGAGTTGAATACATTGAAAAGCTTTGGCAGGCCTTGAGAGAGGAGAGGAACCATGCTCGCTTGAGAAAGGCGCTGAGGAATGAGAAGGGCTTTAGGATAAGCAGCTCCTGTGCATAACCAATGGGGAAGGAGCACGGGAGGGGCAGGAGGCCAAGGATCGAGTCCATTTGCAGTCAGACAACACACACCCCAGTCCAGTTGCCAAGCTACTCTTCAGAGCCCCATAAAGCCAAGAAAGACTACTGGCACCCCGGGATGTCAATTTTTAGTCACAGTGACTCTGGCAGGTGCTGTGTCCTGGAAGCGACAGGTAGGCTCGCTCCAAACCTACCCAGCATCCTCAAAAGCCGTGGCCCAGGTGCCACACACACTTGAAGGCCATGTTACTGAGAATTTACTGCCACTCCGCACTAATAAAAATCACACCCGCAGTTTTTTGGGTAGGACACACGCGGTGGGTAACAAGCTTTTGCAGTACTTTAAGTCCCTGGTCAGCAACAGAAATCCATGAGGCGCTGCTTTTGCCGGCACACACCAGGGCTGAGAGGTGCGGTCTGGCATCCGCAGGAACAGCCCCACTCCCAGCCTGCACCCAGGCGGGAGGAGAAGCCCCTCTCTGGCAGCCATCCCTGCCAGCATCTCCCGCTGGCACCCCGGAGGGAGCAGGGGCTGCCCCGGCTCATCCCTGCGCCCATCCCCGCCGTCTGCAGAGGGCACTCGGGGCCCGCGAGTGGCGGCGGAGCTCCCGGGGCCGGCGGGGCCGAGCTGCCACCTCCCGGCAGCGGGGACGGGAAAGCCCAGTGCCAGGGGACACCGACCGGGGAGAGGGCTGCGGCTCCGCGGCACAAAGAAGCTTGGAGAGAAAAAGGTACAAGCATTTTAATGTGAGACACATAAAACCCCCAAACCTAGCCCACCACCAGAGGTTAGGAGCATGGAAAAAGACCTGTCTCACTATAAACACCTGTCAGAAAACATGCTTGGAGAGGCAGCCGGGAGAGATCGCCACTGGCAGGGAACAGAGCTCGTTGACACACAGGGACGGCCAGGGTATGAAGTCCGGTGAGTTTACACTTGTAACGGTGGAGACGCAGTTCCGAGAAGAGCAAAACCCAGACCCTCTGCAAAGGGGTCCTACTAGCAAGGTGAGAGGCTAAGTGAGAGCCAGGGAAAACTTTCCCGTCCTTTCACAGAGAAAATCACGCACAGAATATCAGCTGTTCAATCAAATCCTTTACGTCGTAACTCAAACAAGTGAGGAGACTGGAAGTATTAGGCAAACACGCATTTGCAGATGACTGGATGCTCCTCACCACTCTACACACTTGAAATACGTCAGAGTATAACTCGTAACTCTATCTATAAAATACCCTAAACATTAAACAAACTAAACCCAACCCGCAAGACAGCTTGGGTACATCCTGCTTCTGCACAGCAAGGCCTGAGCATGGACAACATCCCTGGAGTTTGGTTAATCCACTTCAGAAACTGGAAGAGAACAGACGTGTCTGCTAACCGCTGCTGTAATTCCCATTTCCACAGAAGTTATGCGAGGAATTATGCCAGCTCCCAGAGTTGCTCCGTCCCCTGGCAAGCGCCGCAGCCTTTTT
>VXBI01007324.1:308475-408156 GCA_013397375.1 Toxostoma redivivum
AACATACCAACATGCGGAGATTTTTCAGCTACACCCTTTTTCCTGCCAACCACCCCCCAGCCCTTCCTCGGGGAGCCCGAAGGCACCGGAGAGGGGCAGCGCTAGCGGGGATCCCTCTGTTCCCCTAGCCCGGAGCCGCGCAGCTGGAGACAGCAGAAGCAATTCTGGGGTCTCCTTCCTGCGAGAGCCCTCGGCTCCAAAGGTATANCAGGTAGAGGATGTTGCGGTCCGACCACTCGGTGCGGATCTCGTAGAACTCCTCCTCGTCGCCCCGCCGGCTGATGATGAGCCGCCGGATGCCGTTCACCCAGCAGCCCCGCACGTACATGTTCACCAGCGAGGTGCCCTCAAACACGGCCGAAGCCATCCCGCCGCCGCCCCCACATCCCCCGCCGCCGGCCCAGGGCGAAGCGCACCGCCCCGCGCCGCCGTGGCCAAGTTAAGAGGAGGAGGAGGAGGAAGAGGAGGAGGAAGAGAGAAGGGGGGTGCCACCCGCCGCACAGCCCCCACCGGCTTGGCCCTGCCCGCCGGGGCTGTGTCGCCTCCCGGCGCTGGAGAGGCTCGCTAGTGCCTCACAGACGGCCGCCGCAGTCAGGGGACAGCCCGGGCACCCTGCCCTGCCGAGAGCAGGACGGCTCTCATCCCCTCCGGGGCGGGGAGCAGGGTGGCTCGGCCCTTTCTTCTCGGCTCCGCAGGAAGGCAGAGCCCCTCCCGTCCAAAGTCGGGGGGACGCCCCGGCCCCGTGGCCAGCGCCCAACCCCTCCGCCGAACCCTGCGATCCCCGAGGGGCGGGATCTTCCTCTTCCTTCTCGGGACGTTTTCGTAGACTCCGTAGACATGACGAGGAATTGTTTTCTCCTCCCAGTGACCCCAGAAGGTTTTATTCGGTTTTTATTTTTTTCTTCAAGCCTCCGTCCCGGCCAGCTGAGGGAGGAAGAGGGAGGCTGCCCGGCTGTCAGCCGCCAGCGGCGCACAGAGTGGACCAGCGCTCCCGCTATGCCCTGGGAAACCTCCATGGAGCCCTCGGCAGCCGACCCTGCACCTCCGGAGGGAAGGGGGGCCAGCATAGAGAGGAAAAACAGGAGGAAGGGAGTACACAGCTGGAGCCTGGGACTCCTTCGGCCTTTTAATAATAGTCTGGCGGGACGGCATCCCTGAAGGAGCCTCCAGCAGCATCGAGTACGGGAGGGAGATGGGGAGGTCTGTGCTGCAAACACAGCGCAGCACAGATTTCCCACCCTCCCTCCTTCCCACCCCATGGCATGCAGTGCCCGAACACCCAGAGAGCGGGGCAAGGGAGAGCTGGCAGGGGCCGCAGGAGTCGACAGCAAGCATCTGGCAAAACCGGAGCAGCACTGCAGAGCAAGGAAGTGTGTGCGAGATGCCTGGACGCCTGCAAATGCCCTGAAGCTGCAGGTTAAGACATATATGGTGAAGGTGAAGCAAATACAGCGAAGTGATGTAGGATGCATCATCCAGAAAGAGATTCTGCTGGAAGGCAGTGGCCTCCGGCATCAGGCTTTCTGAGGGACAGGGGCTCGGCAGGGCCAAGGGAGGCAGTGAGTGACTTCCCTGGGTCATGCCATGGCCCGGGGCAGGAGAGACCCTTCCTGTTTGTATAATCTGGGGAGGTCAGAGGTCGTTACACTCATACTATGTATAATAAAATTTAAGCCAGTTTCTGCCAAAGTGACATCTGTGGCTCAGGAGGACAGGAACTCACCTGATAGAAATTCAGGTGCTGTTTAACCTCTCAGAAAAAAACAGCAAAGCCCACAGGCAAGACCACTATTTCAAAGATCAGCCAAAAAGCAGTGCTTGGAGAGCATCACATCTGGATCAGCTTGGGGTAACACAACAAGCATGATAGGGTGTCATAAAGGTGAAAGATAATAGTTTTCTTGTAAAATGCACAAATAAATAACTAAATCATATTCTTTTCAATAGATAACATTGCAAGTAGCTGCCTACATCATTCAGGTTACAAATGCCTCTACATTAAAGCAACTCCAACAACTGCAATGATGTCCCAATTGTATATTTTCTCTACTTTTCTTCTACATAATAAAAGTGGGTTTAGCTCTCTCTGAAGCAGAGTCATATATAAAGAATGCAAACAAACTGAGCCTCATCTCTCCAAACAGAAAAGCACGTGACTCTTTGCTGCAGCCTTGCTCTATGGCACCTGCAGACATTTCTTTAGAGAAATCTGTGGTTATGAGAACAGGTGGGCAATACTCAAGATGACAGAGCAGATCCTATTCCTGCTAAACCAACTTCACAGAGAACAGCATCAGGCCCAGAGCTGTGATACAAAACCGGAAAAAGCAAACAACCTGAAGGCACTCGCTTCCCATAAAGAGGTGTGTATGTAGCCTTTCACAGAGCAAAACATGTGGCAGAGGATCACCTTAGATCACAAAACAAAGAGTTTTCACATCACTGTCGGGCTAGACATGTCCCCAAGTACCACAAATTAGCTGTTCAGAGAGTTCAGTGTGGCTTCACAGGAAAGGAATTACTGTGAACCTTTGTACTGTAGAAATATCCCCAGACAGCTCCTTTTGCTCAGGGTAGGCTTTTGTAATCCCTCCTCTTGTTCCAGTACATGGTGGTCTTGCCCATTCTCCAAATAAAAAAACCCCCAAGCAAATAAAATGCCTTCTCTTCTGGCACTTTCTGTGCCAACCTGAAATAACCTAAGGAAGTGAAACGTCTAGGAAGAGAACCGCAAGAGTAACCCCCCTTTTTCAAAGATGTCAGCCTTGCATTGCTTCTGTTTAAGCAATGAAAGCACTTGACTTCTGCTCATTCTGACTGGTATTTTCTGTCTTTGCAATAGAATTATTTTTGCTGTTGTTGGCCTTCCCACCACCTGTGTGTCACTCAATAAACCTCTGAGGCTCTCGACACTGAGTAGGAGCTTTGGCTTCAGCTGGACTCCTCAAGCTCTTGGCTGGGGCTTCTCAGTTTGGGCTAAAGTTGGCATGTGCCATCCTGTAGGTTTAAGCATTAAGTATTTGGTTCTGTTTTTCTCTTTTAGACTGACTGGTGCCATGCTTCCAACTTACTTAAAATATTCGAGCCACAGAAACCCCTGTGTGCCTGTCACTGCATGCTCATGGAAAATGAGCCTAAGCTGAAAATTCTAAACCTAAAGGGCTTGAAACTGTCATCCTGATATCAGATCCTGCCGAATTTTACGAGTATGAAAGGTAGAAGGACTCCTATGCCTAATGCTGAACATGCGAGGTCAGTTTGTTATTCCCCCATTAGTACAATCCTGTTTCAGAAAAACCTTAATCCAATAAATCCAGAAGTACAACACCCCTCTTTGGAGTGAAAAGTAGAACTGTGCACAGCTTTAACCCTGCCACTGAGCACTTCTGGCAGTTATTGCCTGGGGCCAAGTTGGTTGCCCACCATAATCTAATCTCATTCTCAGCTCAGGTGGTAGGATGGGCATAAATATGTCCTCTCTGCCCCTGGGTCAGGAGAGCCCCTATTACTGCAGTGCAATCCTGACATTAAACAATGGCTGTTCATGAAAGTTGGGTTAGTAATAAACATCTACTACTGTGTGGCTCCAGAAAAGTTTTCCTGGAAAATGCTTACACACAGAAAAGAAAAGTTTGCTTTAGACTAGCATTGTGCTGAGGAGGATGGTGGAATTCACAAGCTTATCTGCTTCATGGAATGTAAAATGGATATTCAGGAAGGCTGGAGAGTCCCAAAGGACATAGACATCTTCCAGATGAAAGTATCATTATTAGCTCTTTTTATTGTCAGAGTACAACTTGTATCTCTTGTGCACTTTAAAAAATACTGAGAAGCTGGGCCTTTACATTTGACGAGTTTTTTACATGTATGCACCATGGATAGAAGCACTGTGCCATGGTGGCTCTTCAGTAGAAACTGGAAAAATGTATTTAACTTTAAATAAAATAGAAAGATATGCCTTATTAAAATACATTTTATCCCTTCTTGTATGACATACAGTTTTACTATTATCCATATTTAAGTTTTGAGACAAAAGCCATTACTGGCAGTTGCACTTTAGACAATAAAGATGCCAACAGCCTATGTTTTATCCACTTGCATTTTTGTGATCTTGCTGTCTCACTGGAGTAATAAAATGTTATGGGAATGCATGCATTTGCTTGGCCATTTATTAGATTGATTATAACCTATCAATTTTATGGTCTTGCATTTTACTTTCACACACTTTAAAGAATTTCATTCTTTTAAAATACGTGCAGGGTACCTACCATATACTGTTAATAACCTTGCTGAAAGGACTCAGGCTCTGTAAAGGTTGCCCTGGCCAAACCAATGCAAACACAATCAAAGTGATGCAGCAAAATTGCCTGAATTTGAAAAGGGGCCAGGGCCAAATCATGGTGCTTAAGAAGCTCAAGGGCAGGTAAGTCTTGGCTCTTATATTTGTGTTATGAACTGTGGCTAGAAACACAAATGAAGTAAAATGAGCTTGTAGCTCTAACCTTGTGCTGTGACATGTCAGCTGTTTTTTCAGGTTCCTTCATCAGTGTAGTGGAAATTATAGGGATACTTGCCTTCTGTCATATAAAAGTAGGTTATGAAGACTTCTAAAGGCTATTTCTGTACTATCTACATTTTTCTTCACATGTCCTACAGCCTACAGTCCACTGCAGCACTTTCTTCTGCCCTCACCAGTTATAGTCCCCAGCAATTACTGCTCCCAGACTGCATCTACATTCAGGAGGAACTTCATCTAAATATCTAAGAAGATCTCTCCCTGTGATTGTTTCAAAAGGCATTTTAGGACTCCTTTTTTACCATTGTGACTTCAACACCCTTAGCACAGAGGCATGATGATTCACCCTCTTTCTGTCCACATCCATGAACTATACACTTCTCAGGGAAGGAAGAGGCTTTTCTACTGTTTTCATAATTAAAGTCCTCATTTTTGGCAGTAGGCTTTATATTAAGTAATAAGGAGTGCCGACCACTGCGAACAAGGGATAAAGAAAATTTTTACCATAAGGAATAAACGAGCCGTATCCTTTGTGAGCATGACCTGATCAGTGAAACTGGCACATTTCACTACTTCAGTTTAGATCATTAACCTCTTTAAAGGAAACAGATTATTGTAACAGTAGCAGCCACTAACCAGCCAACATGCATTTCCACCTGAAACCAAAGTGAGTGTCTCTGGGACAGGGACACCTAAAGGGGAGGCTTCTCATGGAACTCAAGGCTGAAGGCAGGCTGTGAACAGCAGGCAGCCTGGCTTTTTCAGCACTGTCAGAGTTATGTTTTCTGCACCACAGTGATTACCCCTGCCAGGTGATCAGGCTTAAAACCACATTACTGAGGTACAGAGCAGGAATAACCAGATAAGGGCAGACAAGGGAGTATTTCCCTTAGCTGACATTGCCACCAAAACTCAGGGGTTGGAAAATGCTGATCTAAAAAATCAGTCTAAATAGCTTTGGTGCATCACCCTGGAAAGAGTCCAGGAGGGGCAGGAGGGTGACAATGCCTGCCGTGGGCTAAGAAGCTCTCTAGTTGTGCAAGGCTTCCTTTGCACAAGGAAGCAAAAATTGTATCCAAGGTGCCTGGCTCCATTAATAACTGCTCTTTACTATTCAATACCTGAAGTCACTAAAGTCAAAAGGCCACCACAACTCCCAGATCTGGAGTCATCTGTCAGCTCTTGTCTGGTGCCTTTTAAAAATCCTTCTATCATGAGACCATGGATGGCCTGGACACTCCAGTAACATTTTCATCCTCAGCTATCAGATTTGGAAACACAGGATACTGGAATATTTGCAAAGAATCTCAGTTAGCTCATTTGGCTCTGTTGCCAGTGCAGTGTTGTAGTAATGAAAATCTTCATCAATTGCTCAACAAAACAATTTGTAAAGCAAGAGGGGTTGAAACTTTATACACTTACTTGAGCAGTGGAAGGAAATAATGGGCTTTAAAAAGCAGCCCTCTCCTCTGTAATACCTACACACAACATGGAATAAGCATGGTTTTTTTTGTCTGTTCTCCCCCAATATGCACTATTCTGCTAAAAGTGGTTTTTTTGGATGTACAAGCCAAAGTCAAAGCAGCCTCTCCTGTTTTAGCCTCTAGTTCACATGAAAGATCCATTCCTTCTGAACACCTCTGTTGAGGGGGAGCCCTTGATTAAATGAGCTACAGACTGAAACATCCTTTCATGCTCCTGTGGGGAGTTTTGACTGCAAAAGGTTTGCATGCATAGCCAGAGCACTGCTAGGACTGTGTATTCTCACTTTTTTCTCTTTCCTTCTCCCTCAGGCAGATTCTGTGAAGTACTGAGCCCTCCTGGAGCCAACAGGAGTTTAAAAAGTCCTCAATATCTATCCAGTTTTGGTTACCTCATAATATAGGCATTAATGTATGCACAGTCTATTTTTAGAATCTGTAACTTGCTTTCTGGGTAAAAAAATGCTTGAAAGACCCCTTCTTCTCCCTCAGAATTGACATTGAATTGTATTTAATAGAAGAGCCTGAAATTCCTTCCATTAAAAAGTGTATTATAAATGCTCAAGGAGCTGTAACTGCAGTTGAAAGCTAGGTATATTCCTGCCAAAGGGTAAACTAACTTCATCTAATAGGAGAATATTTCCAGTGGGACAATTTACCCTTTATGAGCCTTTTTCCCGGAGACAACATAGAAATTATATCTTCACTATGTTTCTAAAAGAGCAAAATAAAGTAAATACACCTGCAGGTTGCTAAGAAAACCATTGACATAAAAATACACAAGACAAATTTTATCTGTGTTTTCAGTCTCTTAGCCTAGTGCAATCAGTCATCTGGGCAATAAAATGGTCCACAGTGCTGGCCTTCAGTACGGTTTGTAATGATCCTTTAAATGGCCTAACACTGCAGATTTGTATTGCATTTTGAAATAGGAAACCCTAAAGTGTTAAAATAGATGAGCATTATTATTCTGTGTCTGCAGAAGGGGAGACTGAGACACAGAGTAGAGAAAGCAGCTTGCTTTGGACTGCAGAAAAAAGTCATCCTAAAGTCTGGAGTATTTGTAGCATTTGCTATGTGAACTTGTATACAGCCCGCAGGGAACATACTGTTTTGCAGGGGAAAGAAACCAATCACATTGCCTATGACCACTAGAGGTGTGAATGTCCAACAGAGCCATTTGCACACACTAACAAATCCTTTTTCGTTTTTTTTAAGGATGAACTGTCCTAGTGTTCTTCCAATTTCCCCCCCTCATTCCTGTGAAGAAAAATCACTCCAAAAATGGTAGACATTGGATAACAACTTCAAACAATGGGTTTTTTTGCTGCTATTGTTAGTAATTGAAATGAGTTCTTCCTTTGCTCTTGCTACACTACCCCAGGAGAAGAAATTGCTCTTGGTTTAGATGAAAACTCTGTATCTTAACCAGCAGTAACTCTCTTGTAAAACATTTGAGCAGTCCTGCTGACCTGCAATAGGCTATTCATGCTCTTAAAATTAAGGGCACACAAAGTGCTCAGCTATGTGAATAAGCAGCCCTTCAACATCTGCTTAAGGCAAGGAGAAGTTCTCAATGAAAGAACTACATAAGGGAGTCACAGCAACCGGAATTCTGAGTATGACAGACATGCAGGATTGGACCCTGAGCCTGATAAACAGCTATTGCTGAATTGCATTCATTCACACAGCAGCATCCGTAAGACACAGCTCATCCATATTTGCTGCTTCAAATACTTCAAGTCAAAACAAGCGTGAGCGATTTGATGCGTCTACACAGCATAATTAGAGATGTAAACAATAACTGCCACTGCAGAAACTAGAGCAATAGGCTAAGTAATTACCTGAGGTATTTTGGCCTGGTTACGTTCGGCATCATTAGCATAATTACGGGAATTGAATTCAAGCCCATCATACCTTTGATAGTTCAGTTTATGCACAACAACCTCATCCTCAATTTTTATGATGTTTCCTTGATTGCCAAGGGTGGCCCATGCTCTCTCCCATTTTTTGTCATCTGAGCCACAAAGGAAAGACCCATTAATGAAAACAAGGTTAATTATGCTTTCATCAGACTGGCTTCAGAAGAGATTTCTTCTGAGAAAGAGCAGAGTGGGGAGTCCATTTTTTCTATTCCCTTACTCCTTAAAAAATAAAGTAAAACCACACAATGAATGTCTCTATTTACATTTCAGAGTTCTTTTCATGCTTAATATGCCTGTGTGAATGTACCAAACACAAGTGAAGCATGAATAATATGTGACTATTTTTCCTTTTTTCCCTATATTGCTTAGCAGTCTATTTTTTTAACTCTTCCCAAGAGCAAGAAGGTAACCATTTCCCTGCCCCCTTCCTCTTTGTTTTGTTTTTCTTCGTTATTCAGGACGGGGCTTGTAGTGAATCTGTTAGGACTATTGTGCTATATTCATCAGTTCTACTTGGCTCAGCTCATGTGTGAATCGAGGCTTTTTATCTCTATGAGAAAAGATATTTCCCTTTATAGCATTCTAAGTCAATTACTGTGTTGGCCTTATGGGTTTTTTTTTTTTCCCTTCTAAGCAGACATATGAGAAATGTTTTCTCTAAAGTCCTTATTTTTATTTGTCACCTTATAGAGGCCAGAGACCTTAAACATTCATGTGTTTTGGGTTCACACTCACTCAACACACACTGAAAAAGGTCACAAAAGTTAGCAGAGCACCTTCTCCTTATAAAGACAAGATCTGATGGCATACTCTTGTCACTTCCAATATAATGAGGTTAATAGAAAAACCTACAAAGTTTTTGTGTTTGCATAGGACAGTGGTGTTTTTTTCTGTAACATTAACTAAGGACTCTCAACTGAACCCACTGTAAAGCCTCAGATAAACATAAAGAATGAAGCAAATGACATACAGTGGTTGTCATGTAAATTGCTGGAAAAATAACCTCTACCCACTTTAAAAAGACTCTGATCTTGACTGCATAGATGCTTCAATTACAAAAACCTATCAGGTTTAGCATTAATGATATGTTATTTGTTTTATTTGGGAAAAGAGGGGATGCAAAGCCAGTTTCCATACGATGCAGGTAAAAGCTCATTTTATTCCAGTCCTAATCTCCCTGAACACCAACTTAATTTTCAAGTGCAGTGACCTCCAAATTAGACCAGCTAAAAAAATCTACAGAAGCCTCCAGTTTTCAGCACACAATGCTGTCATATCCCATGGGTCAGAGCCAACAAACAATGCAACATGGGGCAGCAACCCAACCTATCTTGTGAGAGAGGGAGGGTCTTTACTGTCAATGTCAAAAGTACAAATCCCCAATTTCTGCTGAAAGCGAAGGCTGTGCAGCAGGAATTGCTGCAATATCCTACCACAGGATTCCTGTAAATGAAATGCATGTTTTCTTTAGGCCTTCTCAGCAAAGATTTACCCCTTGTCATCTCTATATGATCCCAACACAGCCCTTAGTCCAAGACCATCTCTTCTGCTGCTTCAGTGAAACTTCTGCAAATAGAAATTACTTGTATCAGAAGTTGGCAGCTGTACACACAATCAGTGATCCCAGAAAACAAGCAGATATTAAGAGAGTTCAAAGAGCCCTCCTGAAGGAAAACTAGGTTTTAATGGGAGTAGTTAAAAACAATTTGACCTAAATAAATTAAAGATTCAATACAATGAGTAAGCAACAAATTATGAAATACAGACTTCTGATGGAAAATGCATATGGTCTGACTGGAATAAAAAATTAACAAAAGAAGAAATCTTAAGAATCTAAATATTAAAAAAAAAAAGATTTCTGAAGAAGTTTAGTAGGGAATTTACCAATGAGAGTTCAAAACCTTACTTCAATTCAGGGCCTAATTATTAAAGACATGTTCACAAACAGATGGGAACCTCTGCATGAACAAGAGGTTCTTTGTGGTGGGAACAGCATCTTGGTGCCAAACTCTTATTTTATGCCAGACCTAACAGTGCCATCACTAACATCCAGTGATTCTATTATATAAGGCAAAGAGATAGGATAATACAATCTTATCTTAAACATATGGTAAAATATGTATCTGTGGGCTAGCTTGTTGATCAAGCTGCTTCTCATCAGTTGTTGCCTGACAAATATTAAGGCTTGTTTTTCCACTCCTGCCACTTAGATTTCTCAGTTTTCTTATTTCCTGTTATGCTAACTCAAGATGAGGTAACAAAAAGTGCCTAGAATGGCTACTTATAGCTGCTGAACTACTACTGTTTCCCCCCCTCCTAACTTTTGGTGAACTTCCTATGCTATAGGGATCCTATTCTTCTCGTCAAAAAGTCTGGACCTTAATCCCAGTCCTATGTCATCTTGTGGTAACTATTGCAGCTAGAACTACTAAAAATAAGTTCAGGTTAAATGAGAGGTATGCACAGTTAGCTAAATACCACTATGATGTGCAATTTTATTTGATTTGTATTTGCTTTTGGAAACTCATTTGCCAACGTATATTGCCAGTGTATCTTCCGTTTATTAAAAAATAAAACAGGTAATAGTTTTGTGAGAATCTGTTTTGGGGATTTTTTTGCTTTTAAATTGCTTTCTCTTAACATTTGTGATTAAAACCTCATGCTGCTTGTGCAATGAACAAAAAAATCTGTAATTAAAGGAACTATTAATATTATAAGGATACAGTCTGTTGACAGGGTTCCAAATGCAAAGCAAGATTTGTTGGTTGCTCCAAGAAATTTCTAATAATTCAGCTTGGGGGGCTGGTTGGGAATAGAGGCGTAAAAGTCTTCGTGAGGACTAAAGACAATGGGGGATACCTTCTCACTCATCCCCGAAGATATTCCCCATGACCTTGAGAGTTTTTCTGAAAATTTTGGAGTGATGTAGCTCCACAAGCACAGATTCATTGGTGTAAATTACCAGGGAGCTTTAATCACTCCCATGTACAACTATGTGTCAGCGCAATTAAACACAGATGCCAATGAAGCCCATGCAGAATTAGGCACAGAATTGGAGCTTTATAGCAAAAAGTTTCAATGGGACCAGAATTTCAGCTTTCTATTCCTCCCTAAAAGGAGTCACCAGGAAGGATCTAGTGAAGACAGAGGCATCTGCAGAGATGAAAAAGAGATGAGAGATCTTGGGAAGACCTAGAGGGAATAAGAAAACTGACAGTCTAAGCCCTCAAAAGCACAGCAGCTTTCATGTCTTTTCAGCTGCATATAAAAATCAGTTCTAAGGGCTTGTATCCTCCAATCCTGAATGGAAATAAAGAGCACAAAGGAGAAGCAGCACAAGTATCAGACATCTGCTTGTGGGGAGCTGCCAGTCCTGTGGTTTCCAATAGGTGATGGACGGATACAGCCTGTCCTGGGAGGTGGGGCAGCAGCAAGCTTTTGTTCCTGCCTTGCCACAGCTTACAAATGTCGCCTTCTTTTGAGTGAGAAGTTGAGCAACTTCTCCCTTTAGAGTGGCTTGATACCACCCCATGCCAGAAAAAGCCATGCCTACAAAGCAGTTCAGAGCATAACTATGTTGTACATAGCCAGCCCCTTGCACAGCACCTGAATAAAACAAGGGAAACTCTTTTGACTTCCTCTTCTCCACAGTTTTCAATTTTAAAAAGTGTATGTGTGGGAGGGAAGAGATTCAATGCCTCTTAATTGTTCCTCAGCTTCCTGTCAAAAAGGACTGGGCCTAAAATTCCAGGAAGCTTCTCACTGCCTGTCCTAGGCAGGATTTAGAACAATAGCTGGCTACAATCAATGGTGTTGCAGCAGAGACTTGTTAAAATACGTGTTTGCATTACTGTCTTCTACTGAGAAGTGCCAGTATGTAACAGCCACGCATAACAGTTACAGCAGAAAAGTATTAGTAATGCTAAGTGCTGAAAATAACACACTAATTTATCTTCTAGCCTCTCTGACAATTTCTAGCAGGATTTATCTTCCTTTAAAAAGAAAGCCAGATGCATAGAAGGAATTTACCACAGTACAACTCAAGAGCAGTGTGCTTTAAAACAGAAGAGCTCATTTTCCACTAACAGTGCACTTTTTCATCCTCCTTTTGTTCCAAGGGTTGGTAATGCCATAACATCCAAGAGGGCAAAACTGGCTGGCCCTTGCGTAATTATTCTTAACATTCCTCTCAATGCTATATCACAACCTTCAAAACTGACAAGCAGTTTTTTTCCAGTGTAAACCCAAAAGTTATGTATCCCATAGTAGTTTTCCAAAGCCATATTCGGTACTCAAATGAGTTGGCTTAATTTTCCCAGAAAAAGCAACCTCTTTTTGCCTACTGGAGCAATGACAAAGTTGTCCAACATAAAAGACTGAGCCTGAGTAGTTACCCAGATGCCTTAAGTTTTAGCTTTTATATTTTTCAGATTCTGTACTGCATTAGTATACAACTCTGAACTTCATACAAAGTGTTAGCAAGTTCTCTTCACAGTTTAGTTAGATGAAACAATCCTTTTCCAGCCTGAGAACCAAGGACACCGTTGCAGCTTCAGCCTAAAAAGTATAAAAAGCAAACTGAGGAGAGTAATCTGGGATGATGGGACTTCATAACCTGAAGCTGTAATTGGACAATCAACCCCAAAGTGTAAATGGACCAAAACTTATAAAAGTGTGAAAACTTGTGACTCGGAGTCCATCTTGTGTCCATCTTGGGTTGATCTTGGGTGTAGCCTGGCTGGGGTCTTGTACTGCTCAAGGTGTATCCTTTGAAGGCCTTTTAACAAATATCTACTTTATCATTTTAACTCTGTCTAGCCTCTGTTCCAGGTTGCCTTTCCAGGCATCAACCCCTGCACATAGTTGCCACTACCAGACAAGAGACTCCAGCACATGACTGAGGGAAATAAACATCAGAATACATAAATCAGAAAAAGTTGCCATTGCCTCCCAGCTTACTTCCCACCATTGTCAGTATAAAACTATTGAAAATACATAATGCTTTCCAGATTGCTCATTTTCATGTGATCAGACCTTCCCTATAAAGGTTTTCCTTTTCAAATCACGCTCAATTTCCTCAGATGCCAAGGGACATTAAAAAAATTAGTAAATTCGAGGCTGAACTCTTTGAGAATATGAAGTGTCATCTTATATTTTTTTCTCAGATTGCTGACACTCAGTTGAGTCTCCTACTCAGGACTTGCACAACCGAAGAAATCAGCTATGTCCACTGATACAGAAACTGAAAAAGCCAAACCGGAGTGGAGGCCCAAATCCTGTTTGCCTGGATTTAAGGCAGAGCCATGTATTGAATCAGTCCCTCTTTCCTGCAAGAAAGCACGAAGCACAGATATGGTTGTGCAAGCACCAGCTGCTTACTTGGGGACATCCAGTCAGACCACAGCACATCAGATAAATTGAGAGGCCAAGCGGAGCACATCAAACTAGAAGGTTTGATGATCAAACTCTCCCAAAATCAGGTTGCTTACTGGAAGAACACCTGCATGTTCATGTCTGGTGCTCACCCACAGGCACTCAAGCCTGACCAAGTTGCACAGCCTAAAAATGTCAAGATCACCGAGGAAATTCTGTGAAGAAATGGGAATAAAACCCTTTTTGTCCTACCACCACAAGGCTTGCTTTCTTCCTTTGTTGCAGTAATTCATTTTGTACAGATTTAACAAGCTAAATCTTCAAGTCCTTCCTAAAACAGATTTGGATCCAAGCTGCCCTGTATACTAGCTGGCATAACCGAGCTCAGAATTCAGACTTCCATTCTTCTTTATTCCTTTTCAGGCAGCCTTCCTGTTCCTTCAAAATAAAGCACAGACAGCAGCTACAGAATTAAGAATTCATCTCTGCATAACTAATTAAAGGGCATTTTTTTACTGTACTTTTTGCCTTATTAATAGCACCATGGTATTTCTGAAAAGTAAAAGTGGCTTTAACAACTAATGATGATTTTAGAAACAGAAGCAATGCTTTGCTTTGCTTTCCCTAATAGGATTCAAGAAACACAGTGTGGCGTAGAAACCCCTGTTGTGCATATCCGTCTCACACAGAGATCATTACCAGGGTGCCTGTGTTTAACAGAAGCATCATCTCCAACTTTCTGTTCCCAAGGAGAGGAAAGACCACTGGAAGGAATTCATCACAGTCATTAGGCCACAGGTTTCTTGTGCTCAGAAAGGGTCCCTAAGCTTTTGACTCATTAAGAGATGGTCTTCAGAAAGCTCAAGGGCTTGTTTCTGCACCAGGGAGGAATAGTCTGAGTAAAAATCGCACATTTCAGTGCTGGCTGGAGAGCAGTGCTGCTGAGAAGGACTTCAGGGTGGTGGTGAACAGTGACCTGGGCACCAGCCACAGCCTGCTTGATAGCCAAGGTAGCCAGTAACTTCATGGGCAGCAGATCACCAATTATTTCCTTTCACTTGGCATTCATGAGACTGCAACTAGAATATGGCATCCATTCTGGCCCCAGGGTGAGAACACAGAGTCAGACAGGACAAGTCCAGGAGGGCCAGAAGTTGTCACACAGGTCTGTGAGGAGACACTGGTGGACCATGCCTTGTTCAGGCTTGAGAAGGGGTGGCTCTGGGTACCTGAGAGTAGACATCCTGCACTTTTGAAATAAGAAGGGAGGTACATAGCAGAGAGACAATGGCCACAAACTGAAACAGGGACAGAAGGGGGAAACCCCTCATTGGGACAGTCAGGCAGTGGCTCAGTTGCCAAAAGGTTCTGCAATCTCAGTCCTTGGGGGATTTCAGGACCTGTCTGCATAAAGCCCTGAGCAACGTGGTCTGATCTCATTGCTAATTCTGCTTTGGGCTTGAGGTTGAACTACAGATCTCCTGAGGTCCCTTCTAACCTAAATAGTTTTTGCAACAAATTAATAAGCAATAACATTTGCAAGGTATGCATCCAAAAAAAGTTTAAAAAAACCCAACTCATCCCTTACCACAGAAGAGCTGAAAAGTTTTAGGAAGCAGAATTTTTCTGATGCAATGTACAAAAACAAAACCAACCCTCCCCCATCTTCATCAACAACACATAATATCAAGAAATTACACTAAAATCTACTTCAGATATCATTATTTGATACTTCAACTTTGTCCTGACCAGTCACTTCAGAAATTAATGTGCTTGGGATCCAGAGGAAAGAAACCCTTTCCTTTCCTCTGGCAGGTATTCATAACAAAACAAAGAAGGGAGTGTATTATCAAAACTTAACTGCTGTTGAAGCTTTTGAAATAGAACTTCTGCTCATTCCTTCCAAGAAAATATCTGCTCTACAAATATAGAACCAGACTAAATCCATTAGTGTTGTCCAGGGACATTCTTATTCTGTTTACACTGGCCCAAGTTTGAACAACTTCCCAAGAAAGAAATTCTTCTGAATCTACACTATAGGGGTTGAGAAATGCATGCCCAGCTGAATCTCAGCATAAACAACTGTACAAGAAAAACAAGCAATCAACTTAGGTATTGCTTAAGGAGAATGAAAAGGCATCAAAAGAAAACAGGTAGTTGGCATATATGGGAAGCTCTCAACTCCCAGATTTATGTGTCCCATGAGGTGGCCAAAGGGGGCTGTGAAACCTGAACAGGGAAGGCTGTTCTCCACCACCTGCACAAGGACTTGTAAAGTCCTCTCAGCTGTATGTGGATGTGCATTAGATGTCCAGAGTGCTTACTGCATGTCCCTTCAAGGAGCCAAACATGCTACCACCTTCCCTCCTAAACAAACAGGATCGGAAACCACATGCAGCTCATACTGTTCCATTAGCTCCTTTAACATCCAAACCCATAGGCCTGGCTTTATTGCTCTTAATGGCTGAGACTGCTGATGACCAACTTGCCAAAGACATGCAGGATCAGCTTCCACACCAAGAAGAGTTTTTAACTAGATCCTGGGCTCATTGAAAGGTTTTGGATCTGGAGAGATCATCTATATGGCAACTTACAGGGTTGATGAGTAAGCTCAGTGCTGAAAACTCACCTCATTCCATGCTTTGAAATGCTATACTGTTTTCAAATTAACTCCCATTCCTGCTTGAGTCATGCAAGTTTAAATACTCCTTCATACACATCTGTATTTTAAAAAGCATTCCAGAATGAACCCCCTCCACCCTGCAAGAAAAATGCTTTGGGGAATTTGTAGGAGGATTAGAGCTTTAACTACAAAATGCAGAATAAAATATTAAAGTATTATAATGCCTTTTCAGAAACCAGCCTTTCAAAAATTGGTGTTTTCTTCAGCAGTTCTGTGGTAAAAAGGCCTGCCCATGAGTCTTCTCTGCTTTGAAGTCTTAGCACTTTTGCAAAATAGAAAAAAATGAATGTGGAGCACAGGGACTGTAATTATGCTCCATCATTCAAAATAGGGGGGAATAAAAAGCTCAAGCTTCTGTGAGTTTTAAAGTTGAAATGGTCATGACCATGAAGGAGATGGTAAAGCCTCAGGATAAAATTCCAGCTTTGCTGAATTTGTCAAGGGTTCTACAATAAGGTTTCTCAGAATTCTACTCCATGGGCTTGAATCTGGCTTTATACTAGTGTAGGAGTCCTTTTAATGTTGTTGCGAAATTATACACAATTCCCACATTTATAGGAAAATCTCTGGGTGAAAAAGTCTTCTTTTCCTCTGCTTCACTCATTCTTAAGCATTCAAGTCTTTAGTTAAGTAAATAATTCAGGAGTTTTCAATAAAGAGAAAATAATTTTTGTATGTTCAAGTAGAATAAATTTCAATGCTAGATAATAGCAGCCTGTAATTACAAGAGGTTTACAAAGTTTTCTGTAAAACAGAAGGATAATTAGACTTTTTACTTCAGAACAAATGTGATATTAATCACTATAACCAAAGTTATAAATGGAGCTAATGAAGAATTTATTACATATAGGGACTGCATGCTTTTCAGGAGAGTGCTGTGTGTCTCCAACATATCCTTCTAGACAGGGAAAGATGTGCCAGAAATAAAGATGTGTCAGAAACAAATCTAGTGTTTATAATGGGAAAGAAGGCAAATGATCACAAACAATTGTCTAAGACAAAAATTAAAACCAGTATTTTTGCATTGTATCTACATCCTCAAAAATGTAAGAAGGAACTACTAGCACTTGAAGGATTTAATTTTTCCCTTTCTAGTAATGTTTCCGATGTGAATTTTTGTGTTCCTACTAACAACCAGCAACAGAAAAACAGGAAAAAAATTTAAAAGTGAAATTCTTTTTCTCTGCAAAAAAACTCATATTGCATATCAAGAAAGACAAAGGAAATCAAAAAAGGAGGAGATGGTTTTCTTGCCCTGGTGGAAAGCAGAAAACTACAGTGTATTTGCTGGTAACCCCTTGCATACTGTCCAAAGAGTGATGTAATAGCAGCTCACAACTGCATTTAGGAGCAATTTCACTTCCCTTATACTTGAAGTGAACACTTTCCCCAGCAATGCCTCCTGACAACGGATTGTCATGCCTATGCAGCATCATGTGGCTGTGTGGGCATGCTCTGTGTTACACTAAAGATCAGTGATACAGCTCAGATGTGATAAATATTTATCACTTGGTTCAAAAGGAAGCAAGGAATGCTTTAATGCTAATGCTATCAAGTCTTATCACATATATTTTGTTAGGCATTCATACCTTGCTTGCAAATTGTGTTTTTATCATGCCTGTAACCCTGTTATTCTGGTTGGATCAGATCCTGCCATGGATTGTTACCTAGACCTATCCAAAAGTAACACACTTTTAGAAGAGCTTTTTTAGAAGCCTCTCAGGTAATTTCTTCTTATCTCTCATCACTTCTGATACAGGACTCTAGCTACAACCCACGAATACCAATACATCAATATAGTTCATTGCACTTGCCAAGTAATTTACATATATTGCAACAGGCAATATCATGTTCTGGTTACGTTGATTGTGCCCTAAGCAAGACGTTGCAAACATTTCCATTTTAGATTTATTCTCAGACATTCCCCTTGTGTTGTTCTTGTGCCCTATAAATTACTTCCATTATCTACTTTCTATGAACCTACTTTCAGGGATTAAACCTAAAATATCCTTTTTGCAGCCAAAGAAAATTAAACATACCAGAAATGTGAAAGCCTGCAATAACATAATTTGCTCTTCCGTGTGTTTATGGTCATTTCGTGTCCTGTGATACATGGTGGAGTCATTGTCTTGAAAGTCAGCATGGGAGAGTATGGGCCAGAAACAGGTTCTGTTAAAATCATTGCCATGCTTTAAGTGATGTGTAACTCTTATAGTCATTGACTGTGAGCAATAAAGCAGTCACTTAACTGTCAGTCAATCCAGGTTTTGGACTAGGCTAACTCTTCCAGAGTCATTTGGCCTAATAAATGAAGACCATTTCTTGACAGCTATTTCACTCTCCTCACCTCCCCACCCTACCAAAAAAAGAGAGATCAAATAATTTCAGACAAGCATAATAGGATGTTATTACAGGATGTTGCACTGGATCACCTAACACTTCCAGATGCATGCTCTCCCTTTGCTGCTCCAGTTCCCTCCAAAGTAAAAGGACCAAAAACCTTAGGTGAAAGATATTCCACCATGTAGAATACACCCACATAATCTTAAAGCTGATATCTGAGAACACAGCAGAACTCAAGAACTTCAATAATTTGCTGCTGTTCAAAATTAAAAGTTTTTATACCACACAGCAGCAGGAAAAATGTGGTCTCAAAGAAGAACAGCATCAATTGCATATCTCTTGTTGCCATTTTAATTAAGATCATGTGGATTTATTGCTTGCCTTGATAAACATTCTGATGTTCTAGTAAAAAAACCCCAACAAAACCATCAGAGTCTAGAGAAAGAAAGAAAGGAAAGTACTTATTTGCTGTGCTTATTTAAATACAAACAACCCCCTGCTCTTTTATAATTTTTTTTTTATATTCTCCAGTCAAGAAAACTCCAGTATTTAAGTGACTTTCCTTGGTCTGTGACTCTGGAGCCAATTTCAATGCCACAGGCTCTTTAGTGGATTAGCAGAGAGAAAGGCTGAATGCTTTGATACAGATCAAGAACTCAGGATATTTTGTAGGGGTGCAAATGACAATTGGCTATAGGTCTTTCCCTTCAATAATTCTATTCTGTAATCAAAATTCTCATCCCAATATCAGATTTCCACTTCTAACATTTCAGAAACACAGATAATCTGAATCCACTCTTCAGTTCAAGTCCTGCAGAAGCAGGTGACACTTACCCTGGTATCTTTACAACCCATAATACCATCAAATGAGCATTTAGCCTTGCTAAGGCAAAATGCCCCCCCAAAATGACACACTCAGGACCTCACAAATACAGCTCCCTTCAGCTGCCTACAGAGCTCAGCTGAATTAATTACAATACTTGCCCACACAAATCAGTTCACTAACCTCTAGGTCGTCCTAATGAAAATTCTTGTGAGATCAATCAAGATTTCCAACTGAACCAGGTAAAAGAAAGCCTTGGCTTTGTTTAGAAACCCAACCCAAACAAAAAAAGGTGGTTTCACCTTTCTGATTGCATAGCATGGCCCCAAACAGCAATTGCTCTAGCTCCTGTTTCGAAGAGGAGGGCAGCAGAAACAAATACATTCTCATTTAGCTTGTCCTATCTTCCAGTTTGATTTAGGTCAGCAGCAAATCTCACATTTGCTTTATGAAATCTTCAGGTTTTTTTACATGTTTGCTTCTATTTGTCACTTCAAAAGCTCAATTTGTCATAACTGGTTCCTACTCTGATGAGTTTCCCCTTGAGCACTTCAATGCTCTCTGTCTAGACATTACTTCTGTGTATCAGGTCAAAATTATTTTCTCAGTTGTGCTCAGCTCTGGGCAAGAAATCCCTCCTGTGTGGTAAATGCTACAAAGACCTTCCCCTTCAAAAACTGAAAGGAGGATAAAAGCAGCATTTTCCTTACAGAGAAGCAGCCTCCCTTCTCTTTGTAGGTCCAAAGGAAAATATTTAAAAATTAATTTTTGTTTAAACTCCTCTCACTTTCATTTGTTTACATTTTCATTTCAAGATGTGTTACAAAAAGAAGTAGAGAAACAAGTTTCTCTGTTTGGCTGGTTGTTCTGAAACTAGACAAAAGTTTTTCTCCTCAATTTCATATCCAAAATATTTTCCAGAGAAAAGGGTATGAAATGTAATAGATTAAAAAAAAGAGAGAATAAAAAAGGAAATAATAGTCTCTTTATGGGCTCTTTACACCCATATATACACTGACTCTTTAATCTTCATTAGAAATCTGTGACTTTCAGGAGCATTTTGTTATCCTATTCATTTTCTTTCATGATTTTATTCATGTTTGCAGAAAATTAAGCCTATTTTCAGATAGCACTCTATAAGAGCAAAAACACTGAAAGAGTTTGTTTGGCAGAACACCTTATGAGAAGTTGCTCCTGTTCACAGAAGTTAGACGTGGCATTCTCAGTCACAGTGTAGCCCTCCTCTGAAGCAGATCCATAAGAAAGGAAAAATTCAGCTTTTCCTATTGCTTTTTTCTTCAATAAAATTAATTGAAGGCCTCACATTTCATGGGTTGGTATGTGTTCAAGATTAGTGGGTGATATCTGCCTTCATCAACAAGGAGGTCATTTCACTCTTGCCAAATGTGATGGTTGCCATCAGAAATGAATCTGGAATATCTTCAGAGTCAGGCTCAGCCTTTACTTCATGAATTCAAATCCAGAGAAAAGCCATGTATCCCTGTAATTGCATTAACACCCCATGTAGGCTTATGGGATTTGTTCTATGTACATCAATAAAAGTATTCTCAAATTGAATCTTGGTTACCAGGGACAAGAGAGGTATTTGGGTAGAAGAGGAGCCCAGCACAGAATCAACCTGGGCACATTGAAACATAATGAACACCTCTGTGAGGAGGAAAGGAAAAGGAAATTCTTCATACATATACAAACCACATTTCTGTATTTTGAAAAGGGTTCTTTTAAGGACACACTGCAAGGATAGGTTTGGGAGTTCTTTTTTATAGCTGCTATGTCACTTCCTTCTTGTCTAGCAAAAGATGAATTGATGCATTTTGACAAACTCATACTCACAACTCAGAAAATTCCTAGACAGCCATCACATAACATACAATTTAAACTAGCATAATAATACAATAATGTGGAAAGTTTGGAGGTTTTAAGAACAAACTTTTAGTATTTCAACTCGAGCTTGCTGCCACCAAATGCACTTGGTGCTCTGGGGCTTACAACAGTGGCAGACTTAGCTTTCAGCTCTGGACACTTCATTCAAAAAGAGCTTATTTACAGGTCAGCTCTTTTGAAAGTCTAAGTGTAATGGCAGAAGACATTACCACTGTACCATCATGTAAGTGGACACCACAACTATACCATAATGTAAAGACCATTTGCAGTTACAAGTGTAAGCTGTTCTTTATTAGGAAACACCCAACAATGTGCACTGGGCTTGCTGGTGTGTACTTTTGGGAATTGGAACAAGGAAGAGAGACAAGAAAGATCCCTTTGTACTGCTGGATATTAGCCTACTGCTTTTGGGAAGTTCTGCAAGCTGCAGAACTGCAAATCTATCAAGAGCAAACCTGGCCTTGGTGAATTTAGTAATGCCAGCAAGCATCAGAGCTTACAATGTAGGGAAAAGATGACTCCTAGAAACAAGACATGGAAGGTTAACAAACCAAATAAAAGACATTCTTAGTGCCTGAACATCCTATACTTCTTGTTGCAAACATAAATAGGACAGTCTAGTTGTAGGATACAAGAGGAAGACCATAGGAATGCCTTCTCTGAAAACTTTGCTAACAGAAAGCATTTATTCTAATACATCCAGCATGTCCTTTTGAGACCTATATCCATATGCATTAAGTTCTTACTGCTGCTTTAAAACCAAAAAGGTCACTGAAAAGGCCCTGGATACCTTAAGTAATGGAGATTGACTGAGAGCAATTGAGGCAGAAGGGCTCACAGAAATAATTTTCCCATGATCAAGCTAATGTTCTTGGGCACTCTGTAACTTCCATTGCTGCTATGTGATGAGTTCAAGCACAGTAAGAAAAGCCAGAGACATTTACTGATTTGAGTTGGAGTGGGTTTGATGTCCTCTCCCAACAAGACAATGAGATAAAGAATGGCCAGCACCTATTTGGAAGCCTGGGCCACCACTGCAGTTGTGCAGATCACACAATGGCAGGCCTTATCACTCCAGTGTGCCACATCTTCCCTACCCACCTGAGTTCTGCTTGTCTCCTGGCAAGCCTTAAAAGCACCCTGAAAAGCCATCTGGAACCGGAGAGAACTGGAAAGTCTGGGGCACATCAGACTCCCCTGGCAAAACAGAAGTGGGAAGGGAGAAAAGGAGCAGTGAGATGCATGCTCCCCTCCAGTGAGAGCAGAGACAAAACTGCTGCAGGGCAGAGGGCAGCACCTGCCAGGCAGCTGCAGGACAGGCACTCGGGAAAGGAGCATGGCAAGACACACAGAAAGTTTGCAATAAGTACTTTATTGCAAAATTCCTCCCAAATCCTAGGAAATATAGCCTATGGGAGCAACAAAGCATGTAACCTTGTAGGTCAAATGCAAAACCAAATTATGCCAGTTTTTAGTAGGTGACCTCTTAAGTGTATGTACGCATGCATAACAAGATGAGACAGTTGTGAGCAAAGGAAGAGCCAGCACCAGTGACTGGATATAAAATGACAAGCCTTTTCAAAATAATGCATTTGTTTCAGATGAGGCTTAGATTAACAGGCTTTTAGGGTGAGCCTCTGCACTCCATCCCATCTCACAAAGGCCATAGAGCTGCAGAGCTGGAAACCAAGGCGTAAATCTGAATATGTCTCTAGATCATCTTTTACAAAAACTTCCAGAAAATTCTTCTGTGACAGCAATAGCCACTGTGCAACAGCTCCCAGAGCTGTCTCAAGGCTTCTTTTAGGTCAGACCCCAACTCAAGAAGATGTGGACGACCTTCTTAGAGTTTCAGATCCCACCTAGAACTACCATGTCCACCTGAGGATTGACATCTGGAAAATACATGTATATATACAAAAGGGGAAAGCACAATGTGCAACTATAATTTCTCTCTGGGAAAAAGGAAACAACAGGAGGCAAGAAGAATAAATAAAAAAGAGGAAGGAGGTGGTTGCAATGAATGTATTGGCCCACAAAAAGCACTTTCCAGTTTGGAGGCAATAGACATGCAGTCATGAGCAAGATTCAAGGTGTGACAGAAGTCAGAGAGGTTAATTGTCAAGAAAAAAACCATCAGATGTGAAGCAGCACAAAATCATGTGAGTTTTGCCACTAATTTCAGTGCAGCCAAGTCTTTGCTGCAGGTTTCTTTAGGGCAAGGTATGATAATTTCCTTGGGCTGCCAAGTAAAGCATGGAATTTCCTATCTTTCCTCTCCCTGAGACATTTTAAGTTTACTAAATAAGGCACAATGAGGACTCTGCATATGCCAGGGTAAATCACAGCCTTTGTGTAACTTCTCCTGCATCTGCTGGAGCAGTGTGCACACCAGGCAAAACTTTAGTTTTATAA
Organism: Toxostoma redivivum; assembly: GCA_013397375.1. Lineage (NCBI taxonomy): Eukaryota > Metazoa > Chordata > Aves > Passeriformes > Mimidae > Toxostoma > Toxostoma redivivum. Next base: position 331,940 of record VXBI01007324.1, read on the forward strand.
CCTCAGTGGATGTCTTGCTTGTGTTGCCAGTCCCTCACAGAGTTTGTGCTGCAATGTATTACCTGGAAATCTCAGGTCTCTGGTATTGATTTCCAAACAACTGTTACATCTAATTCATTATACTGCAGGAAGGAATCTTACAAAAAAGGAAGCAGCATCCACTGGTATTGTCTCACTGCCCTTCTGAAACTCCCTTTGCTGCTGTGCCTTCTCTCCCACAGCAGGTACCCAATTTCTCTCATATGTCTTCATATCTCCAACCCAAAAGAGCTGTCTTTCAAGACAAGCTGCAAAGTCCACAAGAAGCCTTCCCTTGGTCTCTGGAGTCAATTTCACTTTGGTCCTCCATGGTCTAAAATATCTTTATTTTGAGTCTTTCATCCCACTGCAGGCAATGTAATCTCTTGAATAAACCTCCATCAGAAAAACATTTCTTGCATAGCTCCCCTGGAGCTTTCCTGCACAGAGGCAGAAAAGGAAAGGCAAACTTCCACATTTATTTGAAATCCTAGTTTGAAGCCACTGAAACAGCTTTTGTTGTCTATGTTGTACTGGTCTTCCTCTGTTCTTATATACCAAGCACAACTCTATATGGTGTGGAATATCTCTTTGGTCAGTGTGTGTCAGCTGAGAAGCTGAAGAGTCCTTGACTTAGAGCAAATTCTACTCACCAACAACTGAAAATCAGCGTGTTATTACCATTATTGTCATCCAAAATCCAAGCCACAGCACTGTACTGTCTAGTACGAAGAAAATTAACTCTATCCCAGCCAAAACCAAGAGAAGGTTTTACATCACCACAGGATCTTCTCCTTTCCCCTCCTCCTCTGATTTGTGGCCAGTTGACTTGGATAATTCCACTATTATCAACTCTTGGATCAAGAGCTACAACATGTCTCTTCATCAAGTTCCACAGAGAAAGCCAAAAGAAACATTCATTCACACAGTCTTGCAACCAATAGCCTTTGGCATACACCCTCTGTCATGAACCTCTGATCAGGCAATCAAGATTATACCTTTCTCAGACTGTTTGCCCTGGGCCTGCTGAGGTGGTTCTTCTCTTGTGGACTCCTCCCTCTGAGAGTCAGATACCAGCCTGCTGATATCTTCATGATTTATATAAGCACATTCAAATCAATACAGTTAACATTCAGGTAATACAAACTTGTGTAAAGAAGTCCACATGACATTTCAAAATAAAAAAAATCAAGAACTAGATACTGGGAAAACCTTGATACCATTTTTTCTTCCCTTGTATTATTCTCTGCTTTCTCTCCTGATCTATGTGGTTCCAAAACTCTTTCTTACTTCATGGAAATATTCTCACCCTTGACTCCTGCCCTCCAGCCTCACGGTTTTTTCTGTTTTGCAGAGCCAGTGTGGGCTGTGGGAGGCAGGTGCTTCCTCAGGCAGTCCAGAGGCCACTGTAATTTCAGTAGTGACTCAGCCTGAAGTGAACCCCACAGGGTAGGGCTGGCAATGACATCTTACATAGTCACAGCTCCTTACAGCCACACTGGTTTTGAACTGTGCTCTCTATCGTAAATGATCTGCACAGGGGAAAAGTAGGTGTGGCAGCCACCAATTTTTATTGTTTCTCCGCTTCTAATGCTTTTACCTTCTGAGGACCTTTCCTGTGCAGCTCCAGATTCAAACACAAAATTCCATGCTTTCTTTACAGGAAAACTAACCACCACTCTGTTCCTGAATCGTTTGCAAGAGCCTGAACATTGTTTTTCCAACACAGATTGAGCAGTATTTCCACAGGGGAGGAAAATAATGGTCTATATTCATACTTTGACTACTACTTTAGTGTACCAGGAACAAAAACCATCCAAATTAAATGAAATCTAAAGGAAGCCTCTCATTCTGCCACCCACAGCTTCCTAAATCAGGCACACCAGCATAGAAAAAGCTCTCACAGCCACTTCCTTTGAATGGTTCATTAATATGAGTTGTTATCTCATACACAAAATATATGATTAATTGTACCCTGCATCTCCTCAGAAGACATGTGAATTGCTTGCTTGCACTATAGAAAGGGAGAGAAATCTCTGTTTGGGACTGTTGCCTTGGCTAAATCTTTATATCTGCTGAATTTTTTTTCCTACTTTAGTTAATTTGTTTGTTTTGTTCAAAACCACTAACCTCTGGGGAAAGAGACTACCATTATATGAATGCTACCATTATATTATTTAGTGCAATGTCTACATAGCACCCTATGATGGTGATAAATACAATGCTAGACTAGCAACAGCAATCCTGTAATTGAAAGAGTCACCAGAGATAACTATAATAAAAACTGGCAGCACAGCCTCCTAGACTACTTAAGCTGAACTTTTTCACCTTATAAGGACTTCAGAATACACTACAGGAAGAATTTTGGGGTGTATTTGGATTTAACTTCTCTACGCATTGCCCAGAAGTACCTAAAGGGAGCCTACCAGAGAGATGGAGAAGGACTTTTTACAAGGACATGTAGTGATAGGACAAGGGGTGATGGCTTTTTACCCTGAAAGAGGGTGAGTTTAGATTAGATATTAGTAAGAAATTCTTTACTCTGAGGGTGGTGAGGTACTGGAACAGGTTTTCCAGAGAAGTAGTGGATGCCCCATCCCTGGAAGTGTTCAAGGCCAGGTTGGGTGGGGCCCTGAGCAACCTGGTATAGTGGAAGGTATCTCTGCCCATGGCAGAGGGGATGGAACTGGATGGTCTTAGATGTCCCTTCCAAACTATTCTATGATTCTATGAAATCAGCTACACTGCTAACAGCTGCAGGAAAACCCACATGATGCACAGTCAATTTTTTAACCTGATCACTTAAACTCTTCTCTGTGATTTTTTTTTTTGTGCTTATTTGTCTCTCAGCAGCAGTTCATGCAAGTTTCAAAGAACCTCAAACCCCACTTGAGGCTTGGAGGTGAGCAGAAAACTTAATGACCATGCTGCTCTATTTTGGGAAGCAGCTCTCAAGTTAACTACATCTTCTGTTCTCTAAGTATTTTTCTCTGCCCACTGTTTTCAATTGACTTTAGTAACTCAGTGTGAAATAATTAGTCCAGAAATTTCATCAGGATTCAGAACTCACACCATAACTCTTAGGAATTAAAAAAAAAAAAGAAGACAGAAGACTGTCTCCAGTGTTACTTCTACACAGTCAAGAGCGGGGAATCAAAGTGTCTGTTTCTTTCCTGGAGGCTGAGATAATTGTATCGTGTGATCTTTATGGCATCTGCCAGCTGGGTGAAATAATAACCCCGAGCTTCTCCTGTGCCCTTCTGTGATCTCACTGCTTTGGCCACCACACAAGCTCTTGTTTTGACTCATGTGGAAGAGAGTTAGTCCCGGTCTCCATCCTCCACACTGATCACAAAGCAAAGGGAAAACAACAGGGTCTGAACACATCATTCATGGATGACTGCCAAGGTTTCCTTTCACTTGAGATTGCAGTGCTCGGAGTTAAGAAGTTTTATTGCTACCACGTCAACATGGGAATCCTTTGGTCTGTGAATTCATTCATCATCCCAGCATTTCCCCTCCTGGATTTATGTCCTTCAGCCAAGCCAGCCAATCTTATGAGTATTTCATAAAGCTGCAATTATCACTGTCTCTTAGCATCAAAGCAAGCACACAGTGAGAGAGCCTGCACAGGTAACCACAGGAATTGCTTGGGAGAGGCAGGAGAGCCAAGTTTGGTGAGCAGTGCTGAGTGACATTACCTCCTGGAGGGGCTTCAGCTGCCTTCCCAGCGTGTAGTAAACACATCTTTCCCTCTGGCAAAAAGGAGTCATCAGTAAATGTTACCTATTGCACCTACTATTTGTGAGCCTAATACAAACTTTGAGGTAGCTTCATAACTTACTTAAAGAACTTAATTAAGTTCTATTGGATCGAGTTACAGGAGGGAGGACTGAGAACAAAGCAGAGAAAAGCATCACAGTTCAAATTTTTAAAGGTTATGTGATATTTCCATGGCACTGAGAGCAGTAAAAGTAATTTCCAAAAGTAACTTATGTCTGTGAAGCAAAGTGTCAATGATGTGAAAGGAGATTTCAGTTAAGTCACAGCCTGAGGTAAATTTCAGACCTCCATAACACGCAGGATATACTAATAGTGAGAGGTCACACAATAACCTGTAAAATCTGAGCCTGGGCCCCTGTTCAACGTCAGCACTATTAAACTTAGCAACCTGCATGTAATTTTTTTTTCCAAGGGATTCACCTCTTTACTCTTCAGAGCTGGCTGAGCAAAGAGCTGATTAAATGCAGAAGGGTAGAGACAATACTTCAGATAAACTGTTGCTAATTTCCCAATGGCCCACCAAATCCAGTTTCTTTCAAAACACAAAAGCAGAGTGGTCTTTTCAAATAGTGAACCAACTGGTAATGATACAAAATATTTACCTTGGAGCTAAAACTATTTGGGAAGGAAATGCAATTTATTTTTATATATCCTTTAAGTGTCTTCAAATATCCCTGTCACCTCTTAAGGCCCCTTGGAGAGCATGCCTGTATGTGTCTGGATCAAAGGAAAAATGGGATACATGAGAAATAACACAGTCACTCAGGCAATAAGGTTATTCAATAGAACATGAACTCCTCAGTAATATTAGGAGAGCTCTGCAGCATAAAGCATGACTCTTAACAAAGTGATTGTAGATTACAAAATAGTCATAGGATCATCATAATATGATCATAACATGAGATTTGTAGTAAAATAATCTTAAAACTGTTTTGAGAAAGAATCTCATTGAAAACCTCAGACTGCAGAAAATTTGCTACCTTTGTGGAAGTATTTGGTCCTGATTTTCAGAGGCGCTGCTTTCAAAAGAGGTGCAGTTTCATGTTCATGTATAAGGAGCAAGAAGTAAGATGAAATGATTCCTCACCATTCCTCAAGATTCCAAACAATGCCATGAAATGTTTAAGAACTCCATAGAGTTTTCCAGTGGAAGGAAGGCCAGAATCCCTGAAAGCCTTTTGTATGAAACCCCTGCTAGAACAGAGATCCTTTGCAAAAGGTCAGTCCCAAAGACGCACAGGTTGTTGCTGAAGAGGAACACCGCAATCAAGGGCATGCAACAGGGAATGGGATGGAGCCATAGGTGGGGACACACACAGTGCAGGACTGCAGTGAAGTACAAGAGCCAGGCAGTATGATTTGGCTTGGTTTCAGGTATGAAGGCTCAGATCATTCTCATAGCACCCTGATGCTTTAAGCATGTGCCTGAAGCGCCCTGAATAAAGGGACACCTGGGCCAATGATGCAGACCCTGGTAATGGCAGTGACATGAGAAAAGTACTGTATGCCTTGGAAAGGAGTAATTTTATCAGGAAATTGATAACAAAAAACAAACTACATCCATAAAATCTGAAGCTGCCAGAATATATTTTATTTCCCCAGGAAATGAACTTTTTATGAATGCTTAGAAAGTTCCAGGTATTTTCCCAGACCCACAGCAGCTATTTTCCATATGGGCACATGGGGCAGACCAAAATAAGCAGTCACACGAGTTTACTCTGGTCCTGAACAGATCTGGCAAATTAATTTGGGTGTCTACTTTCCCATATGGGCCTACCATATGCACTTGGCATAATTTGCAAACCCCACGCATTTCTAGGTGTCAGATAAGGCTGACTCACAACATAAATCCAACTCCAGCCATGCCAGTAACTTGAATCAAATGCATTTTCACTTAACAATAGGCTTATGGTTACAGACTGAAGGATACCAGTGCAAGCAAAGTAAGATCTGTAGAGGGAACTGTGAGCAACACACTGCTGGGCAAGAAGGGATGAGGTAGTCAACCTAGGAAGCCTCTTCTCATGAGGGGGTTACTTCTGCATCTGGCAAAAATATTCTGGGGGACTCTTTGACAGGGCAAAGATGACAGATTTCTTCTTTGCAGAGAGCCTAAGAAGCATCATCACTTGGTGAAGAATAACTTCTTAAGCATCTGCCAAGAACCTGATAAAAGGTCAGTATTGTTACAATAGTCAAGGTAGCATTGGAGACAGCAATGCAGGCTTAAAAGGCCTACAGTGTAGTTTTTATAGGAAGCACCAAACATTTTGGTGCCTGGAAGGAAACTAAGTTGTATTGAGCCAAGGAAAGTCTGTGGGAGCTTCACTGAAATTTCCAGCTCATTGCTTTTCAAATCCCTCCTTTGTAAACTGTGGATGAAGTTTCTCTAATTGACCAAAGTTCAATTGGAGAAAGTGTTTGGAGAACAAGCTAGTGTTTATTAAATACTTTGAAAGTAGAATGATTGGAGTATTATTTTATTGCATCCATCTTTTCATTTCTTGGGAATTGTCCTATAACAAGACTTCAAACACTCTTAACTGTTTCTCTATATTCACGCAGCTGTTCAAAATGAATGCATACATAAATTCAAGCTGGTCAAGAAAGATGAAAGGTTGTGGACAGATCTCCATCTAGACCATTAAATGGCCACTGCTTCAGGCAAAGCTATTTAGGCACCCATATTACTCTATGATTTTAATTCACAGCCCTCACTGTATCTTTTGGCAGCATTACAGCATAGGCACACAAGGCAGTAAAATTGCCCTCTGAATATTCCTGGGAACAGGTTGCAGAAGCAGCATGAACGAATGAAATGAGAAAGAAAAATACCTCTGAGTGATTGCCCATTCAAAATTTCCCCAGGTTCTCACGTGGGCATTTTCATTAGAGAGAAAAATCTTGTGTGTGGGGTGTTCTGAGCTGGTTGGTCACCCTTCAGGTTCAACCAGATGCTGCACATCATCCACCAGAAGCAAATGTGGACTTTTTAAGAACACATAACGTGTCTAAAGGACGTGGACGTGTTGGGATGAAAATGAAGGTACCAATAGCTGACACCAAGAAAAAAATCAATAATGCCTTTACAAAGTAAAAACCCAGACCACAGGAAATTCATTACAGCCTACTGCTGTCTGAGGGAAAGGATCAAAACTACTCATCTGGCGTAAAGGTCATGTAGCTAATGCTTCTTGAATTTTTCCTGCCAGACAATGTACCTAAATAGAAGATTTTTTTTATCTCTCCCACATACATGGCTAATTAAAAATAGCTGTAGTGTGATGAGACAACTCTAATTGGCCTTGTGTGAAAACTCTGTATTCTACGGTAATTGCGATTATTCTCCCATTGCAACCAACTTCACCTTCACTAGATCAGCCATTTATTTTCTGAGCTATTAGGACCCTGGCTGAAAATACAGGAACTATTAATTTTCCATCCTTCTCTTTCACACTGTGGTATGTGAGAAATTTCTACATATTCTTCAGTTTTCATAAGATATTTTATTCTTTTAACTCAGAGCAGACTTCCTCTAATAATGTATGCAATTAAAGGCAAAATCCAGTTCCTTTTGGATGGCAGGATTCAAATGCAAAATAAGTATTTGCTTCTCTTTTCTTCCCCCTGTAGTTATGGCTCTCCCTACGATGTGCTGCTAGACAAAACCTTTAAAGCTGTAACATGTAACACCACTCAAAATGTCCAGAATCTGCATCATCCCATGGTCTTAAACCCAGGTTGGATCTTCAATTCACATTAGAACAAAGCATTCACATGAATTTCAGAGTAACAATAATTGCCATAACTTTGCTTTTGAGGGCCTTTCTTTGAAACAGATTTTGAAGACAGATCTAAATTTGGCATCAGTGCCAGCTCACAGACTTCATTAGAAATAGCCTTATTCACTATGCTTCATGGAGAAGAAAAAAGGCCTAGGACTGTGGACACTTGTAGGCAAAGTGTCAAACTTTTAAAATTATTAAGCAAGAGAGATGTTCCTGAGAATTTCAGAATGGATGATTTTGGTAAAGACAAATTATGCAGAAAGGCATGTATAGCAATCTGAATTCCTATTTGGGAAAGAGTGATTAAAGCAGGGAAATAACAATACTGCTTGGTCACACTGGATTTGGACATGCTTCAGGGGTAAAATAGCCAAAGTATATTAAGATAAATAAATGTAATATAATATACTATAAAACTTCACTGAAAAATGAACTTTTGTGGAAGGGGAAAGTGATCATAGGAACAAGATCATAGGGCAGTTTAAGTTAAAACCAATGGGGGGAAGACTAGGATAGCCAAAACAACTGTGTTGACAACCTCAAATGTCCAGATTTTTGTATTTTTAAAATTGTCTGAATATAATTTAAACAAGGAATTAAATGAGTTTTGAAGAAATGTAAATACCTTAACAAAACTTGTTTGCTGCCAAAATATTTTATCCAGTCAAAACAGTTTTGTTTTCTCAGTTTATTTTACCAAGAAAAAGGGAAATTAATTGCTTCTATTTGTACTTTCAGCATATGAAAATAAGCAATTTGCAGTGTGTTCCAGAGTCACCAGTCATTGTCACATCTTGTGACTTGACATGACTAACCCACATAAAGTCTAGTGGTTTCTGCCTGACTGCTGCTGCAGTGACAGTGCTCACTAATTCCCACTGCTAACTCCCTGGACTGCCAAGAGAAAATGCAACTTCCCACCCATAAATAAAGCCCTCCACTGTTGCAGCATTTCCTTCTTTAGACTTGTACTAACAGTACTGTTGTAATCTGAATGTGTATCTATAGTGCCAGAAGATAATAAGGCTTTAATCAAGCTGGTTTTAAACACTTTAAACTCTCATTCCTGAGAGCTCCTCCCAGTGCTTCATGAGTTTATTTTCATTCCCTTGCCAGCTGTGCCTGCTGCAGTGGCACTGGAGCTGCTAGCAGGAAAGGGATTCATGGGGATTGTCACCTCTCCTCCAAAAGAGATGACATTCATTATCCTCTTTGTGCCACACCTTTTCTCTTGCTGAATCACGTCTTGAAGGTTAAAAAGGGAAAAGCAGTGCCTGGGGCTGCTGGCTGGCACTGAGCAGAGAGGGTCCCTTGGCCCCTGTGGCTTTGAATACACCACAGGGGCTGCAATCTGGCAAAAAGCTCCTCTGTAAACCAGTGTTGGTCTGTCAGGGAACTGTGGGAGGGAAAAGGGGAAAACAGAGATTTCCCCTTTGGGGTTTCCTCCCGTGAGAGCACCTGCAGAAGGTGCTCAGCACCAACCAGCTTCCTAAAGCACCTTTTGGAGGCATGACCAGAGCCCAGCTGCCTACCATGGCTGCCAGGGAAGCTCATTTTAGCAAAACCACAGCTGCTGCTTCTAGCTGTCCAGCTGTCACAACCTCACCCCAAAACATGCTTCTCCCAGCAGGCTGGGATGTTGGCACCTTCCTGCTGCTGAGCTTTTTCCACCTGTGCTATGATTGCCACTGCCGGCGTTCATACTCTCGCTTTTCTCCTGGCTCAGTCCCAGGGCTCTGCCAGTGACATTGTGCACTGACCTGCCTGGCCCTGCTGCTGCTTCACTTCCAGCACTGCTTGTGCCTATTGCAAATGAGCACAGTTAGGGAGAAATCACATGCCAGAGGAGCAGTCTAATTACCTGTACCTCCTTTATCTGTAGCTTTTCCTATACCACGTTCCTCCAGCACATTATAGAGAGGCTGGAAGAGGGACAGGCATTACAGCAGACATGGCGGCAGCAGCCCTGGGAGCACACAGCCCCTCTGCCTGGCACTGGCATCATGTCTGTGCTTTGGTTTCCCTGTCTCTAGACTGGAGCTAACACCTGGGTCACGCTGCAGAGGCTACAGCTGGGCTTTTTCAGTCCTATCAGCAAGAAGGCCATAATGCTGCAAACACAATCAGTGTGATTCTGCCAATGCTTTTCTACATTTCAAGTCTATTGATGTAAAATTATTTTTACCAGCTTGCCACAAGGTGTGACTTCTCAGATCACTATATTATATCTGCAAAATGTTATTACTAACATTAAGTATGTACATTCCTTAAAAGAGGACACAATGGACAGGGGTAACAGTGCAAATCAAGTTTAAAAAACAATTTTGAAATCAGCACATACTTGATTTTTTTCCTCATTGTTGTACTTCCATCACTTTTCCATTGGGACATGCTTCTTTCCAGTCACTGCCACTGGTTTTTATTTTATTTCTGTATTGTAGTAGCTGAAGGGACAGCCTTGTCCTTGGCACTGTCTCCTGAGCTATAGCAATGTGCTGGATTTCAGAGACTCTTATCAGCTCGGTGCTGAGTGGTCCTTAAGCCAAAGCCCCACTTTGAAAGGGAAATATGTCAATGCAAACATGCTGCCTTAGCATCTTAAGATTTTCCAGCTAATCTCTCACAAGGAACCAGAACCACAGTCTCAAGAACCCATGACTAAAGCATACTGGGTTGCAATGAGTGCCTGGCAGATCCCTTTTCATTATCTCAGGAAATAGATAAATTCTCTGCTAGCTTTGTGCCTGCAGAGTTCACAGGAATTGTCACAGGTATAATTCCTATTCTTAAGAAGGAAAAAAAAAGAAAATGCAGCCAAGCAAACCTGCACTGGCAGACAACTAAGAAACGTAAAGAAGATTAGACACTCCTTACCGTTTCTGTACTTTCTGCAGTAGCACAATCACCCTTTTGGATGAAATTTTTCTTCACTACCATAAGCTGTTTTCCTTGCTACAATTTACACACTAGTATCTCCCACCTGACTTATTGTTACACATAAATCTTAAGAGACTATGTCTAGTGTTATTTTGCATGCTGGCCAAGAAACCAAATCACTCTGAGCATCACTCTGCAATCCTTCTTGCGGAGACATGGCATTTTCCAAGGCCTGGGACAAGATGCTGAAGCACTGATGTCATTTGCCTGAACTGCCAGGCCCTTCTTTTCCTGTTTCTCTTCACTTAACAAACTCCTGAATCATTCCAGCTCCACCATGCGACTCACAGCTTCCATAAATAATTGGAAGCAGGAAAGACCCAAGAGCAATAAAAACAGAACCTGAAAGTGCTGGAATGAGATCGGTTACCTTGGTGTTTTGTTGGTTCTTTTTTTAATTTTCCATAAGGGAATCTGCTCTTTACAAAGGAGAAAAGAAAAGTCATCTGCTTTCTTTAGCAAGAGTTAGCAATGCATGCTTTACTTCCTGCAGTGGGCCAAGATTATGTCACCAGTTTCTTATATTCTTCAAAGCCTTATACTGAAGTTGGGATGAGAGGATTTTAAGCTGGTTTGACTGAATGCAAGCCAGAGCAATAAAGTTCCTCTGATTGCTTCACGTTGGGCTGTTGTAGGTATTAATTCAAATACCTCACTTGGAACAGAATAATCCCTATGCATCTTCCCATTAATACTTAACAAATATTAATTAACCTTCAAACAATCCCACATCCTGTGAAGTAGAAACTTTGTCTATTTTACCTCTATTTCAAAGAGAAGACAAAAAAAAGACAAGGGCAAGAATAGATATTAATGCCAACATGGCCAAGAAGTCAGCACTAAAAACATGAGCAGAATGAAAGGGCTGAATTTTCTTGTCTGGCATATGATGTATATTCAAGTGAAAAGGTTAGTTGGATTGGATGAACTATACACAAAACTGTGTTATCTAAGCACCAGGGGCAGGAAGAGGTATCATGGAGTTTTGGCACTCTATAAAAAGGTGTGGGAATAATATCACAAGGAAGCAAACAAGCAAGGAAAGAAGTGGAATTCAGGGCCAAATTTCTCCCCAGCCACATAGGAATCTGCACTCCAAACCACTCTCTCCTGTGAGAGAGATTTAGCCTGCCTATTTCCCACTCTACTTGACTGACACTATTGATAGAGTGGATATGAGCACATATGTGAAGTTACTACATATTTGGGGCAAGCTGGGAGCTCTGAGCTGTCCCATGCCACAAACAACCCCCAATTCATTTACAACATGAAGTTTTTATTGATGATATTACATGCGGAGCCAGTAATGGTTTCCTGGAGCACTGTGGATTCATCTGATCACTGCATCTTCTGGAGAATTCACCTCTGGATGTCTCACACAACCTCTTCTGAATCTCTGTTCTCTTACCAGTATCTGTGTTGCCAAATTGGGTTAGCTGACCCATAGCACATTTATGATATGTGAAAGAAAACAGTTCCCAGACTGGCAGGCCTGTATTTGAACAGCAGAATTGTCACAGTGGGAGCATGCTGTGCAAAGCAGCTCTGCATGTGGAGGGCTGTGCCTGAGGTGCGGAATTCCTTTTGAATACCTTCAAGTCACCCTGAAGATTGTTAACTCCTCCATGATTGCAGCTCTGTTGCCCATTGCTACAGGTTCTGGAACAAAATGGGATCAATGTCAGAGAGTCTCTAATAAATGTCTGCTAGCAAAGAGCTCTCCTTGAAGAAGTTAAATGAAAAAAGAAATGTATATCAAAATAATAAAGAAGTAAGGAAAACAAAAAGTAAAAATTCTCTACAATTTGGATTTATTTACCACTGATGGCTTTTTTTCATTAATTTTGCCCCTGAGTGTTCTAAGGCATTCTAAGGCCTCCCATAGCTCAGGGGATCTATCATATGGGTCTCTAGTGCCTCAGCTGCTCATGGCTCGGCCATTTCCAGTGAGTTAGATCAGCTCCATTCTTGACAGAAAGGCACTACCCTTTTCTTCCTCTAAGTTAGTTTTTCTGTCAAACTGTAGCACTGACACCCTCTGGGTGTGATTGAGCCTATTCTCTCATCCACTTCAATGAACCTTGACTCTGCTCTAGGAGGATAATTTCTTCCCACAGATTCTGGGTACATCAAGTGAAATTGGACTGTCGCTTACTGGATCCCATTCTTCTGGCTTTTAGGGCAGCCTAAGTCTCCAATGTACTTTATCTCTCTTATTTTCATTTCTTTCAGCCTTTGTCAACCTACTCTTTTCACTCTGTTTTCTTCCACAACACAAAATAATCTGCCTTGGCCTCAAATGAGATTGGAAATTCACCAGTATGGCCTAATCTGAGGAGAAAAAGCCATCCCAGACTTCCCTTGTATAGAAGCCTTCAGGTATACAGAAGAGCTGCACTCATGAAGATGCCACTGCCTCTAGCAATTCTCTTGCTGAAAACTTGGCAGGGAAATATCAGCATTAGAGCAGGTAGGAGTATCTGTTCAAATATCCATGAATTCTTCATATTCTGAAGAAATCTGTTCTCATTTACAATTGCACCCACCACCTTGGAAGAGCAGATTCTCTGCTCCTGCAAATCTAGCCCAAACAATATGAACTGAAAGGTTTTGTGGGTTTCTCTCCCCCAAAAAATCTTTATGGGATTCAAGTCCTGGATCTGACTTCATTGAGATGAGTGAGTTGGGCCAGGGCCAAAAAATATCCTTCCCAGCTTGTCCTTGCTGTTTTTGTTACCCTGGAGCAGGTGTGTGCTATACTCAAAACTTATCAGGCCCATCTCTAGAAGTATTAGGATATTTTCCCTAAGGCAAACATTCAAACTAGGAAATGTTGCAACCCATATCAAAAGATAATTTAAAATTAGGAAGAGAAACTCCAGATGAAGAAGGAAGAAGGAAGAAATCTGGGGTTTGTCTATTTCACTGCCACTCCAAGACAACTTTTCAACACAGTAATGGCAGGAAGACAGAAGGAGCAGGCACCTACCAGAACATTCAGTCCAGACCACTGGTAATACACAAGCCCACACCACCCTTTCCCATTCATCACCTCAGCAAGATCCATCTTAAAAGCAGTCACGAATCCCACTTGTGGAGCTACTGTTCAAATGCCTAAAACTCATGAAGTAATTTCTAGCTTAAATTTATTCCTGGTCATTTGTATTCTAAGGCATCCATGGCTCCTTTTCTCCTCTCTGGTATTTATTCACCTGATACATTTCCAGACAGCAAACATATCCCATTTCTGCTTTTGTTTTGCAAGGTTAAACAAATCATTCCCTTCGAGTTCCTTCTGTAAAACAGGATCCCTGTTCTGCTGATCTTTCTCACTGCCCTTTTCTGCATCTGCCAGCTTCAATTCACCTTTCTTCAGAGACAGTGGTCACAACTATATAATGTGGTATTGGAATTAAAATTAACTACCACAAAACAGAGAGAAAAAGGATCGCTTTTGAGGACCATCTTAAAGCTTGTAAAGATGTATAGCATACATTGTAACTAAACTCACTTTCTACATCTATGGAAAAAGACTTTCAGAGCAGCACTATGTGGCTCTTCTGTCCAAGTTATATCTTGTACAACTGTGTCATAATTTGATGCCAGTCTCAAAAAGAGCTTGATAGAAAATAAATTTTAAGGTTCATGGGATTTCCATTGTGTCATGGTAACATTGCTTCTGTCCCTGAACCTGGGATTAAGGGCTTGAGGCAAAGATGGAGATCTCAAGTGAAAGCCTATGCGCCAATTTCAGCAGGCAGAAAAACAGCTCCAGAGGAGTTATTTTCATATTTCAGAACCAATGAACCTTTGCAAGTCCATAGAATTTCCCTTCTTTAGGCAGGAGCAGAGTATGGTGTGTGGCCTGTCAAACATCAGGCTGTACATCCTTGCAGCCCTGGTGTTTGCCACTGACCAGGATGCATCCTACATTAGCCCTGATGCAACCCCTGCAAGTAGCCAAAACTATTTTCTGTAGCCTTCCGCCATAGAGTGTTTCCCTGGAGCAAAGTTTGTGCAGTCCTTCCCTATGAGCATCCTTGGACATGCACAGAAGCTCTCAAAGACCACCCATGAAAGACCATGAACATATTTTCTCAGTCCAGATGTAGAAATAACCTCATAATGAAAAGCAAAATGGCTCTACTTGGCAATCATTTCAGTGACTTTGTTTCCACAGCCCCAGGAAGGATTCCTTAAATTCTGAAGGTAGCACAATGCAACCACAGCACATACTATCAATCTGCCATATTAGGAGTCCTTCTAGGAAAAACGCTTACCATCTCCTGATGACATTCAGTTTTGCAGGATATATTCTCCAAGCTGGAAGAGTGGCAAGCCTAGAGATTCCTACTATCATCTGATTTTTGTCCTTTACACCACAGTGTCCTCAACACCCTCTGACTATTGGCCAGATCTTCTCTGTAAGCTGTTTTTTTAAGCCATCACAAGCAGAGGGAATTCTTCCCTATTTGTAACAGAAATGAAGCTCAGAACAGAAAAATACCTCATGGCCAACTCAAGCAATTGCTTCACTTCACCATTTCCTGTTCGGCAGTCCTTAAGAACAGTTATAGTCCTCACTGGACCAGGTTGATTCCCATTGTACATCATTTGTACGTTCGATTTATGCTCGCCTACTGACCCACTCACACACTGCAAAGATGAACAACAGCCATGGGTTTTACCTTTGCACTTTTCAGCCTTTCTAAGGTCTGTGGTTCATGCTCAGTTTGGTTCATATGACAATGGCAACAAGAAATACTTGTTCCTAGGTATTTTCCTTTGGAGCTATCTAAAATATACAAATTGTTTGCAGCACAAAAGCCCATCTGCCTTTGAATATTAAGTAAATTCAAGCATGCCCACAACAGGCCTGTGTGCTCCAACACTGTTACCTATGCTAATAAACTGTGAGAGAGTTCCTTGGCATGAATGTAGTCTGCTCCAACTTTCCCAAACAGCTTCTGGACCTGTTTTGGTAGTGGGATTCTGCCAGGAACCACACCCAAGCAGCAATTTGCTTGCAGCCACCTAGCACAGGCCAAGCCAGTCCACCAGTGTAGAGGCAGGCTGTTCCATGCCAGCTGGCCTCACTGGCTGGACCATTCCCAGGCATGTTTAATAAAGTGATACAAACCCAGCCTATGTCTTTTAACAAAATTATGAAGTCAAATCAAATTGTCACTGAAAAGCTGCTATACATATGGTTTTAATAGCGTGCTATTTTGCAAGTGTCTGGCATTTTCTGGGCTCACTACACTTATCCTGTGCTCCAATTAAATACACTGATACAATTTCACAGTTAACAGTGGAGCTGCAGAACTCCAGCAAGGCTGTGATGAACTGGCTTCTTCAGAATAACAAGGGTAGAACTTAAAAGAAGATTTTCTAAAGTCAAGATTGTCCATGACCTAAGTTGCAATCACTGAATGTTTTCTACATGTGACAATCTCATTATAATTTTCTGCTGTGTCACTGTGATTACCTCTCACAACCAGGCACCATCTAAAATAATACCAAGAAAGCAACTGCTCTCCTATTGTGCAAGTGAAGTTGGAAACACAGATGTGATCAATTGGAGGTTGGGAAAACTCCAAACTCTATTTTTAACTCCAATCACAAGATCTAGGGTGTCCCATTAAATTACTGAAATACACATAATAACTTCTTTCCTTCAAAATCAGCATGCAGTGGAAAAGGACTTGTAGAGTCCTCCAGTCCAACCTCATGCTCAAAGCAGATCTAGTTAAAGCAAGTTGCTTAAGGGCTTGTGCAGCTGTGGTTTGAATATCCCCAAGGGTAGAGAGCGTACAGCTTCTCTAAGAACACATGCCAGTGTTTGTCCACCTTCACAATAGAAAAATTTCCTTATACAAAGTCAGAATTTTCCACGTTGCAGCATGGTAACAACCCAGAACTCTGTTGGGGGCAACTGAAAACCCCTAAGGGCAACCTAGAACCGTTTCGGAAGGGGAAACTGTGGGTAACTAGGAGCTCTTGGAGCACCTCTAGGAGCATCTAGGGGCAACTGGAAGTAAATGAACCCCTGAGGACAGCCCAGAACTGTGCTGAGGCAGCCAGGGATAACTGGAGCCCCTTGGGTGTGTCATGTGCACTGAAATCGTAAGAGTCAACAAAGATTTTATTCTACACTATATGTCCAAATGAGCCAAATTTGGAATGAACTGTGACCTTAATTTGTGGCATTCTCATATCCTAAGGGCAAAACCTAAGCAATACTTTTTTTACCATATTAGATTTAATAGGTATTTGTAAAATACCACAGAATGCAACATGGACAATGCAAAGCTTGACAGCTAAAAGCCTGCCCCTTACTCTGTTTCCCAATTTAGAGACGGATGAGCAAGGCCCAAAGAGGCATTCCCCTCCTGTGCTTTTATGTATCTCCATGACACCAGCTATGCAGATGAACACCAATAAACATCAATAAACACCAATCAAAACGTGCAGTATTCTTCACCAGAGGAGTTTTATGAGACATGAATTGGCCTTCAAAGTAATTGGTCCAATCCCATCATAATGCCAGGGGAGCTCATTTAGGTTCACCATGATTGATGATAATTCTGACTGCTTCCATTAGAAGACTTGCTGCACTATGAACAGTCAGGAATAAAACTCTATCACTGTGTTCATTATGAGAACTTCTACACCGTTTAATAAAAGACAAACCCATCAGACCTATGTGTCACTAGAGCTATCCACCATGCTGATGTGCTTTGCTGGGTCAAGGCAGGAGATGATGACACCATTCATTGAGCATTTAGGGCAGTGTAGGCACATCCCATTGCATGATTAAGCCCTAAGAGAGGCATTGAGGATTAATTACAGGACCTTTTTTTTTTTAACAAAGGTTCAAAACCTTGGGACACAAGATAGACTGCGCCTGACTACTACTGAATTCAGTCTTGTAAAAGCTGCCAATTAATTTTATTGTCCTGTCTCCACCTTTTGAAGTGACTCGTTGTGACACATTTGTCAGGGGAATGGTCACATATACAGAAATACACACACAGGGCAAACAGGTGCAGTATTAAAAAGCGAGGTCACATTATGGTTCCATTAACCTTGACAGCATCTATTTAAAAGGAGATGAAAACTGAAACAACAAACAACCAAACCTAACCTCCAGCTAAAAATAGGAGCTCTTCAGCTGAGCTCTTTTGTACCACAGCAAATATTTATAGATTGCTCAGAAATCCTGAATAATGGGGGGATTTAATGGAGGTTGACAAGTTCTTAACTAAAATATTGCTAACTGTACTATGATGAGGCTTCTCCACCATTTACCACAGGGGCCACTGTGCCACTAGAGGGTTTGCAGTCTCTGTAGCCATGGATAATTAATGTTGCACAATGAATAACTTATCAGAGGAAAGCAAATGATCATGCCTGGAGTTTAATGGCAAAGTAAGTAGGTAAATAAATAAACAAAACCTGCAGCTTTCAAATTTCTGTCATATCCATCAGGAAAGTTTCCAAAGAATAAAATGCAGAGAGAAAGATCTATTTTTTAAAGACATAACATGAAAAAAACAATAGTGTGTTTTTGACTACCATCCATCTGCAACTGTAAGTGATTAAGGATTTAGGGCAGGGGGACAGTGCACTCAAACTTTTAAAATTGTTAGGTTTTATTTAGGAATTTCCAGTGTTCATTTTTAGACTTTCCACCAGGAAATAAATGGCTCAATATATTATCAAAATATTGACAAGAAATGAGCAAGAGAACTGCAAATTTCTTCATCCAATGCAAAGAAGAGCTCTCTGGTCACAGTAGACAACCCAGAGGCTGTTTAAGTAACTCAGATGCTAAGTGCTGTGGAGAAACAGTGGGTTCTATTTGATACTTGTAGCATTAATAAATGACCCCTTTTCCATACAGCTTCATCCTGACACTATTTCAGGACACAGGGTTTTACAGGAGCCAGCAGGGTCTTTCAAGTCTCAGTGTCAGTTCAGGGAATTGACATATTTGGCTATAGAGCCTGGAGAGACAGAAGAGAGCAGCAAGAACCAGGACCAAGGCTAAGCCTGGACATCTCTGGACTCAGAATGCCCACAGTTCACATCTGGAGAATTTGTTTACTTCCACTGTGAGACTGGAGAAGTCCTAACATTTACAAACATGCAAGATCTGGTACTAATCCCAATGACTTTTATCCCTCCATTACAGAATGTCTTTGCTTATGACTCAATCATCAAGATATTTTTGGAAGCTTTTATTCTGGCGATCCCAAAGCATTCTTTTCCTCTTATGAAAACTTTTGTATTTCTTTGGGGTGTGGTATATAAGTTGGATACAAATCTTGGCTGGGGCTAAGGCTAATTAAGAAGAGTGGGAATGACATTTCACAAGACATGAACCTTCTTAATCTTTCTCAGACGTTACTGTGATTACTTAAGATGCTTATTTTGAAACAACAATCTAAAATACATGTCAATAGGCTAAAATACACATTACAAAGTACTGATCCTCACAACACAAGATTTAGGAAAGTTCGGTGCAAGAAACTGGCTTTAAACCAGTAAATAAACAATGCCTCTTACTTTGTTTCAGATAGCTGGAGAGGGGAACCAAGTCACAGTATAAAACCAGAAAAAATCAAGTCCAGTTTTCCTTATTTTGCTGACAAAATAAACATATATTCATCCTTTTGAGTGAGTACTTGATAATGATGATTCTTTGAAGAATTTGTTACCTAAAAATACGTCTCTTCAACTTTGTGTATTATTATTTCTCTGAGTACCAGTCCCAGTAGCAGTACGTGCTAAATACTGTCCTTTTCCTCATAAATGGCAGTCTTCCAAAACCTTTGGCTATATATAACTACTGGAGTGTTTGAGGAATTTGGGGAATGAAAAATCTCCACCAGAATAATTTGCTCAGGTCTGTAGCAGAAGCTTGAGCCCTATCACTATATTTCTTAATTAATATAATCCAAGATTGTATTTTTTTACTTGCCTCTGCATCGTACATTGCATCTACAATTCACCCCAACCATGGCTGCTGCACATCTCCTTTAGTGGCAGTGCTCATGTGAACCTCCATCAGCTCCTGTACCCTTCACAGCTATTCAATTCCACTACTTTACCACTCCTTCAGTGGTGCCAGGACACTCACTGATTAGAAACTCGTGTTTGAACAAACCACAGGTAGTATAACTTTGCTCCAGTTTTTAAATCAGGATATTTTTGATGCAAGTAGGTTCCCAGATCTGATTCATCATTATAACTACTGAAGAACAAAACAAAATTGAGACTGATGTTGATGAAGGTGGCACTAGCATCAAGAGCATACATAGATGTTTTAAACTTTCTTCCCAGGCCCCCAAACTTTTAAAAAGCTACTTTAGGAGAAAATTGATGGCTTTATGCCCAAATTGATGTCTTTATCTCATCTGCTGGTGAAGTGTATTGACATCTGTGGAGGCCTTGAATTTAATTCAAGAGCAGCTTTCCAAGCAGGAGACAGTAAAAGCATTCAAGGAGTTCATCCTTTGCCAGTGATAGTGGGTTCAGACGAAAACTTGATCTGAAGGAGGGCTCTGCCTTCCCCTATACTCAGTATACTCCTATACTGGCTGAGGGCCATGCCTCTAGTCAGAGATGGCCAGGAACTGGGCAAACTTTGTATTTTCAAAAGCCATTAAATGGCAGTATGTAACAAATTGTTCTGTAGAAGAAAATCTTCAAGTAGCAGTTGAAAATTAGATATTTTTTAAACTATTCTCTCATTGCAGTTTCTTATACCCTTACTGGACATTTGAAATTCTGTCTGGATACCCCTGTATACACAAGAACAATTTCTATCTTCTTTTTTTACCTCTGTATTTTGTGGTATACAGATTTCATCTCATTGCCAGGGTGAATTTTAGGCTTCACACTGCCCTGTTAAAACTGCGGATGTAGCAGATGCAGCAGCAGGTGTAAAGTTTCAAACCATCAAGCAGAATATTAGAGTTCTGAAATTTTTCCTTTTTTTCCCCAGTCATATTTCCCACCCAATGAGCAGAGTACCTCTTGTCTTCATTCCCAGGAATGCATTCTATTTTCTCTTTTCTTCAAAGATGCAGTAAGAAAATCAGCCAGGCAAAGCCAACAGTTTCAGCAACTATCACTATGAGATGCAGTCAGAGGCTTTTACCTGCAGGACAGTGAGTACAACATCTCCAGAGCTTTATAAACCAGGTTACAATTTTTCAATGTTGTTTTGCCTTAACACTATCAAGCATGTGCAAGCACAGTGGAGCCAGCATGTAGTTAATAAGTACCATGTAAAAGGTTTCCATAAATTTGGGGTTTTTCTAAATGTCTAAATGTATTACAGAGTTCTCATGTGTTTGTGTACTTGTGCAGCAGCCCAGCTGTGAGAATTTTGCTGGCTGTTCCCCACACCCTCACAGACAGGCATGCAGTAGCTGG
This sequence comes from Toxostoma redivivum, assembly GCA_013397375.1. Classification (NCBI taxonomy): domain Eukaryota; kingdom Metazoa; phylum Chordata; class Aves; order Passeriformes; family Mimidae; genus Toxostoma; species Toxostoma redivivum. The sequence continues at coordinate 352,912 of VXBI01007324.1, forward strand.
GGCTGAACATAAAAAGGAATGCATAGGGAAAAGTTACAAGCTCATAAAATGTTAATGGTCATTTGCTTCTGTTTTTCGTATGAGTATATAACAACTAAATAGACTAATCTTGTTAATGCAATCTGAGGTTGTTATGGCTTTGTGATACTGTTCTACTAAATCTCCACTGCATTGTACTGGTGTGCTCATGTACACTCACACTCAGCTACAAAATTTTGTGCTGTGATTCTCCCCAGCTAAAAAGCCCTACAGCCACTACTGGCACCAGCAGAGAAGGGAAGAAGGTACAGCATGTTGTTTAGCAATGATGCTAAGCAAGTTAATAATTAGAATTTGCTATGGTCAGCTTCTTTCCCAAACACTTTATTGAAGTTTGTCCTTTCTAAAAGATTTTCTCTTGTAAGACTCACATTCATGCAGAAGGCAGATGCACATCTGTGGTTTTTAGCCTTTCAATAAAGAAGTTGTTACTATAAGTAAAATTTAACAACCTGGAGAAAGGAATGGATAAACCCAAATTCTAAAGAAGCTAAAGAACTTTTTGTACTATGAAATTACTTGAATAGAACATCTGTTGTCTATAATCTGATAGTAGTGTAGGTTTTAAACAGTGCAAAAAGATCCTAACACATGGGCAGATGTGTGCTTAAAGGCAGTGCACAGGATGATCCCCTTCTTGTGCTACTCACTTCCTTAGATGGAAGAATAAAACCTCACTCCTGCCAGAGTGCTGTTTCACTGTCAGCACACATTTGGACAGCCTAAGACCTTACGGCTTGTATTATTGAGTACCAGTCTTGTATCAGTCAACCTGAGCCTTTGTCCTTGTGAAATCATGCCAGAAAGCAGCTCGGGCCAGGGACAGATGTCCTTTGTTTCAGAACAGATGCAGCCTTGCTTTGTTCCTTTTCTTTAATGACCTCCTGGCTGGGGCTGCAGTGGCATCCTGACCCCTAAATTGCCGTGTCTGACATCTGCCGTGGCAGTGCAGGGGACATCCCTCCTTGGATGCAGAGCAGCTGCATGAGCCATAAGGGCACTGCTGCTGTGCAAGTGCCAGGATTCACCTGCTGCTGTGGCTGCTGCAGCCTTACGTGTGCGCAGCACAGGGTACATGTGTGTGCCTCTGTGTCTGTGTCTGTGTGTGAACCTCCTTTTCTGCCTTTCATGACTGCAGGAGGTGACATGCCTGTGATTGAAAGCTGTGACACCAGAGCTGAGGATGCAAAGGAGCAGGATGTGAGGAAGCACTGGAGCTGCTACAGCTGAGTCAGCAAGCCCCAGCTGCTCTCCTGCCTATTTGTCTTACAGCAAGCTGCTGTCTGTGCTGTGAGCTCCCCAGTACACCATGCTTGCTCAGGAAGTTAGAAAACTGAGTAGAATGGTCTCAGCTCTCCCAGACTAGAACAAAATATCAGAACTTACATTCCTAGGCTGGCTATTTCTGCTCTGAACTTTGCAAATAGAGCATCGCTCATGTTAAAGACAGAACAGTGGAGACAGGCTGAGAGAGCTGGGGTTTTTCAGCCTGGAGAAGAAAAGGCCCTGGGGAAACAAGAGAGAAGCCTTCCAGTACCAAAGGGGGCCTGCAAGAGAGCTGGAGAGGGACTTCTTGCTGGGGCATGGAGAGATAGGACAAGGGACGATGGCTTTACAATGAGGAAGGTGGATTTAGACTAGATATTATGCAGAAAATCTTTACTTTAAGGGTGGTGATACACTGGAACAGGTTGCCTAGAGAAGTTGCCACCATCCCTGAAAATGTTCAAAGCCAAGCTGGATGGGGCTTTGAGCAACCTGGCCTAGTGGAAGGTGGCCTCCCCCTCCAGATTATCTTTAAGGCCTCTTCCAACCCAAACCATTCTATGATTTTATGATTCTATGCTTTCATTCTTCAGAAGACCTCCGTGACATTCCTACAGCTCTCATTGATGGAGTCAAGGATAAAGACCTTTAGTTCTGCTTCCCTACAGAATACTGCCCCTTTATCATCATTCAGAAACAAACTCTCTGTCCATAATTGTTGAAAGATCCCTATCAAACAGCCAGTGTGGAATTAGTCTGACTGCGTCTAACTGACATTAAGAATATTGCTGAATCACTCAGATTTTCTGTCTTTGTAGACCGTTTCCCCACCTTTTAATTTGTGCCATAAGTAGTATAGCAACTAGAAAACAAGCCACTTCAAGGAGACTAAATTATTTCTTTTACTTTTTGCCAAACTCATTTTTAGCCCGATCAATTCCTTGAACCACTCCACTGCCTGACAACAGAACCAGCTGCAACCAGCTGGATTTGAATTGGCTTCAGCCATGATGAAACAGCATCCTTCTTCAAGAAGGGAGTCCTCAACTAAGGCATGACTCATGCAATGACCTGTAAGCTTTAAAAAAGATGTAGTGAGTGATTAAAGCCTGAGGTAGAAAAACATGGTGCATAAAGTAAGGTGGTGTACTTCCTGAGTGACTGGCATCTTGGTGGAGTGTGTAATGCCTCTCCTTTTCATACACACCATTTGGTTTGTGGCTGAGGATTAAGCTATCTAATTTCTAATCACTGCCTGGTGTGGTGAGCACTTGCCAGACACACTTTCTGGATGGTGAAGCTATGAAGCTCACATCTATGAAGCTCAAATAGAGAAACATCTTAAGACATTCAGAGGAAGAAAAGCTCCCTGTGAAATCTAAGCCAGCTACAATGCTCATGGAACTGGAGGGGAGAAGATCTGAGTCTACTTTAAAAGGCTGGGGAGAAAATATCACTGTTTTCATAGAGGAAGTATTTTAATGTATTTTCAGTCATTGCAGGAATACCCCTGCAATTGTAAACTGTGGAGTGATTTAAAACTGTTGGGGAAAAAAAAAATCAAAGCGATGTCCCCTGATGTCTCATGTTCTCTTCCTGAGGCACATATGGTAGTCATGGCTTTTGATGTTTGCTCTCACATCTTTAATTTATAGGGAAGTTTTCTGTAAGCTATGACATGTAAGGACAAGCAAAAACAATGTTCTCTGGCCCCCGGGGCATCTGAAATTACTTTTGTCTTGGAAAAAGGGAATCATTAGGTTGAAGTACACAGGCTTACTCAGAGACCTCACTTTACAGGGCAAACTCTTACCTAAAACAGTGAAAGCAGCAGTTTCAAAAATAGTATCCCACCAATTTAACAATTTTTTCTCAGTAAATTCAGAAGTAGTTACAACCCCAGCACAGTCACTGCACAAAACTGCTTTTTTCTTCCAGCAGTTGAACAGGAACATGTATTGCATCATCAGCCTGGAGATCAGGGCCAGCAGATGAATGTGAAGGTTAGTCTCCAGTGAAACACTAAGCATCTCTCTCTTCCTCAGGCACTGACAGAGGCTTCATATCCCTCCCTCAAGACCAGCTATTGCTCAAAGATTATCTTTAATATATAACATCTCTGGAGCAGACTAATCTTCCCCATTGTCTAGACTTCACAATACAGCCTTCAAACAAGGAGTGCAAATGGGGACACTTCTATGTTCTCTCCTCATCCCTCTTATGTGAACAGCCAAGAAACCAACAGGGAACAGAGTCTTAGATCTTAGATTTAGTTTGTATACTGCAATAAAATTGCAGTCCAGATTGTAATAATATGTCAGAGAAAAATTCCAAGGGTACATTCACAGACTCGACAGGCATTTCCTCAGAGATACTCTTTGACACTCAGGGCAAAGAGCTTCCTCCTCAGACAGAGGCTTTTCTATCTTTTCTAGATGACTTTTTGCAGAGACCTTTCCTTGGCTTGCCACTTGGACTCCAGTTTTCAGATTCAATTTCTTTCTTTGAGAAACCCTCAGAAAACATTTGGTGCTGCTGGTGTTTCCCATCGTGGGAAAACCTGTCAGTGCCAGGCAAGAGGAGGCAATGTTTATCGTGTGCAACAATTGGGTGGCTCTCAGCCAACATTAAGTGAGGTCCAAGGGTCATATATGCCCTGCTCTGCTGACTTTAGTATTCTGACTGAATACTAATGATTCCCAAAAGTCAGCCATTGTTACAGATTTGTGTTGCAGGTTCTTCATTGTCATTTCAATAACTTTATTTTAAAAATTATTTTTCTGGCCACAGTTTCCATCTGTTTTTTCTAGAGTTGGTGGATGGTCAATTAACTAGAGTTTGGGGAAATCAGCAGTTTTTTGTTTGCAATCATTCATGCAGATCTTTCTCTGCCTTCAGTCTGAGCTGATTTGCAAAGACAAACAACTAAAATAAACATAGCTCTAATGCTGCCTGGTTTAGAGTCAACTGAACATTCAGCTTTGGAAGTACTGCATGATTTTTAGGTAAAGCATAAATACATCCAAATTTATTTCATGTTTGAAAGAGATCCATCACCAGATGGGCCTGCCTTGGATCTGAGGGCTGATGGAGTGAGTGCTCACACTTCCTTCCTGGGAGCAGCAGCAGCAATTGCAGTGGAAATACTCACACAGTAAATGTCTAACCCTGAGCCTCATAATTTAGTCTTTTGGCTTAACTCCATTTCCTTGGCTTTTGCATTGACTGGTTGGGACAAAACACCCTGCAAGTAGCTCCCCTGTCTGCCCTGCTCCTCACCCCATGCTGTTTGTCTTCAGCGCTGCCAACATCTCCCTTCGCATGGACAAACTGTAAAACCAATATGGGGAAGAGTTCAGCTTTAAAAAGCAGCACAGAAATTTGGAGAGGAGGAGGTGAGAAATAAGGAGTATTAGCTTATGGGCTCCCCAAGCCCATTTAGGGTGGGATTCCACCAGTCACTGTGTTAGCACCCCGGAATGGGGAACCTTGAAAGGAGAAGGGGAAAGTGGGCAGAGATGGAGCAAGTCTGTCGAGCACAACAGCTCCTGGAACCTAACAGGGGCTGAGCTCCATAAGCCAGCTCTGATGCTACTGAAATACCCATCTGGTCCTGCCATGTCACAGGATAGCCTGAGAAGCAGATTTAAATCCCTGTGGGCCTTGAAAAGAAGACAGTAAGTCCATAGCTTTGTGGGGTTAAAAGCAGAGGCTATGTTTCAGTGCACTTTGGCTTTTAGGATTAGATACTGATCCGAAGTCCACTGAGTTAATTTGAAAGACTGAGTGCACTGCTCTTGATCAAGACTACAAATCAAATATTTTAAAGACTTCATCAGTTCTTCCACTGACTACAAAGCACTAAGAAAGATGACTGGGAAAAGATAGAAAGAGGCAAAAGAAACACAGAAACAGCTGTACACCATTGAAACAGAATGTTACTGCGAGATGTAGTTTATAATAATGAGTTGATCAACATGCTAGGCAAGGGGTTTTTTTTTCTGTTTTGAACCAGTAGATGCACAGATGGGGTCTATAATAGAACTGGCATGTGTGTGGATTTTTTTTTTAAGGCTGCATAATTTTACAACCACTACTAACGTTTGTGTGTGTTGATATAATGGAAAGAGTACTCAAACTTCTGAGAATTAACATTGTCAAACTGGCTTCCTGCCCATGAGGTGACATTGAAATTGCAATAGTCTTTGTCTGGAGCAGCAGTAGTGGCTACAGCCAGATTGTACAGACCCACGAGCTGCTCTAATCATAGTAATAGAAGTGGCATCAATATGATAATAAGGCAATTAAGAAATGTAATTTTCCCCAGGTTTTCAGCCAAAGGTACAGTTACAGCTACCTTGACTAGGATCAAGCAATAGATCTGCTTTTGAGATAGAGTTAAAAATGAGCTTTTCCAACATCTCTTGCCCTATATGATAGGTTACCATGTGGAAGAGGGCATCAGCACACAGCAACCAATTAGGCCTCATTGACCAACCAGGTCCAAAAGCATTTCCAACGCTTCTCTCCACCACTGCCTGAATATCCTGTTTGTCACAAATTTACCAGTTTCAGCTGCGCTCTCCCTAAACCATCACCAGACAGCATCTTGCAGTTAGAATGATCCAATGGACCCTTCCCAAGAGGGGAAAGGGGTTCACCTGTAACAAGCCTGCTCTGGAGGTGAGCTGTCCTGCATAGGTGGCCACCTGCTTGGGTTGTTTGTGCCCACAGCCATAGAGGCCACTCCACAAATGTGCCTTCTGATTTTGAGTTCATGGGTTTATTAAGCGCCCAGAAATTCTAAGACAACTTTGAGGAAGGGTCATTACCCCTTTCTCATTCATCTGTATCAGTGAGCAATGACAAAAATTAACACAACGACATCATCAGTAATAAAGAAAGAAAACGAAGGGTACATCAAGAAATGTGTATTCTGCTTTTTTCCAGGGATAATGTAGGGAGTACATTTTGTTCTCACATTTTCACAAGAAAGCAATTAACTCTTGGAAAAAAATAACATGAGTCAAGATTTTAAAACCTGTATGTGTTAAAACTAAGATCAGCACTAGGGGAACTCATACAAACATGCTTTCAGGATTCCTCTAATGCTGTCAGTTCAGCTGAATGTCACCAGTTCACATGAAGTGCAGGAGGTCCCCTAAGCAACTCAGCACCTTCAAAATGTTTATTTAAAAGCACAGTTGGTGCAGGAAAAGCCTAGCTTTAAGCTATGCATCTGTCAGAGACTCATACATAAACCATTAAATAAAAAAAGCTATTCCAGCATTTGATCACTCCTAAGAATGGTCCAAACTATGCTCCAAAATATTGGAGGATGTGTCCTGATCCGTGGGATACAACCCAGTTGTGATATACGCCACTGCAGTCATACCTGTCAGTGTTTTAAAAGAAAGGCCCATATAATACTAATCTGATCAAACTGCAAACTCAGCACTGAAGCAATAAAAGTTTTATTGGTCCTTATTACTTCCGAAGTCTTAAAATCTCTGACTTGTAATATGACATCTAAAAGACTGCTTTTAAAAGAATAGCTGTCTCAGACAAGAAACTAATAGAGTAAAAACATAGTAATAATTGAAGCAAGGATAAACCAACTAAATACTAATCAAAAACCTCTCTAAGGAACTTCCTATTTCAGATGGCTTCTGCTGATCCCTTTTATTTGTTTGATTTTATCAACAACACCAGTGAACCAACAGTCCTAAGAGCTGATACCATCACACACAGACATTGACTGGCACTGCACCACTGTGAACATTACTACTCCGAAATTAGTTGAAAATTCTGGCACATCAGGTGAACAAAGCCCGCTGCCACCAAAAAATAACACTACAGAATTCAATCTCTCAAGCATCCAGCACAAAGAAAGCAATGCTGTGCTAGTAGAGACACAGATTTTTTTGCAGTATGTTTGTCATTCAGATTATTGCCTCCTCAATTGCTGGTAGCTGAATTCCCATCTCATAAAAGCTTTTTGAAGGAAAATCCCTCAGAGGGAGCTGACTTTCCCATTTTTTTCTTCATTTCTTTAGCTCTGCGGAAGGCCCACCCACAGTTTTGGCTGCCTATTTAGGTCTCTATTCTGCTTAAGTTCTTTTCTTGCTCAGTTATTTGCAGCTGCCAATTAGAGCAAAACGCCTATAGGGCCTTTATTAATTAAAAAAAATTAAAAAACATAAAAGAAAGAAAAATCTTAATTTCAATTCTAACCCCAAATTTGGAAAGCTACAAACATTTAAAAACACATCTTGTCTTTTTTGTTTGGTTCTTTTTTTTGTTCTTTGTCCTATCTCCCTCCAAAATCATTAGCTAGGATGGATAAACACAAGAAATACATCTACAGCTATAGCAGCAATTACCATTTTTAGGTTCGTGAACAACCATACATCATGATATATGTCCTCAAGGGATGCCAGAGTGGTTCTCAGAGGGAAAGGGTTGCAGGCATGCTGAAGTTATTACATCATAAACTGTAAGGGCTGCAGGACAACCTTTTTGGCATTATAAAATACTTTTGTATAGAGTGGGAGTTTTCACCTGAGTAATAAAGCCCTGTGATAACTCATGAAACCACCTCCATACCTCCATGAAAGGATATAACCAGAAATATCATCTGTCATCCATGCTAAACTTCTTCAGGTTCTGCTTGAAACTTCTGTAAGCCTTTAACTGGCTTTTGTAAAACATGTTTTCTGCCTCCAATCCCCCCTCTGGTAGTGACACATGCATTAATTGATGTCTCATTATAATACTGTTACTTCAGCTCTTATGGCATAGTTCTATTTTAGCCCTGAAAAACTGTTTTCACTGCACTGCCATTTTATCTCATTTTATGCAATTATAAAACAGCATATACATCTGTTAAATATTATTATTAGTGAAGTAAAAAATTCCCTGTAGCACAAGCAATAAATTTTTTATAGAGAACATACTTATCTTTTGACACATTATTATATTGACTCATGAAAAACAGAAGTAATGTTCTCATTATTTATCCAATCTAACTTGAAGGACACTCTTGTCAATTCCTTCCAGGAAGAAAGGATGTTGAATATTTGATATATGTAATTAGTGGAGTCTTCAGTGACCTCTTCCAGTATTCTGTATTGCTAACAATCATTGAACCTTACAGAGGAAAAGGAACAATGGGCTTTGAGAGTTGTCATGCATTTGATAGTTTCACAATGCCATTAAGTTTCTTGAAAGGCAACAGGTAACTTAAAAGGAAATTTAACCAACACACAGCTAAAAGTCACCATCCAAAACAAAAGGTCATGAAAAACCACTCGGGGGGGGGGTTGAATTCTGTGCCTGAGTGGGATTCCTTGGATACTTTTTAATGCTTGTTAGAAACAGACAACAGGAACATCTCTGGATTTACCTCCCATTCTCAGCATTAAAATTTCAAATTACTACAGTAATCTAGGTTCTTCTATAGCTCAGCCCCTCAGAAATTATGCTGGCTGCTAAAACCAATGTAGAAACAGAGCCAAACCACAATGAGCTCTGGAGGCATCTCTTCCACAATGTCTGAGACACAGGCTCTCTCCATCCACGCCCTAGAAGACTAAGAGTGGACAGTGCCTGCAAGTGGTATTTTGGTTTGGGCTCTCCTTCAGCCCAAAAGGGTCAGCCAGAAAGAAATCAATGCTCACATGAACACAAGTGAAAAATCTGGGATCCCAGCTCAGCTGCTGCTGTAGGAGATGTTGGAATTCATCCTCACAGAGCAACCTTGGGGACGATACTGCACCCAGGACTTCCTTCTGCAGTAGCTGTGCCAGCTCCAGAGAGCTTTGCAGTTTGGCTGTGAGGCACAGAGAGAGAGGCAGCAGTGTGCAGAAGGGAAAATTCCAGCTGTGGTTGTTTCCCCTTCCCTCCCTTCCTGCCCCACAATAGCTTCACTGTCAGAAACAACAACACACTGCAGGACTGTATTCATGCTGATCCCCAAGTGCAATTCCTGCCAATTTCAACCCCTCAGTGGAGCGATCGTTTTCTTAGGTACATTTAACTAGCTCCAAGCCCTTTTGCCTGTCTAAAAAAGCAGTATCAATTATTAATAAATGATAGTACATAATTAATAGCAGTACTTAGAAGCAGTCCTGCCTGGCAAAGCTCTGGCTACTAGCTAATCAAACTTTACACTGAAGCACACCAGAAAAATATTAACATTATCCTATCATTTAAAGGATAATTCACCATGTATTTATCTAATAACCATCCAGCCACTCTCCCTTTCAAGGCATGCCATGATAGCTGGCAGCACCATCCCCTTTCTTCAGGGTAGGACAAGGCATGGACAGGTAGAGCAGCTGGCCAGCAGCTCACTGGTGGAGCCAAGGACAGCACCCACATGGATCAAGCTCTGTGTTTTATCAAGTCAAGCAAGGGAGCATCTCCCGAAAATAAGGGGAATATTACCCTGGTAGAGTTTCCTACACAAGTATGGCAGGAAGAGATTTTGGGTCCTGGTTCTGTTTACTCACAACCCTTCTCAAGCACCAAGCTCTTTTCAGAAGAATTCAATGAGAAGACTTGTAATTAATTGTCAGCCTTCACAGCTTTCAGCATTAACTACTGCAGTTTTCAAAACCACAAAATAAATTGAATGCAGATGAACAAGACCAGAGCCACAGATAATGAGAGAGTTCAGCAGAAGGAAAAAAGAGGATTAAATAGAAAAACACATTAAAAGACATTCAAATCATGTCAGTGCCTACTAAAGAATGTGAGCAGTGGTCTTTGTGGAATAGGAGCTGTGCTTGGGGTGACATCAAGAAAGAGAAGGTTTATTTATGAACTTGATTTTGTTTGGAGAGTTTTAGCTTGACTTTTAGAGTAGGGAAATCTGGGGCACAGGGCAGAACATCATATTATTTTCTGGAAGAAATTCCCTTTTCAAGTGTTATAGGTATCAAAGCAGCACATTATCACTACAATTTGCTTCATACAGCTATTCCCCAACAACTAGGTGTAAGTAAAGGTCTGTTTCAACGCATGGCAGAAAAAGGCACAAAATCAGAGCAGAAAGGGAGGGGAGAGCACTATGCTGTATGGAGCAGCGGTACTCCAGGACTGGCTGATAGGTTGGCATGGATTTTGACTCTCTTTTGCCCTTTCGCTCCTCTCCCAGGGTGGAAGAGGGAACAATTTTGGCAGCACTGCATAGCCTGTCTGTATTGTTCCACTTCTATTTACAACTAGATTTTTCTTGTAAAGAAAGAAATTTTTAGAGCATCTCAACAAATTCATCTGGGGCTTTTTAAAGAGCACGTGGTAGACAAATTCTGACTCCTGCATAGCAATAGATGTACAACAAGTTGTTTTGAAGTCAACTCTTGGATTTTTCAAAGTAGAAAGCGCATTTCCCCTTCCTGCTGGGAGAAAGGCTACATATTGCTGATAACCGTGACTTCTCACAGTGATCACTTTGAGAGGCAATAAAATAAGCTGCATTTCAGCATTTGTTGACAGTAAGGCTTTAACAGCCTCAGCTATAAGCAAGCAACACAATTTCTTTTCTGTCACAGGAGAGTGAATTTAAGTTGTAATATCTTCATAAACACTTAATCACGTACCTTTTTCTGTTACATTTCTCAAATGTTTTGAGCAGAAGACTTACTTCTGTCCTACAGCTGATCCAACTGGCTTTGAAGCTCAAAACGCACTTGTCACCTTTGAAGCTTCATTTAACCACCCAAGCTCTTCCTACATATCAAACAGATTTGAACCCTGAGACAGATGCTGTAAATTTTTGTAGATAACTTCCACTACAGCCAGATATGGCAAAACCCACTGTGTACTAGGACTAATCTTAAGAAGCTTCTTTCACATCAGCCTGAGCAGCTTGCATGAGCTGAGAGACATCTAAACAGTTCTGGGGTTTAGATTTCAGGCTACAATGCACAAGATACTTCAGAAGTCCCAGATGCACTGCCCAATCCCTGGAGAATATCTGGGATTGGAAAATATCTGGGATTACAGTGGGTGGAGTGTCACATTTTCTCCCTTTGTCATGTTGCAAGTCTCTGTCTACTCTGAAATGTATGGTACTCCACTTTTGCCAGAGGTTAAATACGTTTTTTATTCACAACACCACAAAGGCTTCTCTGTGCAACAGTGCCAGAAATGTCTAGGAATTCTGCTTGGCTTCATTTATATCTCTCTGAATGTTGTTGTGTGTGCAATATTTTCATATGTTGAGGATTTCTACAGAATTTATCAATAGCCATAATGTTTTCCAGGAGAATCCCTGGCTTGCCTTTAAGAGTGAACACCTCCACCCTTAGCTTACCACTTCTGTCAGGCTAGGATCAAATCCAGACACTCTTTCCACTTTTCTTTTAGTGGATCATCTACACTTAATCTTTGCCTCTGACAAACAGGATTAAGAAAACCCTCTAGTTTTGTTCAAGGTCCCAAACCCATATATAAACACTGTAATTTACTACATAATGGCAGCTTTTTCAAGGCATAAATATAAGTAGCAATAACAATTGTGCCTTTTATGAGAAGTTCTTCTTTCCAGAGGTAAAAAATGCAGCTGAGGTGGGGTGTGTGTGACCTTCACATGCCTGAACTCCACAATGCACTGAAAATTCTGCTGCTGAACAGGGGATAAACAGTCCCATCTCAACTGGAAAACTGAATGAAATTAAACAAAACAGCAACAATTTCTCATCTGATCCCTTCTGCAAATAAGATTTGCAAAATTGCCTTGGAGATTTCAGAGGGCAAATTCACCCACTGAGCTGCAGGAGTTACAGCAGACTTCAATCTGGTTTTGGTATAGTGAATGGCTTTTGAGCACTGCTGAGGTTACTGTGTGCAGAGGTAATGAGATGAAATCACAGATCAGCAAAGGCTTCATTTGCTAAGACATTTTAACAACAATAGAATATTCCTAAGAGTCTACTACATTTTATTAGTTTAGCTGTTAAAAATAAACCCAACCAAAAAATCCTGAATTATTTCCACGGAGATTTTAAACAAGTCAAGAATGGGGTTTCTGAAATAAAATAGCTTGTTTTTAATTTAAGAAACAAAAAGATTTTCTGCTGTAAGGACTTTTGAATAAAACACTTTCCTTTTTATTGAAAAATTCCTTTTTGGTGAAAACCAAAACACTCCAACTGAGAAAGGGAGGAAAAAAGGTTTTGAAAAATTTCTTCAGATATTCTGGGGAAGCTTTGCCTTCTGGCACAGATATAGCAGTATAAGTAGTATACAGTATAAGCAGTATATTAAGACAATACATGTTGAATGTTTTAAAAAACATACATTTAAATTTCCATGTTCTGACTCCCTTTACTGCTGAGCTTGCAGAAACAACAGACTGAGGAGAGGAAAACTCGTGCAAAGTGTGTCTGTGCTCCTCATGGGCTGGCTTGGTCCTCATCTCAGTCCCTGACAGAGACTGAGAAGTCCCAGAAAGATTCTCAGACACAGCACTGTGGTATTCTTTCCCCCATGCTGAAGTAAAGACAACTTGAAAAAATCATTTTTTTCTATTCCCCTGCTGTTCCAGCAAAGAGTTGCAAACAGAACCTATTTATCTGAGCACTGTGTTGGAAGGGTAAACACAGACCTAAAGAAAAAGGGGCAGGGAAAAGGGCAATATTCTTTTGTTAGTTTGAAAGTTTGGGTGAACTCTGACATATAGAAAGTGCTTATTATAATGATTTCTTTAACAGATGAGGTTTAAAGCTAAGAAACTTTAAATAGATGAAGAGCCTTATACAGAATAAGCTCCCTCTGAATAATATTCCATCAGGGAACATTTCAGTGAGTCTCACAGAAATGAGTATAATAAGAGTTAAATTGCTCCTGCTCCAACAGCAGATTTTTCTTAAAATAAACGCAATGAAAGCACCATCCCCTGAGTATAATTTCATACTCTAGAGCCAAAATCCTCTCTTATTTGCACATAAATCTAGGGCCTTATTCACAGAGTACCAGTTGCCTTCACTCTTTTCCCAAGGCATGATGTCTTCAGCACCTCAGGTACAACCCGACATCTGCAATCAGGCTGTGGCTCTCAATGGACATATTCCAGAGATATATCAGGATAACCACATTCAGACCTAAATTCTCATGCTTATGGGTAATGAAAGCCTGATGTTTATGTACCAGCAGAGGCCAGCAATATCTGAACATGGGTAGCTTAAATTACCCCACTCTACAGTGTTCAGACTTCTTTTACAGCAGTAAGGAGGGAAAAAAAAGCACCATTTGAATCTGACTCAAGAAAGGCAAGGTTATAACTCATATTGCAAGGAGATACAGTGTGTGTGATGAACTGAAAATGTTATTAGGGAAGAACAGATTCCTGTTACGATAGGCCAAGTAAGTGCTGGTTTCACTAGTACACTGTTAATTATACATTCACTCTTTCACATAATGAAAAAAAGTCTCGTGTAGTGTCTGCAAAAGGGGCTTGCACATTTGCATATAATGAAACCTGCAACTACAAATGTCAGCAGTACCATACACTGATGCCATGAATAATTCATAACACAGAATAGTTGAGCTAAAAGCAGAGAAATAATCAAACCCGTTCATCTGCCCTCACCTACTCCCTGCTCTCCAGAGGCAGATAAAACCTTATTTTCTGAGCACTTCAAACCCAAATGGTTTCAAGAATTCCATTTCAGATAGAGGAAATCACTGTATGGTCATTGCAACTTTGACTTTTAAAGGATCAGTTCTGGTCTGGTCAGTCAAGCACTATCTGTCAGCTCATTTATCTGTCACTGCCTGAGACTCTATTTGGCAGGGGCCAGGATTTACCTGGTCATTTCCCTCCAAGAGCAGTGTCTTCATGACAATGGAGCCCATGAGAGGAAATGTGGAGAGTTGCCACTTCCCACTGTATTTACTTCAGGCTCTAAGATCTTTGTATGTCAGCAGGAAAGCTCCTGAAAGCCTGTTTTAGAGCAATAATTGAGGATGGAGAAGTAACCATCATATTCTGCTCATATTTATCCACAACATATTCTCAAACAATTACAGCTGGGTTACTGAGCTTACTTTTTGACAGCCTGGCAGGCCAGATGGTAACCAAAATCTGCCAGATCAGAAGTTAATGTTTCCCCCTGGCTATAGGAAGCACTGCAATTGCCTGAGATGAGGGTTTGCTTTGATAATAATTTGATTAAATAAGCAGATGCCTACTGACTTCAGAAGGGGAGAAACAGAAATCCCTCACAGCAAAGTGAGATATCGAGGAAAGTTGGGGGAGAATGGTATTGCTGGTCTGCAAGGATATCTAGAAGAGACTTCAGATTGAACAGTTCAATAAAATGTTTTTCTCTCTTCTTACAGGCATTTAAACTGGAATAAAAAAAAAGTATGACTTGAAGAAGGCAGTACTGATCTAATTTTCCAGCAATAACTCCTCACTCTATCAAACAAACAAGGAAGGTCACCATCACTCCACAGCTGTCTCTGAACTACAACAGGAGGGATGTATCATTTAGCTACAGCCAAAGCACATTCGATTCATGGAAAGTTGTACACTATTTATTTGGCATCATCTCACTCTGCTGGCTATCTCCATCACTTAAGTTCTCCACCACACTGGTTTTTAATATATGTGCAAGCATGTATATATTATGTAGCTTTTAATTACTGGTTCACACTCCTAAATACCACCTGTGTCCACAAAAATCCACATTAGGAGTCCCAACAGGGTTTTTAATCATGTTTCCTCCAGCCTGTACACTGCAACAGACTTCCTAATGATTTGATCATATGCTGTTTAATACACAAGGACCTGACCTTGTTCCCTTGGCAGAAAAGATGCCTGTAAACGCAGTAATACTTTTGAATAATTTAATTTCTTTGTTTGGGAGTCACACTGATACACATGCAAACACCATTTGCTGCACAGATCTGTGTCATTTTGTCCCACCTGAGTAATTTTTTCCATAGAATTAAAATGATGGTTCTAAGTGAAAAAGACTGAACCATAATACACATCACAAGGGTAGAAAAATTACTTATTTTTGAACAAGCTTGGTGGATAATTTTTAGGAAAGAAATCCCACTATAAGAAACACGAGTTTTGGATCTGTGAAGCCAAACGCCTTTGCCCAATGCAGACAAATGGTGAGACAGGGATGTTGGCAGCAGGAGACAGGATGAGCCAGGAAGCCTTGCTTGCTTACATAAACATCGTCAGAGACCACATAACAGCAGCCTCTCTATATTAAAAAGCAACATTCTTATGCATGCATGTGCAAATACAATGGAGCACTGAGACTGTCTGCTCAATGGGCATTGCCATAGTCTTTATATACGCATGCATGGGCAAAGCTAATGAAATGCAGAGAGAACTTGGCTTATTGTATGACCAGTAACAGTATATGCAAAAGAAACAGATTTTTGCAAGACTGTTAATTCAGTCCTCTGAGAACTTGTTCCTTCCTGGAACCAAAAACTACCAGTTCAGTAAAAAACTCAAGTTTATTTTGTGCTTATGCTAATGTTTGCCAGTCCACTTACAACCAGAACCAAATTTTCAGAAGATACTTGCAATTTTTCTTAATGAGTATCTTTGTTTCTGTCAAATATGTTTTCACTGTTTCTTGCTGAGGCCAAACATCTCTATAAAAATGCTACAAAAGATTGTTGGGTTTTGTTTTGTCGGGTTTTTTTTCCTAGTGAAGAAAATCAAATACTTTTATTCTTGAAAAATTGCTGAACTTCCAGAGAGAAAGAGAAAAGATGTTGATGAACTAAGAACAAGTGTGAGAACTATGATTCTAAGAAGGAAATGCTGGATTAGACTATCTGAAGACCATGAAATAATGCTTAGCAAGCAGCTGAGAACTTGCATCCTCACAGATGTCAAAACAAACTGGCCCAGAACAGAAAATTAATTTCCCACATTTCAGCAAATACCACTTTTATCATTCCTGATTTTTAAAACTCTACATTCTCTTCCACTGCAAGTTTTTAAAAAAGAAACAACAGCAAAGAGCAAAAATATTACAAAAATTTGCTTTACATCAAGAAAAAATATAATTTAATACAAAGCATAACACCAAGGATCTTGAATAGTTTGATCTTCTAGCACAGTTCTAGAATTCTGCCCCACAGCAATTAACATTGGCCATATGTCTGCAAGACAGAGAGAGCTCTGGAGAGGACTGATACATTTTGAAGGCCCCCTCATTTCTTCAGGGCTTGGGATTTAATACTGTGAGCCTCAGTCCTGTCCACTGCAGTTTGTAAACCAACTTCCTTTATAGAAAATATTTTACCTGTAATGAGGCTCTCTTTAAAATGCGTTATGTGTAGTACCAAAGGGAGACAGGCCCCTTCAAAGTGGCGAATGGTCTGACAGTGGAGGCACCATCACCATTCTGCTGCCACTGACACTATATTTACACACGTAGCTCACTTGAAAGCTGCTTGCCTTTTACTGTGGATTTTTTTTTCTTATCCAGACATGTTGTAACAAGTTCAGCATAAACAAGAAAAAAGGGATTGTCTGGAGGTGGGCCCCAAAATGCTCAAAACTACCAACTACCTTATGTTGCACCTCCTTGCAACTGTACTCTCAAATTAACATGGACAGGAAACTAATTTGAGAGAGAACAGGAGTAGAGCTGCATCAGCTTCTAATCCCTTTGGGTTTTGCTGTCTGTAAAGACAGATGTGTATCGCTCCAAAAGCTTAGGATCAGAAAGTCTGAGCTTGAAACTCAATTACTCTAAATCCCACGATTCCAGGTGATCATTCATAATGCATTTCATGTCAGGAAGTAAATTGGTTGATGTATAGTACTTGAAAAGAAATTTTAAGATCAGAAGAAGATGCAGCAAAGGGCTATTCACACAACTGTCTATTCTACTTAAACAAATGTGTGAGCTGGGAAAACCAAGGGCAGTTAAGACCAGGTTGGTGTTGCCTTATGCTGCAGAATCTTCTCCTGCCCTGTTTTACCTTGGTAGAACATTACTTGCCTACAGAAGGACAGATGCAGGCCAGCAATATCTCTACCCTGGCTTTTTGTCCATCCCCATTCTCCCCCAGTGCAGCAGCACCAAAGCAAATGCCTCAAAAATGTGTAGTGTGAAAATTGGTCTGCTCTGATGCAGCCTAACTCGCTGCTACAACCTGGTGGGGTTGAAGCTTGTCATCCCACCTCACTAACTTTGAGGGCAGGATTTGGAAGCAGGGCTGCTAGAGTGACCCTGAGCAACTGGATGGTTTTACGAATGCAAACTTTAAAAAGTTAACAAGAATCCCCAAGATAAGTCTTCCATTCAGGCTGTAAAGCCACAGTGAATACTCTCAAACTATTTCAGCTGGTTAAGTGAGTTAGGAACAGCCCCCAAAGGAGAAACCCAGAAGAGAATTTATAACAGATTACTGAACATTGTGAATAACCACCAGGGCCTTTCAGAGAGGTGGATGTATCATGTCCATCTTGCATTATCCATATTTCAAACTAATGAGAACAATAGAGTTCCTCCAGGCAGAGTAACTCAGGACAACACTATACCTTTTAATAAAATACACATTCCCAAATGCTACAAAAATAGCTCAAACATCTGAACAGATCTCGTACCTTCATAGTCAGTAAATTGGAGTGGCCTCCTAAACTTTATTTAAGGATGCTTTCCACTGGCGGGTGAGCTGGTCAGGTTTTTTCATCATATTAAATCAGTAAATGCTTTGGCAGTTCTCTTTAAAAAGCTTTTCCTGCTATTAGTTTTAAATCCTGTATTTTGTTTTGCTTGGTGCAGTAAAATGTCTCATCCTCACATAAAACTCCCCTGATACCAAAAAGGTTAATTCCATTTCTACTGTAATTGTGAGCTTTTAGTAGAAAGACACTGTCATTGTGAACTTTTAGCAGAGAAGACGTTGTGCCTGCAGACCTTTGGCAGATGTCTTGGTTTAATTTAATTTCCCAAAAAAATGTTTTGGTTTAATTTGAATTTCCTGGCCAGTGCACCCATAATGTCATAGTTTTGATTTGCCAATTTAAATATACTCATTTTCTGTTGTGAGACAAAACCAGGAGCAGAAGCAAGGCAGGCATAAAACTTAAAAGGGTATAAAAAGAAATTTATTAATTACACAAAGAAGGGAAAAGGAAAAAAAAATTCAGAATAAGATTTTCAGACCACTCCTTCCTTCCCTCTCCCAACCCTCATAACAACAAAACAAAACATACAAAAACTACTTCAGTCAGTTCCCAACTTAAATAGTTCTTTTTTCAGTTCGCTTCGGAGAGAGAAGCTTCCTCTTGTCAGGCTATAGGCATTTCTCCACAAGGAGGAAGAAAACAGTCCTCTCGTGGTTTCATTTTCACGATTTGCATCCNAGGTGGCTGAGATCTCAATCAGCCTTTCTGGGGCTGGGCTGCAGCCCCCACTGCCCATGGCCACCTCTGCTCCCCAGACAGGGCCTGGCTGCCTCCCCCCAGGCCGTGTGGGCGCTGGGCCCTCAGGAGCCGGGCATCCCCGCTCCAGAGCCGTGGGCCCGTGGGGGAGGCAGCATGGCCAAGGTCTTATCAAAGAACCTTTCCTTCCCCCAGCCATCGGGTCCCCTGGTTTGCAAACAGGGCCTGGTGGCCTCCCCAGCATGGGAGGGAGCCTGGGCTGGGCCTAAGCTGTTACCCGCTCAGCCACTGGAAATAAATGAGATGTTTTTCCCGGGTTACCTCCTTCAAAATGTGTGTTCACAGAGCAAACTAACTTTCTCCAATTGGATTTTCGGGCTGTCAATAACCAAGCCAGCCTTCAATTGGTCACTATCAACTCCCAGAGGGAGTTCTCATAGAGAGAACTTCTCTCTGAGTTTCTCCTCCCCAGGTGATACTAGCACAGCAGAGAAGCCAAGGCTTGCAGAAATTGTTCTCCAAGTAAGGATGTTAGAAGAAAAAGAGGAGACATCTGGCTCAGGAATGCCAAAACAAGGACTGAGTTTAGGAACTTGGGGAGAGTTTATAGAGTAATGAACAAATTATGATATGCATGTAGTGACTGTACATTAACAACACACTTGTAGAAATCGGGGGGCATGTTAGGAGTGATCCCTCATGCCTTCCAGGCCCCTAAATAAATTATGCCCTCTTTAACACAGAAAAATTGGTGTAATGAGGTCTTATTCCAGTTTTCAGAGATTTGGTAACAGCGACAGGTACCTGGTTACTAAGCTATGCTCTGTACTTTACATTTTCAGAGTGAGCCTATTTTCAAGTCTCTCCATCAATAACAAGGCAGGGAGTAAGTCTGGTAATAAGACGACTTTCTAGACTGACAGTAAATCAGATTTTAGAGACTTCGACAGCAAATAAAGAGATCTCCAACTTGTACAGTTATTTGATTTCATAAAACTTACTTGGATATCAACATGTCCCACTCTGCTGAAGGCTTAAATTCCCAAGGTCACTGCCACAAATCATAGAATGATTTGGGTTGGAAGGGACCTTATGTAGTTCCAACTCTCCTGCCACAGGCAGGGATGCTACTCACGGGAACACTTGCTTGGGATCCTTTCAACCTGGCCTGGATCACTTCCAGTGATGGGGCACCCAAACTTCTGTAGGCAACCTGTTCCAGTGCCTCACCACACTCTAAGTAAAGAGCATCTTCCTAATCAGTGGTATCTGGGAGCAAGAGGCTGGCTGGTTGGTTTTTCATGCCAGGAAATAAGCAAATCCAACCATGTACATTTAGGTGCTTTTGTTTTTTATGAGTAAGCTCTGAATTAAAGGTGTATTTGTGATGCAGGCAGAATCACATTAATAGCTGTCAAAACTAAATTATTTTCTGCAGAGCTTTCTTAATGTAGCATGACAACCACATTGACCAATGGGTAAGATTCAGGTTAAAGTCTCAAGTTTTCAAATAAAAAAGCTCTTTTTTTAATAATCGTGTGGAGTTGTAATATTTGCTACAAAGCCCACTCTGACCTAATGAGAGCTTGTCTTTTTCAAGTTTAAAGATCTCCCTTCCTCTTTGGAAGTCTGCTTATTTGTCTCCTGTCATAGGCATGTAAAACCCCTCAGCAGTGCTAATCTGATCAGAAACACGAGAGATGCCAAACCACAGTGGATGGTCCATACTAAATAATTTCAAAATCACTTTCAGCTGGCTCTCACAAGAGACACTGTAAGAACAAAAAGAAAACTTGATGGCTAAAACCAGAATTCATCCCCACAAAAAACTACTTCCTTTAGAGATGCATGGTAGAAATTCTAGGGAAGACTTCTTTTAAAACGTAGCAGAAATTATCATTTTGGATCAGCAAGAGGAGCTTATAATCTTGCTACCACTTACCCTATCAATCATTAGCTGGTGTGCTTGCCAAAGAAATATTTGGACATACAGTGGATGATCTGTGGGAGTCCACGTGGAAAAAGGTCACTTCTCTTTGTCTGCTTTTACTGGATGATTTTGGAGAAGGATTATCACATCGCTGGTTTGGACCCTTGCAAAATTTAATGTGTTACACTAAAACAAACTGCTGAGTCTTATTTTCCATCATTTTGCATTCATGTCATTAAAAATGTGTTTAAGTGTTCCAGATGTGTTGCAGAGCAACACAGCTTCAAGAAGCAGATGTTCCACCACAGCTCTTCCCAGCAGTGTTGATGGCAGCAATTTTCCTGGTGGTACCTCACTTATTCTCATCTCAGATCACACACACAGAAACTTCTTTCTCTTGCTCTTTGGCTGTAGAGATTTTTTTCCTTCTCTTCCAAGATTTTTCTCTGCAATATTTTTATTTGGCAACATGTTAAGGGAGATGTCTTAACAAGTCAGTGTGAAGGGGCAGAACTAATTAAACTAACTTATGCAATAAGAGGTCTTAAAAATTCAAAGGCTGCTTTATTACTTGTTTCAGTAGAAGTGAGTTCCAAATTCTACTAGCAGAAGGCTAAAGTTATCAAATGCATGCCCAGCTGAGTAGTAAGAATCATTATGGCCTACCTAATAAGGATTTATGCTGCACTGACTGGAATGCAACAAATCCCAAACACATGGATGCCATATACTTGGAGGGGAGGGATGTGAATCCTTCCAGGCGAGTATAAGCCAAAGATGAATGCAAGTGCTAGTACACACATACAAACAGATTTGTCCCACTTTCCCCATCCTGCCACTGGCAACAATGCCTAGATTACCAAAACCACAAACAAATCACAAAGCAGAAGAATTGTGACTCTCTAAGAATCTATGTGCTGGAAGCTTTACTACAAGTCATGTTGCTAAAATAAAGAAACTAGCTAGAAAAAGTTAGATATTCTTTCTCTATTTTTTTTCTCTGAGAGCAGCTTGCTTATTTAATATTATTCTTAGCCCTGTTTATTATTCATTTCTAAAACCCTATTTATTTTTAACTAGGCAAAAGATCACCAGATCAGGAGAAAAGCTCCATAAATAAGAAGAATCGGAGAGAAAAGAGCCCTTTTAGATGTGAAGTATCTGCTGTTCCCAGGGAGGTAAGTGGGTTTGGGATTGGGTTCATGGATGGGCTCCAAAAGCCCTGGGAGTTAGGTTGCAGGATAAACACATACATCCGAATCAGATGCAGTCTTGCTTCTGCCTCATCACTCAAACCCAAACATTGTGTTACAATTTAAAGTCCCTACAAAACATTTTTATTTCCCTTGGTATTATACCAAGGGAATATAATGTCTTCTGGTATCTCTTCACAGAAATCTCTGCAAACAAACACAAACAAAACAACAACAACAAGACAAACCCAAATAAAATAACAACACTAAAACCCAAACCCAAAACAACAAATCCAATAGCTTATAAACAAACCACAAATTTTTCCTAAATGTTGTGCTTGCAAGGGGGTATTGTAATTACTGCTGCACAGGTGTTATGTAATACAGGCTGGTTTGGGCAGCTTTACCCTGTCTTCCACAGTTTACCTATAAACCTAAATCCCCCATTTGCCTAAAGCTTACTAATTATTAACTGCTAAAGAAGGCAGGTTTTAAAAGATGTGTGTCTGATCTATACTAAGAAGATGTTTTGCTGGAGTAACCATTCCAGCCGAAGCATCCCTTGTGTGGATGTAATTCAGGAGCAGCAGAACCATTGCATTTGGCAACCCTTCTGAAAGTCACCCCGTAACTGTATAACAGTTATATTGGGGTAATTGCATTTGTATTAGATTTTCCTGGCCTGGCTCCACTAGCTAGAGATGACACCTTTTAATATCCCTGTTGCTTTGTCAACAGAAGTCTGTAACATAGATCCCTTCCTAGAGAGGGAATTGTGATTCTCTAGGAGAGGCTCAGACACTCCAGTGCAGACCATCCTCTTCCCTTACACCAGTGCAGAAACAGTACAAGCCCACTATGATCCAAATTTACACCTGTGCAGAAACAGAAGACACTTAGCTCTAAATCCAATGCTGCTGCAGTGTTTGATACCTGTGATAAATAATTCTGAACTATAAGGTTGAGTGGTTTGCAGCTGGATCTAAGTTACATCTTCATCTGAAGATGTGGTGGGTTTTTTTTACTTAATTTATCACAGTGTTTGGGATTTTTGCTTCATGCTAATGAGGAAAAATTGTTTTGCAGTTGCCATATTATTTCCCAAAAAATAATTAAAGATTACAAGGGAAAATCTGCACCAATGTTTGTTTTTACTGTCATTATTTATACCAGCTGCAGACCTGACCTCAAAACCTGACACTGTGCAAGTCAAACTGCACAACACAATGCCACTTCTCACAGTTTTAAACCCTCCCTAGCAGCAGTGTATTTCTCTTACTGCCTTGGGAGACTCATCAGTGACAAAGTTTGGGGTAGGTGTTAGTTTCTTCTGGTTCTGTGGGCTTCCTACTACCTCTGCCTCATACACACAGTGCTAGCAGGAAAACTGGGCCCTTTTATTCTTTGGCAGCACTAAGCTCTGTGGATCTTTTCCAATGACCTATCACACTTTCCAGACTTGCATAGTAGTTCCCAATTTTTTCAGTTGTCACTGCATGGAGAGGTGTTTAAATTGTTCTTTCCTTTCCTGGATGGCAGCCAGCATAATACACCATTTCAGGCAGGTCGATGCAGAAACAATGCTCTGCTTAAGAGCATGAAAGAATTTCATGAAAGGAAAATAAAATTTAAAAAAACCTGAGGGAAACGCCTTATTGCTAATGGCTCAATCCCTTCTGCTTTTTAGCAAATGACATGAATAGTTAAATCCAGGAGTCAGAAGTCAGAAAGGAAAGCCAAAGTAAACCTGTGAGATTTGGCTTCTGACAGGCAGACACACTTCATTCCCATACCCAGTATGCAGAGCACAGCACCAGAACCTGAAAAGAGAAGAGAAAGATCCAGAGGATAAAAGAGTGGGTGTAAGGATTGGGGGTGAGAGTGGGTGTAGAGGGTGTAGAGATACACTTCCCACAGCCTAAGCAATTTGCTTTAGCATATGACTGCATTGCCATTGACTTACCTGTGCCTGAGTCACTGAAGACCTTATTTGTTTTTATCCCTGTTCTGATTTAGTTAGAGCACCACATAAAAGACAATGGGATTTGTTAAAATCTCCTGTAGAGATCTACCAATTCAGGTATATTCAGTCACTCATTAGGGTCATGCAAATTGTAAAGCAGGGAAAAGGCCTTTAGAAGTAGATTTCCTGGAAGGCTGGAGGTTTACTTCCTCTACCTGAGCATGACTTAGCTCACTCACCACTTGGACACTGGAAAAATTATTATTTCTACTATGTAGCTCTAAGTCACCAACAGCTAGGTCATCAACCAGCACTTTTTACTCAAAACACTTGTCATCTCAAACTCTTCTCCCAGAAACAAAATTATCTCTAAAATCTCAAATGCTGTTAATGGCATCACCATGCAAGTCTAGAATTTCTGGTGAGAATTAGAAAATTAAGGTAGGAGAGAGTCAGAGCTTTCGAACAATGACAAACTCTCAAAATTGAATTTGATAAATTAATCAGCATTCATTTAATTATTGGGAGAAGAGGGGTAAGACAAAATCACCCAAGAAATCCTTTGCAGTCCTGTATTTCAGAATTGATAGTTTTGTGGTTATTTTAGCTGATTATTTCAGAACCTAGTTGCATATATAGTTGAAATATATTAATGATGTCCACTTCTTTATAAGAGGCATGTTTTCCTAGCACATCTTGCTCAAGCATGAGACACTGGCTTCACTCCTAAATGACTTTTAAGGGTAGAGGAAGGGAACATTTCTTCTATGTAGGACTCCTGCCAGCAGTTCTGAAAGCTGGAGCTGTTGTCCTTATGCCTAGCAATACACATATGCAACACCATTTCACTGTAAGGACCATATGGTCTGTCTAGCATGAGGCTGAACCACTGCCATTTCATTCTAGTCTGGCTGTTCTGTAACAATGGAAGAATCTGATTTTCAACCCATCCATTTTAGTGTAGTCTTAAACCTATACAACTCATCACCCAGATAGAGGGACAGCTGCAGCCAGCAAAGTTTAACTTTGCTCTGCAGCAGCACAGGAAAATGACCTGCCAGCACTAATCACTGAATGCTTCAGGTTAAAATGTTTCCTGAAAAAGGATGCTAATGCACCCGATGTAATTAATGTTTAGCCATAAGGCGAAATGGTTAACTTGACTCTTCTCATCACCCGCAGAGAGTGAAGATTAAGCATTTTACTGTGTCTGCATGAAACTGGCTGTGAGCAAGAGGTTTTCAGCAATCAGTGAGATGATGCTCTCGTGTCAGATAGGGCCAAGCAAACAAAACTGGTGCAAATATTTACCCAAGAAAATCACAAGAGGATGACCACGCTAGATAAAATTGAAGCAGGCTGTAAACTTAATCACATTTGTTTATTATTGTAATAAATAAATTACTCCTTCAGAGGGAATTTATAAAAGAGTAAAATCTGGTCAAACACATGCTCTTTCTGCTTACGGTTTTAAATCTTTTGTGATACTTGTCAGGCAATTTAACATAACAGAGCAGCCTTGATGCTATCCCTGTGCAGGGCAAGGAGCTGAATCAATCAGGATCACTAATCACACGAGAAAAAAACACAGCACAACACTGTAGAAAGAAACAGCTGGCAATAATAAATTTAAATTGTTCTTCATAGAGAGAAAAATGGAAACATGTAGTGATAGACCAACATCTTCCTGAATGCACACAGTGCTTGGCTTTGAGCAGGGCATTTGAGGATCTCAAAGGAACAGCATGGTTCAACAAATGCTTGCTAATGAATGCGAGAGATGTAAAAGGAAAACTAAATATAAATATAAAAATGCAACTTCAAATTAGCTGGTTCTACAGCTTGTACTGAAGTAGCATCTTCCCAGCCACAGAGGAAAAAAAAGTCACAAAAAACTCCCTCAACAAATTAGTTGATGCTGCCATCCTTACTTTATCATGCATTTTTATCATGCAAAGCAGAAAGGAAACTGGATATTGCCCTCTTTCTGCAGGATCTGTGCCAGCTAGAAAGCATACTATAGCCAGAACCTGACAATTAATTTAGAAATTGTTTTTGACCACATCGATTGCAATTACAGAGTGAGGAGCCAGAATATGATGGCTAGAGAAAATGCCCTATCATAAAGGCCCAAAGAATTCAATGTGCTTCATTCATCAAAAAACAAGATCATGAATGATCCAATTACAGCACACACACACACCTCACTGTAAAAAATAGCTAGTCTCAGAGGGTTTTCCAGCTTAGCAGAGAAATGCAGTGTAAGAATCAACAGCAAAAAGTTAAAGCAAAAAATAACACAAATTTAGAAATAAGTAACATTTCAAATGTGACCCATTGCTAGGACTACTTATGAGATGAAGTAGTATACTTCTTTTTTTTAGGTTTAAGTGAGTAAAACTAGTATTTTAATAAAAAACAAGCCATCTCTTGTCTAGCAGGAGTTCTCTGAATTGGACTACAGAGAACAGGCCAGGTGGGAGATTGGGCACAGGCACCTTTCTGTGCTTTTTGGGGCCAACCACACTATGAAACCCGTTATTTCTCAATACTCTTACACATCACCATACCCCTTACTCTACATGTATTGCCAAGTTTCCTATGAAAATAATATTTGGCTTTGTGTTCTACATAGACATGGGTCTGTCCAGCGCCTCTTAGTAATTCTGGAACCCAGTGGCAAAGTTTAATAAAATTCAACAAAACGGTAGGAAGTTGCTAAATATGAAATGCTCAAATAATTTGTGAAAAGAGCCAAAAGAGAGAAGACCACAGAATCACAAAGAGAATCAATCAGATTGGCAAAGGCCTCTGAGATCACTGAGTCCAACCTATGAGCAAACACCACCATGTCAAACAGACCATGGCACAAAGGACCATATCCAGTCTTTCCTTAAATACCTCCAGGGATGGTGACTCCACCATCTTCCTGTGCATGGGAATGGCGGTTCATTCCAATGTCTATTCTGAGAAGAAATTCTTTCTAATGTCCAACCTAAACCTCTCTTGGCAGGGCTTAAGTCTATTATAAGGTCACCTCTGAGTCTACTTTTCTCCAGAATAAACAACCCCAGCTCTCTTAGCTGCTCCTCATCAGACTTGTGATGCTGTCCCTTCACATGCTTTGTTGTCTGCCTCTGGATTTGCTCCATCACCTCAATGTCTTTCTTGTAGTAAGGATTTCTAAACTGGATGGAGTACTCAAAATGCGGCCTCACCAGCGCCAGATGTAGCTCCACATGGGATTGTTGTGGCCAAAGTGTAGGACCTGGGACTTGCCCTTGTTGAACCTTATACTGTTGGTCTCAGCCCATTGATCCAGTCTGTTGAAGTCCCTCTGCAGGGCCCTCCTTCCCTCCAGCAGATCAACACTCCTGCCCAACTTGGCGTTGTCTGCAAATTTACTACAGGTAGACTCAGTCCCCTCATCCAGATCACCAATAAAGATATCAAACAGCCCAGCCAGTCCTTAACACATACAATATCTTCTTAATTCATGGATCTCTTATTCCCCACAGAGGAACTGACCACAGAATTAGACATCAGAGAATCCACATGGGAGGACATGAAACATGCATATATACACTTTGGGAATAAGGTTTCGGTAGCTTTGCTGTTCATGAAATTGCTTAAGTGAGACTATTACAAAAGCAACTTTGTGCTGCAGCTACAGATAGCATATAGGCTATATTTATCTCAGAAGATAAGTTTCTGGGAGATGTTACTGTTATGATCTCTTTTAGCCTTAAGATCTATACCATTGTGCTATTTTTTCTTCAAATCTGCCATTAGTAGGACTCCTTCATCAATCTTAGTCTGAATAGCTCTCTAAAACAGTCGAGAAAAACATGATGGACAACACTGCTTTTACTTAGCCAAATTCCAAACTGAGCATGAGACTGCAGGGACTGGTCTTTTAAAAACACCATTACAATTTTCAGATTATTGTAAAAAGGAATTTTAATAACCAATTTGACTATTGATACCACTTAATTTTTATGAAAATATAACTGAAAAGGATCCTGTGGCAGATCCTTTTGCAAGGCTGGGTTTGCAGAGAGCAGAGATGTTAGATCACTTGTTAGCACACTCCCTGCTGTGGCTACACCTAGGAAGCAAACAACTTGCTAGTCCATCCCCAAAGTCAGAATGGGATTGATTACTTTCAGGAAACAAATACTATCTTCATTGCCTCTAGAAAGTATCCAAGCACTTAAGTTTAGATGGAATGCACTACTTCTTAGGCCACTAAAGTTTGCAAAGCTCAATCACACACCTGGCTCCAGGAAAGCCTAAAATTAGTACAAGACCAGGTTGGGAAGAATCAGCCACAGCTAGCATGATCCCTTGCAGCAGGGTGTGGAGTAAAGCCACTGCTTGCAGAAATGGTACCAGCATTTACCTGTATCTGTCATCTACAGGAAGGAAAGTACAATACAAGGAAGGCCATGCTAAGTCCATCCTTAGGAAGCATGTTTTTTTGCCTGAAGAGATTTCCTCAAACCTTTAACAAGACATGTTTGCCTCAGTTTAATTAGAGACAGTTTCTATCAAATTATCTGTTTCTGCCTGTTTTGCCAGCAGTGACTAAGGCTGGTTTAATTGCACACTAGGAAAGGTGTGCTGCATTGCTCACTTTCTGTTAAGGAAACAGAAATTAAAGCTGCCATGTGAAAATGGAACTGAAGCACCTCCACACAGCCACAGCAGCTGGCAAGTGAAGAAAGGGCATTCCAATCACCAAGACATCATTTCCGAAATTCAGACAACAATCAAATGCCTTGAGCCAGTTGCACCGACTACTGCGGAGGAAGTAAACTTTCTTAGTATTAGGTTATAGCATTATATTAGCTTGTTGCTTCCTTGTACTGGCGCACCAAGAAAGAACAATGACAATGAAGCAGTAACGCAGCTATTTACCAGAGCATGGCCTTTTCTAGCACTGGACACACCCACTCCTATAAACCAGGAGCCAGAGAGAGACATTGTTTCACAGCAAGTGCGTTAGGAGCAAAAATCTGGGAACAACTCCCTACGCAATCTCGCTGGGGACAAGGGCTGCTAGTACATGTAACCTCAGTGGCAGGGCCACCGGAGAAATAGAGAGGACAGGGAGCCACGCTTTCTTGCCAACCCGTGCTGGCAAGAATACTGAAATTCTGGCCAGAGTATTCTTCATGACACGAAAGAGGGGTGCTACAGATCCTATGCTCGGGGATAAGAATTATTAATAAACACAACAGCACACTGTTCTTCAGCAAGACTTGAATCGACATCTATAAAGAAGAAAATTTTTCTGCTCCTGCTAGCAGCTATTACTCAGCACAATTCAGACCAGAATAAATTAACACCAGTTAGATGCAATCAGCGCTTTCAGCAACAGCTTATGGGCATACCTTTAGATATGCCTGGCTGGGAACACAAAAAGAGCTTCCCTCTCCTGGGGCTATGATGGTGTGTCACTGCTGCATGACCATATTACTCAGAGGGTGTGGAGTTATCAGGGCAATGACCCAAAAGAATGCAGAATATATACATTTACAAACGCTGGACTTTCACCTACCCTACCTCTGTTGGTTCATCTTCACATGCCATCTCTTAGCACATGTTTTCTGTGTCTGAGAGTCCACAGAGAGCTGCTTATTTTGAAAATACAGTGCAAATGAGTAAACACAATCCATACATATTTTCAAGATACTTTCGGCCAACACTGCTGCTCTGTCTGTAACAAATTTATTTCTGTTGGCCTTTCAGATTTCCCATTATATGTAGAATTACCTTGGAACAGGAATGTGAAGTTAAAAACACTGATTTAGGTGCAATGCAACCCAAGAGTGTATATCATGTATACCACTAAGTCCTGTATATTTATGACTCAGAAAAGAATAATGTACTTATACAATGCACTGCCTTGCAGAATTCAGAGTTAACTACATATAATAGCATTAACTATTAGTTCTTCAACAAAAATCAGATTTGAGCAGTTCTATCTGGTTCTCCTTCCTACCTTTTAAGTTTTTGTTGCTATCCTGAATTTGTTTTCAAGATGAATCTTTCAGGGAAGGAAGGGGATGAAGTTATCTTTCTTCCCTATTTCTAGTACTGTCCTTACAGGTATATTTGAAAAGACACATGCATGAGACACAACCATTTTTCCTTGCCTGATTAGTGCCCTAGACTTACTTTGAAGCCTCAGTTAAAAAATTTTAAAACTCTCTTCTGCCTCCTTTAAAGGAAGGGATCTGACCATGAAAACAGAAGAACGTCTGAAACCACTGCTAACAGACTAATTCTGTCACTATTAGCCATTAGAAAAATCAGAAAGTCTATACAACAGAACATTTAAGATGTGTTACATGGAATGATGTGGTGTAAATCCTGTTCCATTTACTACAGAATAATTGAATATTCTCTGAAATAGAAATTGGTCTCCTCATGCATAAATAACACTTCCATAGGAGCACTTGATAAACCCCATTTCCAAAAGGGGTTTTAACCCTTCTGCACTCCCTTGGGAAACACAGAATACAAAATATTGTCTTACTGTGCAAAGAAGTCTTCTGAATCATGAAATAGTATCTTCACCAAGACAAATAAATTAAAGTAGGGGCACCAGGATTTTCCCAAGTATTTTGTCAAAGGAAACTCCAGCCATTGAAAAAGAGGTAGGAGTTCATGAGTTAATCATGACCAGCCAGAGGTACTTCGGTCTGCAGATTAGGGGTAAAAAGCCAATCCTATGTTAAACCTTGCCTCCTAACTTGAAAGCTCTCTACTCAATGTATCTTCCGGACAGCACTTTCAGGCACCTGGCTCACCTATAACTCAGTACACACCCAGGCTGAAACACTGGGTTCCTCAGAGGTTGGGGTCTGGTGTTCTTACAGCCTTTTCTGAAATCAGCCTTTGGGCACCTCTGGAAGGATTCCACATCACTCAGGACTTCTACACCTATATTCTATTGTATTCCTAACTTCTACATCTTAGATGCATTCTTTGTGTAAGTTGCTCAGGCTCGCCCACAAACAACAGAGGACTAGGGGGCTCAAAGGGGACAGCAATAAAACTACATTGGCCACCCTAATCTGCTTCTCTTTTTTCTACAAAACTGCAAGCTGTGTGGCAGAGGCTCATTTACTATTTTAATACCCATAAATTACAAATTTAATTTGCAAAATTCATCTTGACACTGTTAAAAGAGTTTAAAACAGGACTGATGAATGCATGCAAACAGAAAGGATCTAAATTAATGCAAAAATCAACCTAGCCCAAAGCAAATTACTAGCCTTCACACAGATCTGTATACACACACTTAGACAGCACTCTGGTAACAGACACCCTCAGTGAAGTCATTAGGATGTTATGTTTAGAAGAGGCCTTAAGGTGTGGTTTTAAATCAATTTAATTAAAATAGTACCAGAAGTTGTGCCCATCCTTTTGGATGGGCTTAGAGTTCCAGATTCATGAATTAGACAGGTATCAGCACAGCCACTGTGGCTGTATATGGAGGCCTAAGCTTATGAAATGAGTGTTTATTATCTACTTTTAAAGTAATTCCCTACTAATAATCAAATCTAATAGGTATGTTGCGCCCTCCAATTAATACCGACCAAGGGAAAAGGAAACTAAAATTCTCAACATCATTGGGTACCCCATCTTGTAATGGTGTTTCATGCAACTTTTATAATATACAGTGATAGAAATTCCCAGATGATTATGTAGATATGACATTTGTCTTAATTTATAGGAAGGAGCTCACTTGTGCAGGTAGTGGTGATGAAGAGAGCCAACCACAAATTTGGGGAATGAGTTGCATGTTCAGCACGTAAGCAGACTCTGCCCCTAGAGATTATACTGAAATCAATGAGCCTTTAGAGACGGATATTTCCATTTGAAGTTTCCAATTAAAGTATGCATTATTTATAGCAGTGGAACCTTCACCTGAATATAACACAAGAGTCTTTTGTCAACTCTACTACAGCCCTTAACCTATGCTGAGCCTGCACTTCATGGAGCTAGTGCTCTATGAAAGGTCTTTCATGACAGCAAAGTAGGAAAGACAGGGAATGCAAGGAACACTTTGTTAAAGAGGAAGCACAGTTAACATGTCAAGACCCAGCTCAGATTCCCCTCACACTCACAGAAATTGACATTCAAAAAACCATACATATCCCTGTTTGCTGAATTATACAGAGAGAAAATAAAGCATATTAATTCAGATATTCCTTGAAAAAATTGGTTTGGAGTCAGAAGCAGACCTGGGAGATTTCTACTATACCTGGCAGTTGGACTAAAAAATAATTGCTTACTGGTCAAGGTACACTTAAAATATTTTATATTATTCAATGATAGTTCAATGTTCATTTGCTCAATGAAAGCCACATCAGACTTCCACTACTAGCTCTTCCTGAAATACCATAGTGTGTGAATTTCTGATAAAAGGCTGCTGTTCCAAGATGTCTTACAAAGCAAACCAGAAATAAATCATGATTATT
The DNA here is from genome assembly GCA_013397375.1 of Toxostoma redivivum. Taxonomy (NCBI): domain Eukaryota; kingdom Metazoa; phylum Chordata; class Aves; order Passeriformes; family Mimidae; genus Toxostoma; species Toxostoma redivivum. The sequence goes on from VXBI01007324.1 coordinate 385,184, forward strand.
AATTTCTGCACCTAAATTTTCTTTCTTTTCTAGAGTGCAAAAAATAATGCTGATAGAACCTGTCACATTCATACTGAAAGAGCACTTACAAGGACACATCAAAATCCTTCACTTTACTTCAGAATAACTAATAAAGAACAGATTAGAATTTGGTTCTATAAATTATACCTTGTATATACAAAACCTGTTATCAGCAGTCACTCTTTTCAGTAAACTAATTAATGCTGAATATTTCTGCCTACTTTCAATAGGGTAATAAACACACACACACAAAAATGAAATAGAGCACTTATTTTGTATTCAAGGTCCCCTTTCTAATTAACTTATCAAGCTTACTATACAGCCTGCTTGAACAACAGTGGGGGAAAAAAATGGCAAAAAACCCCCCAGCATATTAAAAATTCTAGTGGGCATGCAACTGCAGCATGTTACACCTGCAGCTCTGCTACTCCAAGCTACTCTTGCCTGTTCTCAAATGCTAAGATTGAACTTGGTGCTTATGTGAAAGATGTAAAAACAGGGCAGGATGCTGCCAGAAGTTATCTCTAGTCATTACTAGTAATTTAGTAAGTGGCACAGACCATCCTTCACATTATTGAATAAATTCCCTAGAAAAGCAGATTGCTTACAACACAATTGTCAAGGTGACACCAAAATGAAAGCTCAGTTCACTTACCAACTATTACAAGTCTCGTTGTGCTTTTTGCAAGATTGGGACTGTTGATCTGAGTTTTGGCTGAATTCCAACTTGTTTAATTAAATTCCACATATCTACATCTCCCTCGCATCCCTTTGGTACAGCTAAATGCTATTAAACAACCAACACATTACATCAGTGTCCTCTGGGCCCAGTATCAACAAGGATCAAAACATTTCCCCAGAGCAGTCAGTGAAAAGCCACTGGAATCCTTCAGAATAAAGTACTGCTGTTGTCATAAATGAGTACTTACCACTCAAGCAATTTCAAGTTAAAGAACCATCAGACTGCTGTGCAAACAACTTAATACAATTCACATGACAGCATTTAAGGAGAGAAAACATTTCCCATTAGTAATTCTGTATGTACTCAGTTGCAAATGTCCAACTATTATTCTTCCAGATTAAGAGGGACCGAGTGTTTACGTTTGGTATGTAACTCCAACCTTTTCTGTGCCAAATGTACAACAGGAAGATGAGACTAGGGATGTTTATCAGTTTCTTACAAGATGAGAATTTTCTTCTCTTAAAAAAAAAATTTTCTTTAATTCTTTCATAGAGATTCTACTTACAAATTGCCAGTGACTTCTCTCCACATAACTAACTAACATTTTCCTGTAAATCAAGAAATCTACAATTTACCTGAAGGGAAACTTTTATCCTGCTGTAGTAGTGTAATCTTCACAATTGTGTTTCAGAGAACAGTGCTTCTGTCTGGTAGAAAGTTGTAATACTAGGTTTTTAACCCCATAGGTTTTTTAAATCATGGTCAAATAATAAATGTGGAGCCTTAGAGTAAAACCATTCTAAAGAGCAATTTCTATTTGGTTAAATAAGATTCAGGTATACTTAGCCATTGAATTTTTAAGCCAAATTTATTTGATATCATATTTTAATAGTTCATATTTTTTATTTCAACATTGGATAAGCTTATGATAATAGACTCATTTTGTTATAAAAAGTAACCATGAAGAAATTTAGTGAATTTTGTTTACTCCACTGAATGCTATAGCATCAGTATATTTTCTTGAATCATTTACTGCTTTATATAGAGACTGTATTAAAAATGAAAGATGAAAAGAAGAAGCCACTTGTAAGGTTCACTGTCAGCTTTGACACATTTCAACTGATCCTGCCTCAAAATGTCAAACGCTTCATTTGTAAGTATGCAGAATGTATCAGCAAGAGGTAACCAGAACAGAAATCAACACATTCACCCTTTGGACAGGACAAATCCCCAGAATCCTCTCAGCACATTGGAGTTACCACCCACACGATACCCCATGTAAAGCACTTTGGAAAGACCACTCTTAAGTCCTTTTAATAGCCACATAAGGACTATTTCTTCTCTTCTTGCATATAATCCCTGGCTTTCAGCACAAAAGCCTGACAACGCCAACGACTTCTTTCTTTGCTGGAATGCTTAGGTGGAAGTTTAAGAACCTAATGTTCCACAGGGAGTGGCTGGAGGGTAAATATGGCCTGGAAACTGGTTAACTAGATCCCTGAACTCAGGTAATATTTCTTAATGTATTTTCAAAGAAGTTGTTTGTCAGGAGAAGAAGAGCAGCAAAAACTACAGCCAAACACCTCATCATCAGTGTGATATCAGCCTATGTGAAAGTCCAAGCTGTTCTGAGTGCTGTCACAAAAGAGGAATGTCACAGTGATGATTACCATCAGCAGCAGTGAGTGAGCACTGCACAAACGCAGGCTGTCAGTCTCGGGCTCTAGTGCTTACAAATCCAGAATGGCCAAACAGTGGGTCAGGGGATGAGCCATCCCTAGCAAGATCTCCTGCTTCTGCCCAGCTGCAGAGCTAGCCCAGAGCAGCTCTCTCAAGCAATTTTTGACACTTAGCTGTATTCCCAAGTGAGGGATTCTAGACCTGAAGTGTCTCTCCTTTTACACAGGCAAGGTGATGCCTTTCATAATTTTTTTTCCCTACTGCTAGAGTAAGTTAGTGGCATTTGCACCATGTTTACAGCAGTATTTTTATTTCAGTTGTGCAGCTGTGGATGCATCAATTCTTTTAAAATAAAACTTCCACAAATTCAATTAAAAAAAATCTAAACTCCTACTAACAGAAGTGTCCCAATTTACTTTTCAGTCTTAATAGGACCTATATCCATTTAGATCCTTCAGATACAATTGCTCCAGCATGCAACTACCTACACCAGAGCCGCACACATTTGCATGTGCAGATAATTCCAGCTCAATGTAGTGAAAGCTGCAAACTGCTCTGAACTTGCATTTGTCATTAACTCTACCTATTTTGCATTATGACAGAAGGACATATCTCAGAATAAAGAACTTAACTATAACACAAATAATGTCAAGAATTCATTTTATATTAAAACATGAGATTTGCCACGTATTTACTATGGGTCAAAATCCTGCCCTGAGAACAGTGTCATCTGATCATCTCATATTAATCAAAACCTCAGTTTTTTCAGATTCAAGAAATACCAAATCTAGAACCTAAACCTTTGGATTCTGGCACTTTCCTTATGCAAGACCAGCCAAGAACAGAGCTGTATACAGCTGTACACAAGCTACAAGAGAATCCTGTCTATGACTTGACTAGTCTTAGCACTTGTGACCTTACATCAAACAGTGAGACTACAAAACTTACCAATAAGCTTCTCTGAATTTAAAGTTTCCATTCAACAAATATTGAGGATCCATGCATTATAACTGCAGCACTCTGCAGACCTACAGGGTAAGATACAATCATCTACAGGAGGATTCATCCCACATACTGTTAGTAAACAGGTGTATTATCTTCTAAATTTCCCTGTAAAGTTAACTGTAGGCAGGCAGTAAGAAATCCTAACAGGTGAATTAGCCCACACATTTAAGTGATGTCTTATATGAAATTAGAGTGTCTTGTAGGAATGCCCGTCATTCTCCAAGAGCATAGAAGGGGACCCACAGAGACATCAGATTAAACAATTAAGTGGCTAACCCTAATTTTTTAGATTGATGTATACACCATACTAATTTAAAAGCCTCAAGGCTGGTGATGCCAATATTTATGGGTTTTCTCTATTTGGGGTAGTGGTACTTGGGTGGTGGTGTCGCTACATGGATACAAATGGCAAAAACCCTCTAGACTTCCTTACAAGTATGCTTAAAAAGAAAGCTTATCTTAACCCTTCTTTTCCTTCACACTTCACAAAAAATTGAATTGGCTGATCTAGCAAAGGAAAAAAAATCCATTTTCAAGCTAAGATTTATATAAAAGATGAAACATTTCCCATACATTATTATTAAAGCAGCACAGAACCCAGAACCCTCACCATCTCTACTATCATCAGGAACACACAATTTTCAGGAAATCTTCTTGCAGTCTTTGACAGCAAAGCCACAAAAAATGTGAACCTGCCGGATTCTGTGTCATCAGGAGCAGTCATCTGCCTCTTCCAAGTCACTTAGGATGGCAAATATCTCAAGCAAATTTACGTCCCATCTTCGACACAGCCCTAAACTCTTGATAAGACAAAAGCCTTAAAGTAAAAGACGGTTGTGAACAGCCCAGTTACATACTCACACATATATATCCAAGTATCAACACATGCAGAAATGCGCTCTTTTCTCAGTATCAATAAACAATTTATATTTATTCATTACCTATATGAGAATACTGTATAGGTTTAAAAATTACACTTTTCAGCATATTTCATCACTGCAGTTATGCCATCCTTAGTCTTGCTTACACTCAGATCTGCGTGTTACTTCTGCTCTTTACACCTCACTTTTGAACATAGCCCACTGAATCAGTCAATGGATTCTGTGTGGGTGCAAAGTGCATGCTTGGAGACTGACTTGGGTTTGTCTAGATTTTTCTCTCTTTTTTGTTTAATTTTTTTTTCAACTTTAGTACTCTTAAATTTTATTGTATTTTTGATATAACTTCAGAAGTAGTGGGTGTTACATTCTATTGTGCTCAAAAATCTTAAGACCAACACAGACCTGAAATAATCTATTTAAGGAAAAAAAAAAACCAACACAACGAAACCCCAGCCTTAATTCTGTTTACCCAATTCAGGCAAACTCTTTCACAAGTGGCCATTTCAAACATCCTAACTATTTAGGTCAGGAACATTATGCAGATAGGAACTAAATATTTCTTAAGTACAGATTTCACATACAACAAAATGGTACTTTAGATGATATTATTGTTTCCTATAATGAACACTAGTTAAATTATTCACTTCCTGATCTAATAGACTGTCATTGTAAGTTTTTGACTTATTAAAGAAAAATTCTATTAATTTCCAATGGAACCAGCTTCACAGAATAAGTGGAGCATGTAAGTGCTTTTAGTATCACTATATGCATCTAACAGGGCAAAGTAGGCTGGTGGAAGGAGGCACATTGATAATGTGCAAGCAAATAGTTGCAAACAGTTGATCCCTGTAAGAAGGATGAATTTATTACTAGTAAATGAAAAAGTATATGCTTCTAAAGCAATACTGCAAAAAGAGACAAAATATCACAACAAATATTACAGAATTATTTGCTTTTAAAAGGATTTTTATTAGCACAGGACTTAAAGAGTATGGCTGTCATTAAGTTGTATCCAATTACTAAGGAAATCTTTGTAACAAGGTCAGTAAGTCATCATTCCATTATATGAATTTCCTTCATTTTTTGTTACAACATTTGGATAATGTTTACAATTCTGCATATTTGCACATCTGCCACAAAAGCTAGGCAAAAGTGTTTTAGCCTGTTATTCCATTACCAGATTTTGAAAAGCTTACGGTGAAGAAGGAACTTACTTTAAGCTCAAGGTATTTTATCACTTTTGATAAATGCATTTCCAGATTTCAGTTCAGGCATCAAAAGACTCTCCAAACAGAGCACTGGTTTTGTAATCAGAACTACCATTATTATGACAGCTAAAGAACCAGATTAGATTTAGCTTTTTATTTTTTGTTACGTAAGTAACAAACCCAAGCTAATCAAACCTTCTCTCCACCAACCACTGCCTACCTCAAGAAGTAAACTCGTGGACATTGGCTTATCTTAGTTTAAATCTTTCAGCTTTAGGGGAAAAAAAAAAAACAAAGCAAAGAGTGCTTTATTTAGCTTAAAGAGGTTAAACACGCATGAATCGAACACTTAAACATCCGCTAAGGCTGCTAAGTACATACTTGGAACATGTATTTCGGCTTTGCTAAGACCAGCTAGTGCTCCCACTCATCCCATGACACGCCCTGCCAACACTGCAAAATGAGATGTGTTTAGCACTATCAAGAATGCGATCATTTCCTCAGTCCGTGGGGGCGGGGTGGGGCGGCGGAACCAAAACACAACAAGCAAAGCTGCAGACAACATCAGTGAGAAAGCTGCGTGGTGAACCTAAACCACTAAATTAAGACACAGAATTAGTGAATGAACAAGTTTTTGGTTTTTTATGTAAATTACTACCACTTGTCCCAGCACCCCTTCACACACATGCTCTGATACTGTCACCTACTGGATATTTTTGTATTTATCCCGTTAGTGTTCCATACATGTTCCAGCAGGGTCTACATGGTAGTTAAATATAGAGAGCTATAAAGAAGAGCCAGAAAGCAATTCCCTTAAGCAAAAAGCCTGGACAGAGCTAAGGTCTCAACAGGAATATATGTAAATGCTTGACTTGGGTAGGAGTGCATACCTTAAAGTGTGGGATTTTGTTGTTTTAAAAGCCACCATATTTACAAAATATGTCTGACAGAAGCATTATTTACACTTACCAACTCTATGAGCAGAGCCAACATTTGTAGGGCCTCCCACTTGCAGGTGTTTGCAAGTGCCACCACAGTGGCACTAGAGCAGAGCTCACATCTGAAAAGCTTCTCACCTATCAAGAAATAAAAAGCAAATAGGAAGAATGTTGTATCTTCCAGGCAAATATCAAGTGTGTGTGGGAAATTCAGAAGAGTATCAGGGGATCAGCATTTTCCACACATCCTCCAAGCCACAGCTCATCTTTCACATGATCCTGTTGCTAATGAAGCATGATCTTAGACCCTGCTCTGGGCAATTAAAGGTTGCAGTCTATTTTACCAGTAGCAGACCTACTGTATCTAAATTTGGCTTCAACCATATGTCTAACCAAGACAGACTGGCCAGAACCATTTCCAAATTAATTTTTTGATCTTTTTCTCTAAATCAGAGTTCAGAGGGACAACTTCAAGTGTATTCTATGTCCCCAATTAAAATCAAACAAATTCCAGAAAGCGGAAATGTAGCAGAACAGGAAATTTTCAAAAGCAATAGGAAATTACGTTAAGGTAAAATAATTTTAACTTCATGCAGAAAACACACAAAGAATTTTCTGTAAAGCCATCAAGGAGAACATTTAGGTCACAAACACAAAGGAAAAGAATGACTTTCAAAAACAAAAATACTGAAAGGTATGTTCTTAAAGGACAGGCCACCCCTTTCATTTACATTCCCACTAACAAAATCTAATTTACAATTTTTAATTTCATATTTGTATGAAAATTCTGAAATATTAGTCTTACAGTGGAGAACCTGAAATGAACCTAATCAGGAAGAAAGCACAGACTGAAAAAATGAAACACAATCACAGAACGGTCAGGGTTGAATAGAGGACAAGTCCCACACAGGCAAACCTATTTTCATTTTTACGTCCAAAAATAAAACATAGAAATGAAAACATTTGAGTTTAAAAAAAGTAATGAAAAGTGAACATATTTTAAGAATCTAAGCCTAACACCAACTCTGGTATAGTAACAATCTTCCTCAAGACAGCATTTCACTCCAGCATTATTACAAGTATCTCTCCTGTACAGTTCTGCTACTGTTATCTTTCAAGCATTAATGAATTGCATGACCACTGCATAGCCAACATTTTTTAGGTTTACCTCCAACTGTTGATGGGTAAATGAACAGGAAGAAGCTGACATCATCTTCACAAGTAGCTGCCAAGGTAGTAAATTGTATTTTCATAGGTAATAAGTACCTTCCTAAAACTAGTTACATGTGTTTGCTATGGGTCACATAGCAACAAAACAAGGAATAGGAGACAGTTCTAGATTTGAAATCGTTCTTCTAGACAATGACAGCCTTCATGTTTTTGCAAGAGTTTAATTTATTTTGCAGGGGTTTGGACACTTATTTACTTATGCACCTAAATACCATTAAGAGTGCCTGGCCACACTGCCCAGTCAGCCTCCCAGCAGAAGTTGTTTTGCCCATCACTCTCCTTCTCCTGTACATTTTGAAGCCCTGTCAGTTGGCTTCTACATAAACTAAGAATATTTAATAGAGCAAATGTCTTTCTCTGAAGACATGACATACTTGCTACCACAGAGATTGAGAGCCATATGTCCCAGTAGCAAGAGACGTCTATCAGCCCCCTTCACAGCCGGGTTTCCTGCCAGACATCTGCCTACTCTCCTGTGCCACCGTGTGTGATGCCATGGCTCCAATGCTGCGGGATGCAGCACCACCCACGGAACTCAAGTGCTGGAGCACCACACTCCTGCCAAGTGACTGCAAGAGTATTTCATTTCTTCAACTCAGTGGAAAGTTAATTTTGCCACTGTGGACAAAGGTGGATGTTCCCTATCCACTATGCTGCCAGGTCCTATAAGACAAGTTCTCTACAAGCTGTTTCATTTAAATATTATCACAAGAATCAAATTGGCTCCCACTATCCTGTCCACCCACTCACTGCACACACCAAGCAGGTTTCAGAAAGGCTTTAATAAAACATAGCCTGTTCCCATCCTATGCATTCACTTAACCTTATTTTCTAATCCTGTAAAATGCTCAATTCAGAAGAAAGAAGGAAGGCTTTGCTTTTTAAATACCAACAAGATGGAGGAGATCCAACAGTTCCAAGCAGACAGTACTACAAGGTACTTCTGTGTAATTTGGAATTTCTAATGTAACTGCCTTTCCACCCCCCTAGAATGATGTGTTTACTATAACCATGGCAATGCAAAGTCTATTTAAACAAATCACTTGGTTGAGCCAGAAAGAATACTGGAATATCAGTCACAGAGACTGGGCCTTTGACAGAGGCTCAATGAAGTTCCAAACAAAAAGCTGAAGTAGGGAGCTTTCCAGAAAATGAAAGGGAATATAGTCAAGGTGGAAAACCAACTCTACGATATTGAAAATCTTTGTATATGCCTACAGGTGCGGGTTGATTTCAAAAGTTTTGAGAAGACATTCCTATTTTTAATCTGGCTGTGGAGTACCAGAAGAGAAAAAAAGGTGTGGTTAAAGCCCACATTTCTCTGAACTAGCAAAGACACCATTTTCAGCTAACAAGCCAGGAACATAAGCAGTCCTTCTCTTTGCAGTATTTATATCTTTACATAGGTGTCCTCTGAACACAAATTCTAAACCAGGATCAAACATAGCCTTAAAGATCCCTAATCACCATAAAAACCCCATCAGTTAAAAATTCACCTGTTTTGTTAAATCAGGATCAAAGTGTTCGGTTTTTGCATATTCAACATAAGAGAGAAAACTACCAGTAGGGAAAAAATACCCCTTTTCCTCTAGAAATCCTTTCCATGTCACAAAATAATCAATTCTACACAGCACTCAATACTCAACTTTAGAGTACTTTTTTTTTTTCCTCCCTGAGAATTTATGTAAGTGGTAACAAAAGAGGACATCTATGCAATCCACCTGTATGTGTTTGCACCTGCTGGGTCAGAGTGACCTTGTTCCCTACTCCCAGTGCTGGCAATGAAGGGCTTTAAAGCCAGCATGTATTCCCATGTGTTTCTGCAGAGCTAACTGCAAGAATGCTTCCTGTCAGAAAGGAAATGAAACTTGTCACAGCTGGAAAATCATCATCTATTCTTCCTGTGTAAGTGGTCTGAAGGGATTACGTTTCTCAGATACAGTGTTAATTTAGTCTTTTAATGCCTTTTATCATGAGTATTTAAGGCTATTAGTTAGGAAAGACTGATACCACTATGGGAAAGATAAGAGCACAAAGATTCCTACCAGATCTGTTTCCAATTATATACTTCAGTTTCTAATTTATTATCTTTCAATTATTTATTTATATTCCCAAAATGACATTGTTTGCTGTGTTGAATTAATTTCCTAGCAGCCGATAGTGCATAATGCAACATGATCATATTGGGCTGTTCTATTTTGAGGTTTGAATGGTCCACCAAAAATTTCTAGAAATTTTTGTCTCTGCTATATGACCTGTTAGTCTTTCAGGCCTGCATGTGGAATTTATTTAAAAGGGGAAAAAAATCCATATGAAAATTAAATATGTGCTAACATACAAAGAGAAGATTCCGAGGAAGGGAAATGGTAAGATATTTGAAAAGGCAGATGCAGAATACAGATCTGCTATCCCAAATTCCTTGATTTTCTGGATTTTTCCCCTCACCATGCTTAGTATATCTCTGGAACAACAGAGGAAGCACTGGTTCTTCACAAATTCAAACACAAGTCTTTAATGCTGTAAAGTCACATCTTTAACATACAATAATTTCAAAGAGAGAAACACAAGCATAGAAGTTTAAAATCCTTGTCCTATGAAAACCAACTATAGCAGGTATAAAAAGTGCTTACACATCTATCCAGATTATTGACCAGCACTCAGCATGAAAGGAAACAATATCCTTTCAAAACACCGTGTAAATAATTAATAACTGAGTAAATACTATTCCCAAATACATGTAGTACATTCATATATTAGATGTAATTAACAGGATTACTCATTCTTTAAACACTCTATAAGGAAATCAGAGCTGTTTTTACAACATATTTGTGAAGGCAGTTCAAGTCCAGCTATTATGAAAATGAAGTATTTTAGAATATTATGGAATTAATTTATACTATACTCAAGACTTCTACTGGTAAAAGTCTTCCTGCTAATTACTGCACAAAGCAAAAGTGAATTATACAGTTGTTGTTTTATGCAACAGTATTCAAAATAAGAACGAGGCAAAAGGGAATTTAATCCTCAGTTATTTGTGTGGATCTTTCCTGCACTAGAAAAATAAAGCTTACATTGCCCAAAGAATAAAAGCTCTGAACTTCCATGAGGGAACTTAAATACTAAGGGGAATTGTTGAAATTTTTGATGCACAGAAGGTGCTAAATCAGTGACCTCAGTAGAACCATGGGGCCTATATGGAAAAATCCGTGATTTGAACAGTGGTATTCAAGATGAAAGCCAACTCTGAAAGGCAAGTTGTGCCATTCTGAATAAATCTTTAAAATTATTTCCTCTTGTCTTAAACTTTTGTAGTCTTTAAAGAGGAAAATCACCACAAAAGAAAAAAAAAGTCACATCACTTGATAAAGTTTTAGGCTCCATAAAGGTCCCACATACATTACAACACGATTTTAATGAAAGTCATCAAGTCAAGTCTATCAGTGAATCAGTCCTGTTAGGAATTAGTTTCATTCTTCCCAGTTGGCTTCTGAACTTTGCTTTATGGCAGCTGATACTCTCAGAAGCCACTATGATTTTCCTTTCTTTATATGAATTACTGGATAAAACTCAGCAGCTAAAAGAGCTGGACTGCCTTCTCTCCATGGCTTTTTGTTAACCACTTGATCTGTAACTTAAACAGAATTATAGCCACACGCTTTCAAGAAATTCACAATGGTAGCTAACAATCACTATTTTCCTACAGTTTTAAAAAAGACTCGAGTATACATGCAATCAGTAATATGGTCGACCTCCATAAAGTTTTAGATGCCACTTTGTGGCTGAAATAAGGCAATAAATTTTGGTTATATTGTTTAAGCACCACTAGTACTGCTGTGAATTGAGGCCTTTAACTCTCATGCTCTGTCAGCAGAATGTACAAGCCATCCTTGTACATGAACACATTAATTACACATGAATGAAAAGCATTATTAGATTTAGTGTATTCTCAGTTTTATTTTCTGATAGGAGAAAAATGGCTGTGAGAACATTATTTTGAATTGTAATATGCAACTTGAAATATAGAAAGTAAGTATTTGAAAGATGTTCAGCAAGACTTAGGTGATATTAACTAATAAGCTTATGGGATTGGGTTGCTTGGTTATCTTATCCTTTAAAATATACACACAGCTAATGCCATAGTCATAAAAATCTTAAGTTTCAATACAGAATTGCCCTTTTTATAAACTTGAGATAGATTTTACTAAATAAATTCTACTGCTTAATACTGAAAAGAAGGAAGACTTTCAAGTCATATATTCCAGCTATCCTTGTAGCAAACAGGTAGGAATCATAATTTTAAACTCTCCCATCGGTATGGAGCCCCTGCTGGGATTCTCAGGCAGAGAGGGACACTTGAAAAACATTTGAAAAGTAAAAAACAGCCCCTGATGTTGTTCATCTGCTGCCCCCTCCTGGAGGAAAACAAACAAAGCGCCACAGAACGGCCAGGAAAACAGCTGGATTTCCAAGTCCCACTTACAACACTTTGCTGGTAGCCCCCTGACAGCAGATGCCTCTAAGTTTAAAGGAACACCTTAAAGTTTTACAGTATCCATAGACTCTAAAATATACTTCTCATGTGTGTCTGTTAATCTGATCATAACGAGAAACAATTGTGGGACAAAAAGAAAATGAGGCAGCTTGCTCTGGCGTTCTGAAGCTCTGCACAGGTCACAGCCCATGCTCTCAAGAGTCACAGTCAGCACAAGCAGTTATTCCATCTGTGCTGCAGGACACACCACTGAGCTGGCTGTGATTCCCAGCAGATCCTGTTCTGCTGTGGGGACAGGGCCTGGAGTGGAAAGAATTATGAGACAGCTGCAGGCTGGGACTATGGCTAATGCCAGTTTTACAAGTTTGCACCTCAGGGGGCTGCAGGAAAGGAGCAGTTGATATGAAGTTTGTTTTGCTGTACAAAAATCAAGTAAAGCTCGAGTCAGAAGTAGGTATGAAAAGTTACAATAAGTTCTTAATCCTCACGATTCCAGGGAAAGGTCCAGAGACCCAGCCCATAAATACTAATTTTTCTTTCAAAACAGAGCTGTAGTGTGCACATCAAATGTCACATTTCATATGTAACCTCAGATAAAATTTGGATTGTCGTAGTCCTCTGGTTCATAAGTAACTGTTGTAATGATGTAACGTGCTTAACATTTTCCTTCTGCCACTTCAAACAGAGACAAGTTTTGTTAACTGACTACTTGCTTTTTAAAAAAAGCCCAGAAGACAGATGCCTATGTGCAAGGTACATCATCAGCACATTGGTCTGCTCCCTACTTACTAACAAAAATACTCTAGCCCACTTCAAGCAATTAGACCTTTGACTAACTGAAAACAAATTCCATTTTTGCTTTCTTTTTATTATACCAGTTTCAGAGAGCTACTAAAACATGTATTTACTTATTTTCATGTGAGCAATAACAACTCGAAATGAGGGAAGCCAGATTCAGTATAGACAATTATTTAAGTCCTAGAAAACAGTGGGATAAAGAAGCCTTTGGAGAAAAAAGCTTTGACTATTTGAATTAATTTATGATACACAACTGTGAAAGTAAGAAAGTGATTTCTCTGGTTAAACTATTGTAAAAATGTTTTCTGACAATGTAACAGACATGTATGGCCATAAACAACAATAAAAAGAGAAAACACCCCAAGCCAAAAGCACATATTTAGATGAAACCTAGAGAAAGATGTACCCAAGCTTCTCTACCTAAATATTAGAAAAGCTATCAGAACATTTTGGAGTGTCAACTCATGGACAGGTGGCTGCTAGAGATTACTATCTTCTTTATCGAAGAAAAGGACATCTTTTCTGAGTAACATGAAATCAAACACCTTCTCAAAATCTCTTTGGAAAAAAGGATGCACTTAAGGTCAGTCTTGGTGTTAACTCTTACAAGTGCAGACAAGTAGAATTTTACACTAACTGACAGAATTTGTGCTTCAGTTAATATTCCTCTTAAAAATGCAGCCATGACTCAAAGGAAGCTATTTCTTCACCTAGTTAACTTGCAGAATTCCAAGAAGTCTCACAGCATTTCTCTTGACTCCTGAAAGAGCTTATTTCAGTGGCTGTACTTTGTTATTCCCTTTAACAAACTGAAGCAGAAAACCTTAGCTGCAGCTTTTGATCAGTACATGCTTAATTTATTCCAAAGACTATCACAAACCAAGTAGGAGGCAGCTATTTTAATTTTTGTTCAGGCTATCTAAGAGCAGCTTTTGTATAAAAATATGTAAGTAAATCAGCAAATAAATAAGTGTGCCAAATTACCAAATATTCTTCAATTAAGAAACAAAATAGCAAGTTTTGCTAGAATACAGATCATACCTACTGTACATATTGCATTTAAATTAGCTTGAATCCTTCTTTCAAGTTGCTTTTGTGTTGAAAAACACAGGTTTATCTTCAGGCTTCTTTCTTCTCTTCCTCTCTTTCATTTGTGGGTTTGCTGTTTCCTCATGATGGATTTATTTTTGATGTCCATTCAACTGATGTCTGGTTTTGAATACTTGATCCCAAAATGAAGACAAAAGGGTGGTAGCAGTTCTGTAGTTTTCCATAAGCTCCTTTAACTCTTCTCTGGACTGCCATTTAAGAAATAAGCTAAGTAAACTAATTCAAAAACCCAAAATACACTATACCAATATTTTATAATGCCATCAGTGATGGAAAGACTTAAAAATCTGAGATATGAAACTTTCAGGTGATATAAAATTGTAGAGAAAATAAACTTTGCTCCTCATTCTGTGCTATGTTTGTGAAACATACGTAAAATAGAGCTTCTCAAGAAAAGTCATTTGTTTGAGTTGGTTTTTTGTTTGTTCATTTGTTGTGTTGTTTAGGGATTTTTTAACCTGTAGGGCAAAATTAGATGCTAGATAAGTAATTCTGAGGAAAGAACTGCTCTGTTTTATTTTTGTGTATACTGCAAATACAATGAAGGCAAGTGATCTACAGAAATGTTTAACTGCCATTCATACACATCTTGGCAGTACAGATTATCATTATTAAATGCACACTTGCATTATAAAATTGCTAAAGTGCTGTTCAGCACAATGAAAGATAAAAACAAAATTAGGTAAGCACAAATTATAATCATTAAAATGACAGCATTTGAAAAGTTACTAATGTGTTCGACACACTTGCCAGGAAAATAAATATCTCTTTCTTTTTAAAAGTGACAATGCAGGAAGGAGAAATATGATTTTCAGGTTTCTCATTTGACCTGAATCCCTTTGTTTTAACAGCTTACAATGTATTTATCATATAAAACCTTTATTCTACAATGCACATTTCTAACATTCCTGTCCTTTCCAAGTTTCCTCAGGTAAACTTCCAGTGACCGTAATACATGTAGATAAAGAACAACCAACCCTTTTACATAATACAGCTACTATGCTGCAAGAAATTGGTTTACTTTCATTATGTATGGATATAAAAAAATTGTTACAATAACATAAAATGCTAATTATGTTGTTAAGACTAATACAAAGACCAGTGAAATGTCAAACAATGATATAACCTTAAGAAATATAATGCTGCATACACTTTTAAAAATATACCATATTTTGTAGGGTGAAAAAAAATGCCCATTACATGATTGAGAAAATACCCAGTGTTTGTTTCAGAGAAAAAGAAGCACTTTCAACCATGCAAGTATCATTTGGCACAGAAAAACTTAGTTTGACTCAATTTTTTGGTCCTGACATAGTTTGTATATTACTGCTTTTGTACTAGCAACAAACTACCAAAATGCAAAAAATTGTCCTTTCACCACCCTCCCAAAAGCTTACAAACAAGATATAAAGGCTGATGTTAATTGTTATATATATAAATCAATCTCAAAACAGTTGTACCAACTCTGAAGATAATTTGTAAAAAGCAGAACTTGATAATGTGAGACATTTCAGCAGTTTGCTGTTTACAGAAAGAAAAAATTAGACTTTTTTCCTCATCCAGTGTCACCAAGCCTTATTTATTAAATTGCCCATTCCTTTTAATATGATGACACAGCAACATCACATTGCAAATACTGCTGGATTCTAGAGTCTCTAGTGACTAAGAGAAAAGGGAGGATAAATTGCCAGTTTTATGTCCATGTACAGACTAAAAAATACTTAAGAATCTTATTGCTCTTTTCATTTTCTATATTCAAGCATAAATAAACACTTACCCAACTCTCCAATTCAGTGTACACCAGCATGGTTCAGTCAAGACACCATCAACACAGGTAAGGATGTTGTGATGGAGCTGAAGCCAGTAACTCTAAAGGGTCTGTATATTACACTACCTAAGGAAGAAATATGTGAACTTTTAAGTTCATGTTATGTGCTGTATGGCACATACATAGTGCATAGCAATGTAGAACCTAGTAACTCAGAACCTTCAGCAGTATATACTGCTAAGGAAGACAGCATTTCCCATCATTTATTTTAGTACATTAAGGTAAATTCCCAATGTATTTCTCACAACATAAAATAAAACCTGTATTAAAAAACTCAAACAAAGCCTCAACTCATTAAGGTTGCTAAGACAAGAAATAAAAATTAGGTATTGCCAAAATTAAAGTTGCCTTGGTAACCTTAATCTCATTGTTTTATGTGTATCTACTTGCTCTCTAAAGAACAAAGCGAGGCTAATAAAGCACTACCCATTCCACATACTGAATTTCAAAAGGATCACTGGGAGTGGGAATTTGTATACAGGCAAATCAGGCAATTGAAGATTTTGATTTTGCAAGTGTACCTACCCACACAGATGAGTGCTTGGCTTTTTGACCTGTATTGAGAATTCTCTTAATTTTTTTAAATTTTTTTGTAGTGGTTTTGCTTTCTTTTCAATATTTGACAAGTTTTAGGTTTCCTTTTTGCAATCAAAAACCTAAGAAGTTAAAACATAAATACCACGTTTCACAATGGGGAATTATGTATGTATATATATATATACACATACATACACACACCAAAACCCTCTGATGTTTGAACTGTCACTTGAGTAATGGCAGCAATAGTAAATAGAAGTGATTGTGTACCCTGTTATTTTAATGCGAGTTCACATGTCTGAGACTAAATCCTTCTGTCCACTTCAGACCAAACTGTGGCCCAAGTTATTCTCATTTTCTGACTCCCCATTATTTTGTTATTTGCCCACTTTGCCATGACCCATTATCACTTTTCCTAACATGCCAAATTCTGCTTAAGTTCATCTCCTCATCTCATCTTTAGCTCTGGCAACAGTTCACAGGTTTTCCAGCCCCACTGGTGTTCAGTATCTTTTATATACTGCCTACAAAAGAATTAAAAAACTTTGGAAGCCAGGTGCCAAAGTAAACTGGCAAGTTTTCCTAGTTCCTGCCCCTGCCTCCCTGAAACAGTCTGTCACAATTAGCTTTCTGCAGTAAGGTATTGTCATGGTTCACTGCATTTTTCAGAGACACTGAAAAGGCTAAATCTCAACAGATTTTTCCATCATAAGTGTGGCCTTTCAGCTATTCCAACAGAAGACACCACCTGAAAAATGCTTATATATTTCCTTCAAGCCATGGACTATTAGGGCTTTTAAAATAAAAGGTATTCACAGTCTTTAGGTTCCACCTGAAAACATTATGAACAGAAAGTTTTCCCCGTATACATTGTAGAAAATTGGCTGAATCTTTTTGGTTGATTTGCATGTCTGACATCATTAAATGTACAAAAAGAAATCAGAAAGAGACTGGGTCAAAATAGATCTACACTGAATATTGAACCTGGATGGTCACTATGAAGAGTATTACAACTCTGGTGTTACTCCAGTCACACTGACATAAAGTTAAAGCCAGAAAAGCTTCCAACATGAGGCATCCTTCAGCTTTGACATTCTCAGCAGTATCATAATCCCACCCCCAGTTTAGTAAAACAACAAACAACGAAATTATAAGGTAATAGAATCTTCCTTGTATGAAACAATGATCTCTACCTCTTGTAGATGGAAATAAAGCTCCACTGAGATGAAGCAACACTTGACAAAGGAAAATAAGACTTGCTGCTACTAACTTAAAAAGGCAGAATTTCCTTTTAAACTAACAAGCAATTACCAATTTCCACAATAAGCTCATCAGAAACTCAAATCAACCTAAGAAGTATTCAAAACCCAAGCATCTCATCATGTCCTGCCATCAGATTTCCTGCACTGATTGTTGCCTTCTTTTCTCCTCTGCCTAGGTAAGAGCAGCTCAGCTGCAAGCTCAAGGCAGCTGACACATCCCAGCTCAACTACTGCCTTGGAAAGATGGGGATCCTTGTTTAGTGCCTTCAAGCAAACTCTAGGAAGTCCCTAATCCTTCCTCTCTGCCCTTCAAACCACCGTTCTAATCTATCTTAATGAGTTTTAAAGCCTTCTTCAACCAACTAAAACAAACTTACTTGTACATACACTTGCATCAAGCGAATATTTAGCACTGAAAGAGAAAAAAAGAAAAATAACTGCAAAAAAACTCACATCTTGCATTCAGTACAGTTAGAAACAGTACCTGTGCTTGCACAGATGCTTGCAGACCTTGATCCACTCCTCAGTTGTATTAAAAGCCATGGTTTGTTGCAATAGCTTAAAACCAAAGCAAATTCATTAATTTAAAATAGAAGAAAGACATTTATCCACATTAAACTTATTAACATAAATGTTCAGATTTAATCCCTATGTAGTTTTGAAGTATTTTGTGGTCATATAAGCAATATGAGGCCAAATTTGGCTGATATGCACAGCATTTAAGAAGAAAGAGCAATTATTGATTACGAAGACATAATTTGACCATGGGGACTCTGGCAGCAAATCCAAGGTTATCTCAGTTCTAAAAATGCTTAGTGCACTCCCAATGTCAACACAGATCAAAACTAAAAACAAACCAAAACATGATAACAAGGAGCTCTCAAACATTTCAAACCACAAATAAAAATGAGTCAGCAAAATATGCACCTCCAGTGGAGTTATTTTGTTGTGAATTATGGAGCATATGAAAAATACTGAAGGAACAGATACTTCAGAATACCAAAGCTTATTTTTAGTGGCAGACACAGTACAGTTTATATGTCCGTTTTCTTCTAAGCAACACAACACATCTGCTGACAGTCTAAATTTGGTCTGGAGAAAGTAGTGGTAGGAGGTTGCAGGTTTTGCACAGAGGACTTCTGTTTGAAGAGAAATGCAATGGAAACCACTAACCCTTTCTTGTAAAGGTTTTAATATAAAATCACTCAACTTCGCAGCAATTTCTGAACTCTTAAGATTCAACTTGTACATTGTTTTTCACTAACCAGTTAGGCTTTCAGTTAGGTTAAAAGCTACAACAATCATATGGTACCAAATAACATTAGCAATTACAGTGAGGACTTGACACTAAGTTAAACACAAGCTTAGTGCTAAGAAGCTGTGTTTAAAGCTATTTAAAAAACCATCCCCATAGCCAGCAGGAAGGCTCTCATTTTATCAGCTCCACAAGCACAATAAATCAGCAGACAACAGTTCCTCACAATTTTACAGTGAAACTTCCTTTAATGGAATAAAACATCTGAAAAACATTAGCAAGTTGAAGATTTCTTACTTTCTTTATTGTTTCTTTTGCACCTCAAAAATGTATAGAAATTAACATGGTGTCAAATAAACATGTAGAAAAGTTTCCTTTGCTCACATTTATCACAAAAATGTAAGCAATGTTCAGAAAAAATATGAAATATTTACAATTCCACAATGCTACAAAGAGCTTAAAAATTGTTAAGTATTTAACCTACTAAATTTTTTCACTAGGAAGCTAAAATTAAGTAAACTTTCTGCATGTTAACATAACAATGAATAGTAGGTTATAATCTTCAAAATTCTTCGCCCCCAGAAGTAATGGAAATTGTCAAAAGAGCATCTCAGAAAACCCAGCCCCAGTTTTCTCACTACAGTTGTAAGGAAGATGAATTTTTCATCCCCACGCCTCCCACCCAAGAGGAATAAAATTACTCATTCAAGAGACAATTTATAATTTGTTAATAAAAAGCAGTTCTCCTTTCACTTAAAAATCCAATAGTTTGTATAAGCATCCCTAAATCTTTTCACTGCTGTAGTCATCTCTATTTTGAAATACTGTGAATTTCAATTGTCTTTCCATCTGTCTTTCCTTCCTACCCCCTTAGAGAAAAAGTTGTATTGGACTGCAGCCTTGTTCTTGGCTTACAGTCACAATTAAGGAGACACTGTAAGTCACTGTGAAGCAAAAAACCTGTTTTGCTTTTAGTTCTAAAAATTACCATTTCCTCAATTACTTTTCCTCCAGAAATTCTGCTATAACCTTTTAAAAAATTCTCTCCTGCCCTGTCAAGCAGTAAAAGCCTCAAAAAGCCCACGTACCCCAAAGACAACAAAAGCATCAAAACTAGACAGCATAACATGCAATCCAATCTAAACCTTTCAAACAAACCCCTTCATAATCTAAACTCTACATTGCAACACAGATGCCTGGCTACAACCACAGGATGCCCTATCATTCCACATTCCTTCACGTTCCCAACCTTGTCTGTTTCCTTACCTGACCACTGCACAAACTCCAGAGCACACCCAGGAGCCATCACTTTATTTAACAATCGCCTGTTCTTTCACTTGGCCATACAATCAGAACCAAAAGAGTAGTTCAACCCATAAAGCAAGAATTTGGTTTATATCCCAGCAGCAGCCAGGGAAACCTTGCTAAAATCAATTAATCACTGCAACTACCTGCAATACTCATTGGTTAAACAGAAAAATGGCCAGACTACCTTTGTACACAATCATTCAAGAGTTTTATCTACAGACATGAAGGTGAGCACTAACTAAATGCATTGTTTTATGCAGGGCAAAGGATTTGAAATTACTAACAGAAGCATTCTTTAAGCAATGAAGAAAAAGTATAATTGGTATAAAAGTGACATTTGTAGTTAATGCAAAGGGAAACAGAACTAGAATACTGGAACAATGTCCTTTTGTGATTTAGGAGGCAGATTATGCTAGTCAAGGTTTTTCCTTTATAAATGGAGATAACATTTAGCTATGAGAAATGTCATGAAATGTAGAGATAAAAGGCATTCACCTTGATAGAAGTACCTTCACAGTAATGTTAAAAGTCATCAAAAAGCTACTAATATTGAAATTGTTAGAATATGATGGTCAACTACCCATAAAAATATTCAGAATCCAAAATATGAGACAGAATTTTGCAGATGAACATCATCCAAATGTCAACATTTACAACACATTTTTAGAATTTTTACAGTTCTTACATTTTCTTTGCTCAAACCATCACGAAGATGGTTTTACAGTCGCTTCTGATGATAGCATTTACAGCTAATATTGAAAGGCTCCAATAAATTTTGCATTGTTATTAACAAAGTTATTTGCAGCAGTAAGTTTAAGCTGAGGAGACAACTGGATGAGAGCAAAAAATAAAACCCGACCTACTGGTAAAATCACTGTGTGGGCACGTAACCATATCCTCATAATACCAATTATACACGAAGATTGCTTATCTGCTCAGTTTCAGATGATGTCCACTGAGATGAAGTTCCCTCTGATGGCTGTTTCTGTGTATTTTCCAGGCACTTTATAAAGTGCTATAAAAGCACTTTCACAGATGAAGCACTGGTAGGTTTCTTTTATCCACGTGTGATTTTCAATGATTTTCTGTTAAGATCTACTCAGTCATGTGACAAACACATTTAAAGCCATGATCCACATCATGACCTTTTAAATGGATTTCTCAGCATCTTTCAGCTCTAGTGCTACATTCCACACCCTCAGAAATGCTGCTTTCTCTCAGAACTCAGCTTTAAGGCACAAGCATTTTCCACAGGGTGAGTTGAGCCTTTAGATCCAGCTTTCAACTGATTTTCCTATGTTTACATCTTGATTGAGCCTTAAGGGCTTTTAATTTCTCCAGCAAATGTCTGGGTTCTAATGCTGGAAATGTGGCAGACACTAAGAGGCATAGACTGGACTTATCTGTCCTTTCTCTTGGAATATGGAAGAGAAGTCAGCACTGCAGGGTTCCTAAAGTTGAAAATAAGCTGCTACTTCTCCAAACAAGGTGTTCATCTCACAGGAGTGACATGCATGAGGATTATGCTTGGGCTCATGTCACAACAGCAAGGACTGTTATTTTAAGGCACCTACACAGGCAACAAGACAGTAATTTTTTGCAAGATTTTCTTTGTTTTCATCTCCAATGCTACATAACTCATTTCTACGCTGGTCCACTTTAGAGCAGCCTGAAATTTGACACACCATATCAGTTTCACACATTTGAGGCCACGTGTATCCTGATCTTTGTTTTGACCCTGCTTGTGAAACGGCAGAGTTTGTACTTATATGCCTCCACCAGATCAGGCAATCTGGGCTTCAAAATCCTCGAGCAAAGCAGCATACAGCTGGGATGCTGTGATGTCCTCATGGTAACGTGCGGATTCATTGACAGAACACACTGGTATTTGTAGTTACATTTGTTAATTTTCTGTAGTTGCTGTTGGCTAGAACACGGTGCTGGTAACACCAAGGTGGTGGGTGCAATCCTCATACGGGCCATTTACATTAAGAGCTGGACTCGAGGATCCTTGTGGATCCCTTCCAACTCAGAATATTTTGTGAATCTGTGAAAAGACAATAAACAAAAGAGTAAAAATCCACTTCATGATTTCAAGTGTCTTATCCAAACTCTGGGGAGCAATGACACCCAGATTCAGATTCCAGCCCAGGGAGATCTGCAGATTTTACAACTATCTGAAAGAAGTGAGAGTCCTGCGTGAGAAAAATGATGCCATAAATGACTGCTCAAATCAGCTGTTGAAATTAAAAATGGAATACAGGTTAGCAACGTTATGGCATTTCTGTGTTAAGCACTCGTTAGGAGACAGGCAGCAGTCACCTAAAATCTAATACTCATTTTAAAAGGCGAGAAGGCTGGTGAGAAACCTGCACCCTCCAGCCCAGGAGCCACCACAGCGTACAGGGACGCAGCCCCGCGCCCGAACCTCACCGACCCTTTCCCTGCAGCCCGGCCGAACCTGGAAACGCAAATTAAGCGGAGCAACGCCTTTCAACATGATCACAGAATTAAACAAAGGCTTGGGTTGGAAGGGACCTTTAAAATCACCCAGTCCCTACCCCCTACCATACCCTTCCACTGGACCAGGCTGCTCAGAGCACCGGCCAAACCAGACTTGAACGCTCCCAAGGATGGGGCATCCACACGTCTCCGGGAAACGTGTTCCACTGTCTCAGGGCCCTCACGGCGAAGAGCTCCCTCCCAATACCTCATACAAGCCCGCTGACTCCCGGCCG